>JAJIBD010029089.1:0-15259 GCA_021461705.1 Cryptotis parvus
CTGAGGGGTCCCGGAAGCAGCCAGATGTGACTCGCCCACCACACTAGCCACCATGTCTGCTGTCCGACGCTGCGAAACGGCCTCAGACCAGATCAACAGAGCAAAGCCAGTTCGAGCCCAGGTAGGCGGCTCCAAGAGGCGGGAATCACCGGGAAGTCGTCAGTGGAGGCGTGGTCGTCCCTTCCCCCTCCATCTTGTCGGACCTGGTGGCCCTGCCGGCGAGCTGCCCACCGGCCAGCACAGGGCCTCACGGAAGGCTGGGGAGGCTGGCGCTCGGCCTGCGCCGGGCCTAGCTGACCATGGAACCCCGAGGAGGGCAGATGGGTTTTTGGGAGTGGGCCCGTCGCCTCTGAGGGGTCCCGGAAGCAGCCAGATGTGACTCGCCCACCACACTAGCCACCATGTTTGCTGTCGGACGCTGCGAAACGGCCTCAGACCAGATCAACAGAGCAAAGCCAGTTCGAGCCCAGGTAGGCGGCTCCAAGAGGCGGGAATCACCGGGAAGTCGTCAGTGGAGGCGTGGTCGTCCCTTCCCCCTCCATCTTGTCGGACCTGGTGGCCCTGCCGGCGAGCTGCCCACGGGCCAGCACAGGGCCTCACGGAAGGCTGGGGAGGCTGGCGCTCGGCCTGCGCCCGGGCCTAGCTGACCATGGAACCCCGAGGAGGGCAGATGGGTTTTGGGAGTGGGCCCGTCGCCTCTGAGGGGTCCCGGAAGCAGCCAGATGTGACTCGCCCACCACACTAGCCACCATGTTTGCTGTCCGGACGCTGCGAAACGGCCTCAGACCAGATCAACAGAGCAAAGCCAGTTCGAGCCCAGGTAGGCGGCTCCAAGAGGCGGGAATCACCGGGAAGTCGTCCAGTGGAGGCGTGGTCGTCCCTTCCCCCCTCCATCTTGTTGGACCTGGTGGCCCTGCCGGCGAGCTGCCCACGGGCCAGCACAGGGCCTCCACGGAAGGCTGGGGAGGCTGGCGCTCGGCCTGCGCCGGGCCTAGCTGACCATGGAACCCCGAGGAGGGCAGATGGGTTTTGGGAGTGGGCCCGTCGCCTCTGAGGGGTCCCGGAAGCAGCCAGATGTGACTCGCCCACCACACTAGCCACCATGTTTGCTGTCGGACGCTGCGAAACGGCCTCAGACCAGATCAACAGAGCAAAGCCAGTTCGAGCCCAGGTAGGCGGCTCCAAGAGGCGGGAATCACCGGGAAGTCGTCAGTGGAGGCGTGGTCGTCCCTTCCCCCTCCATCTTGTCGGACCTGGTGGCCCCTGCCGGGCAGGCTGCCCACGGGCCAGCACAGGGGCCTCACGGAAGGCTGGGGAGGCTGGCGCTCGGCCTGCGCCGGGCCTAGCTGACCATGGAACCCCGAGGAGGGCAGATGGGTTTTGGGAGTGGGCCCGTCGCCTCTGAGGGGTCCCGGAAGCAGCCAGATGTGACTCGCCCACCACACTAGCCACCATGTTTGCTGTCCGGACGCTGCGAAACGGCCTCAGACCAGATCAACAGAGCAAAAGCCAGTTCGAGCCCAGGTAGGCGGCTCCAAGAGGCGGGAATCACCGGGAAGTCGCCAGTGGAGGCGTGGTCCCGTCCCCCTCCTCCATCTTGTCGGACCTGGTGGCCCTGCCGGCGAGCTGCCCACGGGCCAGCACAGGGCCTCACGGAAGGCTGGGGAGGCTGGCGCTCGGCCTGCGCCGGGCCTAGCTGACCATGGAACCCCGAGGAGGGCAGATGGGTTTTGGGAGTGGGCCCGTCGCCTCTGAGGGGTCCCGGAAGCAGCCAGATGTGACTCGCCCACCACACTAGCCACCATGTTTGCTGTCGGACGCTGCGAAACGGCCTCAGACCAGATCAACAGAGCAAAGCCAGTTCGAGCCCAGGTAGGCGGCTCCAAGAGGCGGGAATCACCGGGAAGTCGTCAGTGGAGGCGTGGTCGTCCCTTCCCCCTCCATCTTGTCGGACCTGGTGGCCCTGCCCGGCGAGCTGCCCACGGGCCAGCACAGGGCCTCACGGAAGGCTGGGGAGGCTGGCGCTCGGCCTGCGCCGGGCCTAGCTGACCATGGAACCCGAGGAGGGCAGATGGGTTTTGGGAGTGGGCCCGTCGCCTCTGAGGGGTCCCGGAAGCAGCCAGATGTGACTCGCCCACCACACTAGCCACCATGTTTGCTGTCGGACGCTGCGAAAGCGGCCTCAGACCAGATCAACAGAGCAAAGCCAGTTCGAGCCCAGGTAGGCGGCTCCAAGAGGCGGGAATCACCGGGAAGTCGTCAGTGGAGGCGTGGTCGTCCCTTCCCCCTCCATCTTGTCGGACCTGGTGGCCCTGCCGGCGGAGCTGCCCACGGGCCAGCACAGGGCCTCACGGAAGGCTGGGGAGGCTGGCGCTCGGCCTGCGCCGGGCCTAGCTGACCATGGAACCCCGAGGAGGGCAGATGGGTTTTGGGAGTGGGCCCGTCGCCTCTGAGGGGTCCCGGAAGCAGCCAGATGTGACTCGCCCACCACACTAGCCACCATGTTTGCTGTCCGGACGCTGCGAAAGCGGCCTCAGACCAGATCAACAGAGCAAAGCCAGTTCGAGCCCAGGTAGGCGGCTCCAAGAGGCGGGGAATCACCGGGGAAGTCGTCAGTGGAGGCGTGGTCGTCCCTTCCCCCCTCCATCTTGTCGGACCTGGTGGCCCTGCCGGGCGAGCTGCCCACGGGCCAGCACAGGGCCTCCACGGAAGGCTGGGGAGGCTGGCGCTCGGCCTGCGCCGGGCCTAGCTGACCATGGAACCCCGAGGAGGGCAGATGGGTTTTGGGAGTGGGCCCGTCGCCTCTGAGGGGTCCCGGAAGCAGCCAGATGTGACTCGCCCACCACACTAGCCACCATGTTTGCTGTCGGACGCTGCGAAAGCGGCCTCAGACCAGATCAACAGAGCAAAGCCAGTTCGAGCCCAGGTAGGCGGCTCCAAGAGGCGGGAATCACCGGGAAGTCGTCAGTGGAGGCGTGGTCGTCCCTTCCCCCCTCCATCTTGTCGGACCTGGTGGCCCTGCCGGCGAGGCTGCCCACGGGCCAGCACAGGGCCTCACGGAAGGCTGGGGAGGCTGGCGCTCGGCCTGCGCCGGGCCTAGCTGACCATGGAACCCCGAGGAGGGCAGATGGGTTTTGGGAGTGGGCCCGTCGCCTCTGAGGGGTCCCGGAAGCAGCCAGATGTGACTCACCCACCACACTAGCCACCATGTTTGCTGTCCGGACGCTGCGAAGCGGCCTCAGACCAGATCAACAGAGCAAAGCCAGTTCGAGCCCAGGTAGGCGGCTCCAAGAGGCGGGAATCACCGGGAAGTCGTCAGTGGAGGCGTGGTCGTCCCTTCCCCCCTCCATCTTGTCGGACCTGGTGGCCCTGCCGGGCGAGCTGCCCACGGGCCAGCACAGGGCCTCACGGAAGGCTGGGGAGGCTGGCGCTCGGCCTGCGCCGGGCCTAGCTGACCATGGAACCCCGAGGAGGGCAGATGGGTTTTGGGAGTGGGCCCGTCGCCTCTGAGGGTCCCGGAAGCAGCCAGATGTGACTTCGCCCACCACACTAGCCACCATGTTTGCTGTCGGACGCTGCGAAGCGGCCTCAGACCAGATCAACAGAGCAAAGCCAGTTCGAGCCCAGGTAGGCGGCTCCAAGAGGCGGGAATCACCGGGAAGTCGTCAGTGGAGGCGTGGTCGTCCCTTCCCCCTCCATCTTGTCGGACCTGGTGGCCCTGCCGGCGAGGCTGCCCACGGGCCAGCACAGGGCCTCACGGAAGGCTGGGGAGGCTGGCGCTCGGCCTGCGCCGGGCCTAGCTGACCATGGAACCCCGAGGAGGGCAGATGGGTTTTGGGAGTGGGCCCGTCGCCTCTGAGGGGTCCCGGAAGCAGCCAGATGTGACTCGCCCACCACACTAGCCACCATGTTTGCTGTCCGGACGCTGCGAAAGCGGCCTCAGACCAGATCAACAGAGCAAAGCCAGTTCGAGCCCAGGTAGGCGGCTCCAAGAGGCGGGAATCACCGGGAAGTCGTCAGTGGAGGCGTGGTCGTCCCCTTCCCCCCTCCATCTTGTCGGACCTGGTGGCCCCTGCCGGGCGAGCTGCCCACGGGCCAGCACAGGGCCTCACGGAAGGCTGGGGGAGGCTGGCGCTCGGCCTGCGCCGGGCCTAGCTGACCATGGAACCCCGAGGGAGGGCAGATGGGTTTTGGGAGTGGGCCCGTCGCCTCTGAGGGGTCCCGGAAGCAGCCAGATGTGACTCGCCCACCACACTAGCCACCATGTTTGCTGTCGGACGCTGCGAAGCGGCCTCAGACCAGATCAACAGAGCAAAGCCAGTTCGAGCCCAGGTAGGCGGCTCCAAGAGGCGGGAATCACCGGGAAGTCGTCCAGTGGAGGCGTGGTCGTCCCTTCCCCCTCCATCTTGTCGGACCTGGTGGCCCTGCCGGCGAGCTGCCCACGGGCCAGCACAGGGCCTCACGGAAGGCTGGGGAGGCTGGCGCTCGGCCTGCGCCGGGCCTAGCTGACCATGGAACCCCGAGGAGGGCAGATGGGTTTTGGGAGTGGGCCCGTCGCCTCTGAGGGGTCCCGGAAGCAGCCAGATGTGACTCGCCCACCACACTAGCCACCATGTTTGCTGTCGGACGCTGCGAAGCGGCCTCAGACCAGATCAACAGAGCAAAGCCAGTTCGAGCCCAGGTAGGCGGCTCCAAGAGGCGGGAATCACCGGGAAGTCGTCAGTGGAGGCGTGGTCGTCCCTTCCCCCCTCCATCTTGTCGGACCTGGTGGCCCCTGCCGGCGGAGCTGCCCACGGGCCAGCACAGGGCCTCCACGGAAGGCTGGGGAGGCTGGCGCTCGGCCTGCGCCGGGCCTAGCTGACCATGGAACCCCGAGGAGGGCAGATGGGTTTTGGGAGTGGGCCCGTCGCCTCTGAGGGTCCCGGAAGCAGCCAGATGTGACTTCGCCCACCACACTAGCCACCATGTTTGCTGTCCGGGCGCTGCGAAAGCGGCCTCAGACCAGATCAACAGAGCAAAGCCAGTTCGAGCCCAGGTAGGCGGCTCCAAGAGGCGGGAATCACCGGGAAGTCGTCCAGTGGAGGCGTGGTCGTCCCTTCCCCCTCCATCTTGTTGGACCTGGTGGCCCTGCCGGCGAGCTGCCCACGGGCCAGCACAGGGCCTCACGGAAGGCTGGGGAGGCTGGCGCTCGGCCTGCGCCGGGCCTAGCTGACCATGGAACCCCGAGGAGGGCAGATGGGTTTTGGGAGTGGGCCCGTCGCCTCTGAGGGGTCCCGGAAGCAGCCAGATGTGACTCGCCCACCACACTAGCCACCATGTTTGCTGTCCGGACGCTGCGAAAGCGGCCTCAGACCAGATCAACAGAGCAAAAGCCAGTTCGAGCCCAGGTAGGCGGCTCCAAGAGGCGGGAATCACCGGGAAGTCGTCCAGTGGAGGCGTGGTCGTCCCTTCCCCCCTCCATCTTGTCGGACCTGGTGGCCCTGCCGGCGAGCTGCCCACGGGCCAGCACAGGGCCTCACGGAAGGCTGGGGAGGCTGGCGCTCGGCCTGCGCCGGGCCTAGCTGACCATGGAACCCCGAGGAGGGCAGATGGGTTTTGGGAGTGGGCCCGTCGCCTCTGAGGGGTCCCGGAAGCAGCCAGATGTGACTTCGCCCACCACACTAGCCACCATGTTTGCTGTCCGGACGCTGCGAAAGCGGCCTCAGACCAGATCAACAGAGCAAAGCCAGTTCGAGCCCAGGTAGGCGGCTCCAAGAGGCGGGAATCACCGGGGAAGTCGTCCAGTGGAGGCGTGGTCGTCCCTTCCCCCTCCATCTTGTCGGACCTGGTGGCCCTGCCGGCGAGGCTGCCCACGGGCCAGCACAGGGCCTCCACGGAAGGCTGGGGAGGCTGGCGCTCGGCCTGCGCCGGGCCTAGCTGACCATGGAACCCCGAGGAGGGCAGATGGGTTTTGGGAGTGGGCCCGTCGCCTCTGAGGGTCCCGGAAGCAGCCAGATGTGACTCGCCCACCACACTAGCCACCATGTTTGCTGTCCGGACGCTGCGAAAGCGGCCTCAGACCAGATCAACAGAGCAAAGCCAGTTCGAGCCCAGGTCGCGCGGCAGCTTCTGTGTCCACTAAAATAGTGAAACAGTAATGTCTTTTAATGCATTGCAGTCAGCGAAGAGCAGGAAAGTTTGTTGGGAAGGAGATATAAAGAGGAAAGAAATGACATACAGAACTCCGCCAAGTGGTTGAGGTGCGGGAGGCGGGGGAGGGAGGTGGGGTCATTGGTGATGGGAGATGGGTTTGGGCGGAGGGTGCGTGTTGGAACACTGTAGAACCAAAGCTCTACCTAGCATCTTTCAATAAAAAAAAAAAAGGTGGAATCTTCCACAAACATGTGGGAATCAGTGGTTGGGTAGGACAGAGAAGAGAACAGTGTGCTAATATTTGTCAAAAATGATAATACCAGTCTAGAACTGAGCATTGAATATAGGAAAAAAGATATACATGATGATCTCTGAATGTATGTATTGCAATCCACAATGTGTAAGAGAAGAGATAAAGAATTTGCCATAGAGGCGGGCTGGGGGAGGGGGGGAGGGAAGTGGGGACATTGGTGTTGGGAAATGGGCACTGGTGGAGGGGATGGGTGCTGGAACACTGTATGGCGGAAACCCAAACATGAACATCTTTGTAATTGTATATCACATGGCGGTGTAATAAAATATTAAAAAAAAAAAAAAAAAAAAAGTTCATATTTGGGTTTTGGTCATACAGTGTAGCAGCACCCATCCCGCCACCAGTGCCCATCTCCCACCACCAACGTCCCCGGTTCCCTCCCCCCCCCCCCAGCCCTCCTCCATGGCAGGTTCTTTATTTCTTTCCATTTCTCTATCTTTCTCTTTTCCTTCCCTTCCAGACTATGGATTACAGAACATACATTAAAAGGTTGTCATGTGTATCCTTTTGCCTGTATTTAATGCTCAGTTCTAGGTTAGCATTAGTACCCTCCATAATTATTAGCACCCTGTTCCATTTTCTGTCTTACCTAACCCTCTGACTCCCACACGTTTGTGATAATTTCCACCTTTGACAAGACCTCCTGATACATGTTTCACTTGACCTTGGATATTGGTATCATAATATGTACATATATATTTATGCCATGCAAATAAATGCAGTCATTCTGTCTCTCTCCTTCTGGCTAATTTCGCTCAACATAATCTTCTCCATGTCCATCCATTTATAGGCAAATTTTATAACTTCATTTTTCCTAACAGCTGCATAGTATTCCATTGTGTAGATGTACCAAAGCTTCTTTATCCAGTCATCGATTTTCGGGCACTCGGGTTGCTTCCAGATTCTGGCTATTGTGAATAATGCTGCTATGAACATAAAAGTAGGGATGGTGTTTCCGCTGCGTATTTTTGGTTTCCCAGAGTAGATTCCCAGGAGTGGTATGGCTGGGTCAAATGGGAGTTCAAGTTCTAGTCTTTGGAGGAAAGTCCATATTGTTTTCCAGAAAGGCTGTACCAGCCGGCATTCCCACCAACAATGGATGAGTGTCCCCTTTTCCCCACATCCACGCCAGCACTTGTTGTTCTTGCTCTTTTGAATATGTGCCAGTCTCTGTGGTGTAAATTCAACAAAATTTTTAAAGTCCTATTTTATTTTGACAAGTCTGTGGAGACCAGGAGACCGTAATGTTGTGAGGAAGGTACACAGAAAGTTTGAAGCAAGCAGCTGTTTCATGAGGTTTAAGGAAGGAAGCTCTCTGCAAATGAAGACATCAGCGTACAAGCTCAGCACCAAGTGCTGAAGTAAAAAAGATGTCGTGAGGAATCTTGAAAATCTGGCTAAAGCAACTGATGATGGTGGCTACATTAAACAAGAGTTTTTACTCAATTCCCAGCATCCCATATGGTCCCCCAAGCACTGCCAGGAGGAATTCCTGAGTGCAGAGCTAGGCATTGCCGGGTGTGACTCAAAAGAAAAAAAAAAAAAGCCCCAGCTGGGAGCATCAGAGTGCAGACTGAGGAGTAAGCTCTGAACCACTGGTGGGGGCCTAAAACCATAGATGTGTAGGAAAATTACAAGAGAATATCAGGAATTACTTACTCTTGGCGGTGCTCAGAGGACCATATGGGATGCCGGGGATCGAACTCGGGCCGCATGGGCCGGCCTCGTGCAAGGCAAACGCCCTACCAGCTGGGCTATTACTCCGTCCCCTATTTTGGGTTTTTCTATATCGAATTTATTTTCCCTTTTTTTACCCGTGTGTTTAGTATCATATCCAAGAAATTATTTTATTGGATTTGAAACCCCCTGTTTTGTTTTGGTTTGGTTTTTTTTTTTTTTTTTTTTTTTTTTTTTTTTGGCGGGGGGTCACACCCGGCAAGGCTCAGGGGTTTCTCCCTGGCTCTGCACTCAGGAGTTACTCCTGGCGGTGCTCGGGGGATCGAACCTGGGCCGGCACAGGCCGGCCGCAGCAAGGCAAACGCCCTACCCGCTGGGCTATCGCCTCTGCCCCAACTTCTTTCTCCTATTGAATAGTCTTGGCACCCCTGTGGAAATTCATTTGACAGTATATACCAGCATTTACAGCTGGAGATCAGAGGTGACTACAAGAGTATGCCACCTACACGGCAGAGCCTGGCAAGCTACCCGTGTCGTATTTGTTATGCCAAATACCAGTAACAATTATAGACCTCATTCCCATGACCTGATGGAATGGTTTGAGGTTCTTTATGTTCTTGGTGCAAACAGATGCCCTTGGGCTCTACTAGCATGAGACAGGACATATGGAGATGTTACTGGTGCCAGCTCGAGCAAATCGATGATGAACGGGAAGACAGTGATACAGTAATTTTATTTTATTTATTTTGCTTTTTGTGTCACACACGGTAACACTCCAGGGTTACTCCTGGCTCTTGGCTCCGTAATTACTCCTGGCAGTGCTTGGGGGAACATATGGGATGCCGAGGATCCAACCTAGGTCGACTGTGTGCAAGACAAACTCCCTACCCACTGTGCTATTGCTCTGGCCCCCAAACAGTCCAATTTTAAAATGGGCAGAGCACTTACCTGGCCAGTATGGCATCATAATTTTGATCTCTACTGCTGCTGTGTGTACTGAGCTCAATTCCGGTAGCTCTACTGTTTGTGCTAGGCAGT
The DNA here is from genome assembly GCA_021461705.1 of Cryptotis parvus. Classification (NCBI taxonomy): domain Eukaryota; kingdom Metazoa; phylum Chordata; class Mammalia; order Eulipotyphla; family Soricidae; genus Cryptotis; species Cryptotis parvus. The sequence continues at coordinate 9,161 of JAJIBD010029089.1, forward strand.
TCCGTGATTTCTAGTCACACTGCGGCCAGGGTTGTGAGCACTATAAGCTGTGAATACCACAACTAAAGGAGTAAAACCCTCAGTGAGCATCACAACCTAAGTATGTGAGCACCTGGTGTGTGCTCAAACTGATGTATGCCTTCCCCAAAAATACCACATCTAAACATGAAAATATTGCAAACAAGAATATATGCAATATCCAGTTATTCCAAGAACAATAATAATAGAGGTACTATATGGGGTGCAGGGGGTCAAACCTGGGTCAGCAACATGCAAGACAAATACACTCTGTGCTCTGGCCCCTATCTAATACATTCTTGTTGGTGGGGGGGGGCACACCTGGAAATGCTCAGAGGTTACTCTGGCTCTGCACTCAGGAATTACTCCTGGTTGTTCTCAGGGGACCATATGGGATGCCGGGGGATCAAACTCAGGTCAGCAGCAAGGCATGCGCCATATCTGCTGTACTGTCACTCCAGCTCCTTCTAATACGTTTTCAAAGTTTTCTTATAAATTCATGCAAAGTTATTTATATGCCAAAATTAGCAATCTCTTATCTATCATATTTTCTGTAAATACTTTATCAGCATATTTGCTTTTAATTTTTCTTTTTTAAAAACATGGAGCAATTTCCAGGAATTTTTAAAAATAGAGTGATTTTGGTGAAGGAATAAAACGGTCACAGTGAACTTTAGATCTTTCAGGAGTATAACTTCATAGGATAATTATTCATCCCTAAGATAGCCAACTTCTCTATGACTAAGACTTCTGCATCTAAGTAAATGTTTTTACATAATGTCTTAAAAATTAGCAATAAAGTTTGGACAAGAGAGCAATGACAATGATATCATTTCAACTTTGCTATAAACTATTTCTAAGTGAGGTGAAGAATGGAAATGTGCCTCAAATATAAGAATACAGGCATAGCATATGTAAGACCCTGAGTTCAATCTCTGACACCTCATAACAAAGTGACCCCAGGCTGTGAGCATTTCTTGGCTTGGTCCCTATTTTAATCAAATAAATCAGATGACACTCGGGGCCTGAGTACAGCAGGGAGGGCATTTGCCTTGCACACTTCCAATCTGGGTTCAATCCCCAGCATCCCATATGGTCCCCCAAGCACCGCCATGTGTACTCCTGGCTCTCCTGAGCACAGAACCAGGAGTACTCCCTAAGCATCGCCAGGTGTCAACTAAAAAGAAAAAAAATCAGGGGCAGTAGTCAACTGACCACTGTTCTATAGGTTATAAATTGTTCTAGATATCTCTAGCAATTTAAAACAATATCTCACTTTACTGGAAACACTGGTGGAGGAGCAATATTGTATAGAATAAAAGGTCAGCCTGCATGTTGGAGAGTAACAGAAAAATGGCCACTACCACGTGCTAAGGCCTAACAGGGAAGTGAACGGAGAGGTGGAGAGGAGAGACAGAGAGCAAAAGAGGAGCCAAAATGACCAAAAAGCCCTTTCTCCCTTTCTTCTAGCTTATTTTTATAGATAGAAGCCTGCCAAAATGACTAAAACTCACCATTAAATATACACAAAGAGACTTAAGTGATAAACTCTAAATATCTGCAGGGCTAGCCACAATGTGTAAAAAGAAGAGGGAGAGAGTTGCAGAGACAGAGAGAGAGATAGAGAGAGAAAGAGAGGAAATGGGGGCACCTCTATTGAGGCAGCCTGGGGGTGGGAGGGAGGGGCTGGGGTACATTGGTGGTGGAAATGGGGCACTGGTGGAGGGATGGGTGCTGGAATACCGTATTACCAAGAACAAATTATGAACACCTTTGTAATTGTATGTTTCACAGTGGTATAATAAAAAATTTTTAAAAATTATGGATGTGGAAGATTTCAACAATAAAATAAATCTGATATAACATAAAAAAAAAAAGCCTGCCAAAACCTCCAGCCCAGCCCACTGGCCTATGTAGAGATGAAGCCAGGTAAATGACCATATTGAAATGCAGGTCTGCAGGTGGGCCCTTTAACTTCACAATGCCAGAGCTGACTCCCTGAGATAAGATCTCCCTAGCAGAAATGGGAGGGGCTGCATCTCTGAACCAGAAAGCAGTTCAGAATGTAATTTGTAGAGAATGGCATTAATACTTCTTACCATGAATATATAGCCAGCTGATTCCAGACTCTAGATACCACTAAGTTCCAAAATCCATCAGAATAATTCAATTTGGCATTATCTTTAGAATCAGAGACACATCAGTTTGCCGGGATGCACACTAGCATGTCTCTTTTGAACTAGGAGAACTGATTACATTATTGTTGATTCAACGTGGCCAAGCACTCTTGGAATATCTACATGTATATTCCTCACAGGGACCCAAGGGAGTAGGAAGAGTATTGAACTGGGGCAAGCAGGATTCATAATATTCATGATAAAAATATTTATGCCATATGAAATTATCAAATCAATTCTGCCCAAGCTCCCATTGTGTCTGCTCCAGAGATTCCCTAAAGTCAGGGAGTAGCCTGAGTATAGCCAGAGGCTAAGGCTCAGTAGGGCATTCACCCAACATTTGTGTACTCTCTCATGGCTGCTCCAGGCAACCCAAAATCTTGGACAGTCCTTGTGTGTTTATTTCCTTGTGTGTTTGTCTGTCCCCTGCAGGGGCAGAGTTCGAGGTTGCCTCCTATCCGATTGGCTTTAGACACAAGTCCTCGGGCTCAGCTATCATCAATGACTTACTCTGGACTTCCAATAAATGTGTGAGGGAACTCAGACATCCAAAACATGCTAGTTTTCTTCTTTGTGTAGAGGATCTAAATAAAAGCAGAATCTAAATACAGCCTGAGGGGCCAGAGCGATAGCCCAGCGGGTAGGGCGTTTGCCTTGCACGTGGCCAGTCCCTGTCACCGGTTTGATCCCCAGCACCGCCAGGAGTAGTTACTGAGTACAGGAGAAACCTGTACTGCCAGGAGAAACCCCTGAGCATCTCCGGGTGTGACCCAAAAAAAAAAAAAAAAAAAAAAAATGCAGCCTGAAGTTCTAATAACTGATGACTCCGGGGACCAGGCTCTGCCTGCCACACTATATCTGCATTTAACTGTTTTTCGTTCACATCGCGGTAGGCATGTCTACTAGTACAAGAGAACTGGGTGCCCCCTCTCTCTCCTTGGTCTCTGATGCATGCTGTGGAGCTCTGACCTCATTTGTTTAAGCAACAACAGAAGCTTCAATCTCCCTTTCTCTTGTTAACCAACACCACAGTCTTAGCTTCTCACTTTCAAAAATTCAGGTGCTTGGATTTAGATGTTCTCTGATAATAAGCTGATGTGAGTTGAATGAAAGACATATGAAGCTTCTTTTTTTTTTTGGGGGTGGTCACACCGGCGGCGCTCAGGGGTTTCTCCTGGCTCTGCACTCAGGAATTACTCCTGACTGTGCTCAGGGCACCAGATGGGATGCCAGGGATCAAACCCGGGCCGGCACAGGCCGGCCGCATGCAAGGCAAATGCCCTACCACTGGGCTATCGCTCCTAGCTTCTTTTTTTTTTTAGAGTGTCTTTCACTTACATGCTCTGTTAGTTCATGTTCATTCATGTTTGTTATGGAAATCTCTGTATTTTAAGAATAAGAATCTTTCCTTTGTAAACAAAATAATAGAATTTTTTTTGAAAGTAGAGAAGTTTATTGGAAGGTAGAAGAGAAAAGAAAGGAAAATCTCCAAGTGGGGTGCAACCTAGTATAGAATTTAAGGAGAGAGCCAAAAGACAACCTCAAACCTAGAAATTATTGCAACCTTGAACAAGTCATAGGGAGTCCTAGGACATTTGTTTATGCACCTGGGCATATATGAAAACTACAGGAAAAGAAAAGGTGTATTTGTTGTGATAGCAATACTCCATTTTGCTTTGCAGGGGAGGGAATCTCCCAGGGTTTCTCGGCTCACACCTGACATGCAAGGGCATTTTTGCAAAAGAAATCAGTGTGAATGAAAATATAAGTCATTCAGGGTCTACGTGACTCGAAAGGCAAAACTAGCTTCATTTTCCTCTTCTACCCAAACTGGAGTGAATATTATAACCTCGAGGACCAGAGACAAAGCTCTAAAGGCTGAACTCATGCTTTGCATGCTGGAGGCCCAAGTTCAACCATAAGCACCCCCATGTCCTCTGAGCACCACCAGGAATGAGCGCTGAGCACAAATCTGAGAGAAGCCCTTGAGCACAGGCAGGGGCAGTCAAAAATTTAAATAAATACAATGAAAAGTTTTGTAACTTGTGGCTTTACAGAGAGTAAGATTGGTCACCACCATGGCTTTTTTTTCTTTTTAGTTTGATTTCTTGGTTTTGTGCAACACCTAACAGTGCTCAGGGGGGTTACTCCTGGGCCTGTACTCCCTGGGTTCACGGGGAACATGGTAACCACTATAGTTATTTATTTATTTATTTATTTATTTATTTATTTATTTATTTATTTATTTATTTATTTAATTTTTGCTTTTTGGGTCACACCCGGCGATGCTCAGGGGTTACTCCTGGCTCTGCCTCAGGAATTACTCCTGGCGGTGCTCGGGGGACCATATGGGATGCCGGGGATCGAACCCTGGCGGCACAGGCGGGCCACGTGCAAGGCAAACGCCCTACCGCTGGGCTATCGCTCTGGCCCCACTATAGCTTTTTAAGCATGTAAACCAAGTCCAAAGAATATTCCATGTGCCCAGGACTTGTAAATGTACAATATTCCAAAATTTCACCTCTGTATCTCACAAGAATACCACAAGATCAATTTTTGGTAGCAGTACTTTTGGAATAAATATTTTTAAGTATTTCATAGTTTATACAGCAATTTCACATACATATTATCTTATTAGTTCAGTGCAAACTCTGCCACTATCCTTGAAACTGAGTCATTATCCATCTCCTATGCACCTAAAGGAGACTTGAATTATAGGAAGTACTCAACAAATGCTTTTCTGCATAACTGCAATGTCAACAAACTTATCTTTTCAAAAGTAGCCATGGTCATCAGTCAGCTATCATACCTCAAATATGGCATGTAGCCTTGTTTCTTAATAATTTTCAAGCACAGTAGCACACCCATACGGCAGAGCCTGGTAAGCTACCCATGTTGTATTTGATATGCCAAATACCAGTAACAATTATATACCTCATTCCCATGACCTGATGGAATGGTTTGAGGCTCTTTATGTTCCTGGAGCAAGCAGGTGCCCTTGGGCTCTACTTGCATGAGACAGGTCATATGGAGATGTTACTGGTGCCTGCTTGAGCAAATCGATGATGAACGGGAAGATAGTGATAGTGATAAAAAAGGGTTACATTTTATCTAATGATTCACAACTGTTACCATATATTTTCTGATCAAATTTAGCCAATTATTTTTTATGGCTATGGGGTACATTTTATTAGTTCCACAATTATACTTTTTAAATGATATACAAGATCGCATTACTTCTGTTTTTTGAAAACCAGGTAAGCATAGGCTATCATATATAAACGCTTAGTTTTCCAAGATTAAAAAAATAGAAAATGGACAGTATCTGGAAGTTCAGGAGTATGATGTAGTGTTGGAGGACAGGTTTAGCCATTCTGGGAGTTTTGTTGTTGTTTGCCCACTCCCAGCTTAATCTACTTAAGTCAAGGTTCATTCTAATGAGACTTCTCTTCTATGTAAACACTGCTAGAGGGTGTGGCACTTACAGAAGTCACCTTGATTGAAAAACTTCTGACTTATACATCTACTAAGACTTCTATGTTTTCTAGATTGGGCACAGCTCCTCTTTATACCCACTGCACCCAGCGTGGGACAGTTAGAATTTACCAGGGAGACTACCACCCTGGCTACGCTGAGACTATAGGAAGACTATAGGAAGGATCATACTAGTTTGCTCTAAGCAGGTGAGAGTGACCCTTTCAATACATGAGAATAAGATACTCAGAATCACCCTGGTGCAGATAATAATAAGAAGGACCTTGTGGGTACCATCTAGATTACATGAAGCTCTGTGAAGTTAAGATGTATTACTTTATATCAGCCCTCTCTCTCTCCAGTGTTTTACATAAGAGATAATCTCCTTAGTCTTTGGCATAACCTTTGTTTATATCTGCAATAAGGTGTG
>JAJIBD010029090.1:0-48791 GCA_021461705.1 Cryptotis parvus
ATGCAGTTTAAAAGGACTTTACTATCACAGGTTCCAATATACAATCCAAGAGCAGGAAAAACTCCGGACTCTGGGTTCCCAGCTAGGCCCCAGCCAGGTGTAGGCCAAGATGGCTGCCACCACGTGTTGAGGCCCAACAGAGAATGGAGAGGACGGAGAAGCAAAACACCAAGGGAAGCCGAAATGGCAAAAGGGAAAAAGAGAGAGTTTCTTTCTTCTTGCAGCTTATTTCATAGCTAGAAATCTGCCCAAACTCCCCAGCCCAGCCCATTCTGGGCTGGGCTATCTAGAGATGAAAACAGGAAAATAGCTCTATAGACATGTATCAACTTCAGGAGAACTTCTGGCTGTTTACAAGGACCCAGAGCTAATTAAAAGCCTCCTAGCAGAGCTGGGAGAAGCTATAAGCTAAATGTAACTTCCCCTGGCAGGAAGGATCAAATGCCCCTCAGGTAATTTCTCCCAGCACCTCACCTAATATCTTGAGCCAAGATCTGCCTGGAATTGCCTTTATGGGTAGAGAAGAGGGGTTTCTGAGATGGCATGTCTCTGTACCAAAGACTAATACTAATGCCAGTTAAATATTTCTCCAAGCCTTCACAAGAGTCTCGTCTACTTCATGGTAGTTTTGTATTTTAGTTGCCTTTGAGGTTATCAGGGGAGCCATGCTTGCTTGCTTGGAGGCAAACAGCATTTCTCTCTGGTCTAATTACTTAGAGATCCAACGTGGCCAGGCAAATATGCTGGTAAGATCTAGTTAGTCCCGTGCTTGTGGTAACATGAGAGAATATTTATACCAGCCAATACAGAATACATGGTCAGATAAGACTGCCACATTCAGACTAGAGAGTTTAGGGTTTTCCAGGTATAATATCATGTCATCTGCAAATAGTGACAACTTGGCTTCTTCCTTCCTATCTGGATGCCCTTAATGTCTTTTTCTTCACTGATTGCTATGGCAAGTATTTCCAGTACTATATTGAATAGAAGTGGTGAGAGTGGGTAGCCTTGTCTTGTCCCTGATCTTAAGGGGAAGGCTTTCAGTTTTTACCCATTGAGAATGATGGTTGCTGTGGACTTGTAGTAGATGGCCTGGATTATATTGAGGAAGATTCCTTCAGTCCCCATTTTACAGAGAGCTTTTATCATGAACAGGTCAAATGAATCTTGTCAAATGCCTTCTCTGCATCTATTGATATGATCATATCCTTTTATTGTTATTTTTGTTGATACGATGTATTATATTGATTGACTTATGGATGTTGAACCATCCTTGCATTCCTGAGATGAATCCCACTTGGTCATGGTGTATAATCTTTTTGATTACTCTTTGGATTCTATTTGCTAGTATTTTTGTTGAAGATCTTAGCATATGTGTTCATCAGGGAGATTGGTCTATAGCTTTCCTTTTTTGTGTCATCTCTGTCTGCTTTGGGTATCAGGGTGATATGTGCCTCGTAAAAGCTATTTGGGAGTGTTTCTGTTTATTCAATTTGCCAGAAGAGATTGAAAAGTATTGGGAGTAGGTCCTCTTTAAAGGTTTGCCAGAATTTGCTGGTGAATCCATCTGGACCTGTGCTTTTGTGTTTGGGGAGACTTTTGATTACCGGTTCCATCGCCTTGATGGAGATAGGTTTGTTGAGGTATTCTAAATCTTCTTGTTGCAGACTTGGGAGGCTATACGAATTCAGGAATTTATCCATTTCTTCTAGGTTCTCTTGTTTCGTGGCATACAGTCTCTCATAGTAAATCTGATGGTCTTTTGAATTTCTGTGGTTTCTGTTGTGATGTCCCCCGTTTTCATTTTTGATTCTATTTATTTGGGTTTTTCTCTTCCTTTTCTTACTATTCTTGCAATGGTTTGTCAATCTTGTTTATTTTTTCAAAGAGCCAGCTTTTTTGTTTTTTTGATCTTCTGGATTGTTTTTTGACACTCCATCTAATTGATTCCTGCTCTAAGTTTTATTATTTCTTTCTTTCTGCTTGGGTTGGGCTCCTTTTGTTGATCACTCTCCAACATCTTAAGATGTGAAGTCAGACTGTTTGTCAGACTGTTTGGCCTTTTCTTCTTTTCTGATGAATGCTTGAAGAGCTATGAACTTGCCTCTTAGCACTGCTTTCGCTGTATCCCACAAGTTCTGGTAATTCATGTCTTCAGTCTCATTTGTTTCCAGGAATCTTTTGGATTTCCTCTTTGATTTCTTTTTATGATTTGCTGGTTGTTCAGCAGTGAGCTGTTTAGTTTCCAGGTACTTGGTATTGGTCTCTGATTTTGTGTACGATTAACTTCTATTTTCAGTGCATCATGGTCTGAAAAAATGTTGGCACCATTTCTATATTCTTATTTTTATGGAAGTATGATTTATGGCTCAGCATGTGATCTATTTTGGAGCTGTTCCATGTGCAATGGAGAAGAAAGTGTATTCAGCTTTTTTGGGATGAAATGCCCCTGTATATGTCTACCAGCCCTCTTTCTTCCATCTCTCTTCTTTTAGGGCCAGTATTTCCTTGGTAAGTTTCACTCTTTTTGATATATCCAGAGTTGATGGAGAGCAGTGTTGAAGGCTCCAACTACAATTGTGTTGCTGTCAATGTCTTCTTTGAAGTTCTATTAGTAGTTGTTTTAGGTATTATGCTGGCCCCTCATTGGGTGCATATATGTTTAGTAGCATGATTTCTTCCTGATATATGTGTCCCTTGACTATTAAGAAGTGGCCTTCACTGTCCCTTTCTAACCTTCTTCAGCCTGAAGTCTATGTTGTCGGATATCAGTATGGCCACCCGGCCTTTTTAGAGGGGGTTTTTTGAGTGAAGGATTATTTTCCAGCCTTTTACTTTGAGCCTGTCTTTGCTCCGATTGTTCTGGTGTGTTTGTAGAAGGCAGCAGAATGTTGGATTCAATTTTTTAACCCATTTTGCCACTCTGTGTCTCTTAAATGGTGCATTTAGACCATTGACATTGAGAGAGATTATTTTCATGGGATTTTGTGCCATCTTTCTGTATAGGTTGGTTGTTTTTTTTGTGTTTTGTCTCAGAGTAGCTCTTTCAGTCCTACTTTTTAAGGTTGGTTTTGAGTTTACAAAGTTCCTAAGCTGTTGTTTATCAAAGAAGCTGTATATTTGTCCTTTAAATCTGAGCGAGACTTTAGCTGGATAAAGAATTCTTGCTGAGGCATTCATTTCATCGATTTTTGTTTACGATATCCCACCACTGCCTTTGGGTTTGGAGGGTCTCTTCTGAGAAATCTGTTGAAAGTCGAATGGATGCTCCTTTGTATACGATTTCCTTCTTTGATCTTGCTGCCTGAAGAATTATGTCTCTGTCTATGGCATCTATTACTTTGACTAGGATGTCTCTTGGAGTCTTTCTACTGGCAACTCTTTTTTGCTGGTACCCTTCGGGCTTCTTGGATCTGGATGCCTTCATCCTTTAACTCTGGGAACTTTTCAGCCAGGATGTTTTTTAACTGTTTTAGTTTCCTTGGGGTTACTTTCCTGTCCCTCTGGGACTCCAATGATTCTTTTGTTGTTCCGCCTGGATTCATCCCATTGTTCTATATTCCACTGCTGATCCATTTTCCAGTCTTTTCCCATCTTATGTAGTTCTCTGAGTGCTTTCTGCAGCTCATCTTCAGTCTCACTGATTCTCTCTTCCGCTGCTGTCATCCTACTGTTGCGATCCCCTATTGTTTTTCATTTCATCTACTGAGTTTTTAAGCGATGATATTTCTATTTGCATGGTTCTCATTTCTGCTCTCATTTCCTCCCTATTGACTGCCCTTTCAACTGTTTTGTTTATGTTTTCCTGTATTTTATTGGACATCTGCTCCATTTTTTTGTTGAGCTCATTAAAAATCCCTAACAGTTTCTTCTCTAAATTTTTTTTCAGAGAGATTATGCATGTCTGCATTCTTTTTGAGTCTTCAGGGTTGATTTCTTCATATGTTCTTCGAACTGGGGATCTGCACTGTTTCCCCATGGTGTTTTGGTGTTCAGAGATAGATTCCTCTAGAGTACTATTTATTTTCCTTGAATATATTAATTTCCCTTGGTGTTGAATTTCCTTGTTTCTGTATTAATATGCAGTTGTGTGAGCGGCCACCCAGCTGGCCAGCCACACCACCCCTGGGAGAATACCTCAGGCAGAGACAGGCTAGTGTGACATCAAGTCAAAGTGTCCGTTTACTTCCCACCTCCGCTCGGACTTCTGGGGGTTGTAGTTCCACCTTTTGCCAAGGCCTGGGGCTTTACCACGACCTCAGTCGTCCCCAGTCGTCCGCCTGGCCAGCCGCACCCTCCCCCCCCCCCAGGGAGAATACCTGAGGCGGAGACAGGCTGGTGTGAGAATTCAAAATGTCCATTTAATTCTGCTTCTGCTCAGACTTCTGGGCATTGCAGTTCCACCTTTTGCAGAGGCCTGGGGCTCTAAAATGACCCCAGGCATCCACCTGGTCAGTCGCACCCCCAGGGAGAATATCTGAGGCGGAGACAGGCCTGTGTGAGAGTTCAAAATGTCCTAATTTCTACTTTCAAATGAAAAATGTTTATAGTGTAATACATGGCGAAAATCTATGTAATAATCTTGATTTTAAGATTTCCAAACCCCCACCCCCCAGTGATACAGTGATACTGAATATATAAGTATTGTTTCCTAGGCAATTTTTTTCATATAAGTACAATTTAATTTCACATTAACAAAATTGAGAAGTAAAAATCAACTTTGATTGTGATATCAAATTAGAATAATTAAAATAATTTATACAAAGATAAAAGAAAAGCAAAAGTATACAAATTGGAAAAAAATTTTGTTTTCATATTGTCAGGGACACCGCCAGGGTCCCCAACAGTGTCGAAAAGCAAGTTCCCTTCTACCTCCAAAGTTGGCAGGGAATGGATGAAGACTCAGGAATCCGATGCAGTTTTAAAAGGACTTTACTATTACAGGTTCCAATATACAATCCAAGAGCAGGGGAAAACCTCCGGACTCTGGGTTTCCAGCTAGGCCCCAGCCAGGTGTAGGCCAAGATGACTGCCACCATGTGTTGAGGCCCATCAGAGAATGGAGAGGGACGGAGAAGCAAAACGCCAAGGGAAGCTAAAATGGCAATAAAGGGGGAAAAAAGAGAGCTTCTTTCTACTTGCAGCTTATTTTATAGCTAGAAATCCACCCAAACTCCCAGCCCAGCCCATTCTGGGCTGGGCTATCTAGAGATGAAAACAGGAAAATAGTTCTATAGAAATGTAGCAACTTCAGGAGACCTTCTGGCTGTTTACAAGGACCCAGAGCTAATTCAAAGCCTCCTAGCAGAGCTGGGAGGAGCTGTAAGCTAAATGTAATTTCCCTGGCAGGGAGGATCAAATGCCCTCAGGTAATTTCTCCCAGCACCTCACCTAATGTCTTTTTATATGCTAATGTCTTGAGCCAAGATCTGCCTGGAATTGCCTTTATATGGTAGAGAAGGGGGTTTCTGAGATGGCATGACTCTGTACCAAAGACTAATACTAATGCCAGTTAAATATTTCTCCAAGCCTTCACAAAGTCTCGTCTACTTCACGGTAGTATTGTATTTTAGTTGCCTTTGAGTTATCAGGGAGCCATGCTTGCTTGCTTGGAGGCAAACAGCATTTCTCTCTGGTCTAATTACTTAGAGATCCAACGTGGCCAGTCAAATATGCTGGTAAGATCTAGCTAGTCCCGCGATGCTTGTGGTAGCATGAGAGAATATTTATACAAGCTAGTACAGAATACATGGTCAGATAAACTGCCACATTTAGACTACCCCCTTATCTATGAAGTGATTTGCAGGAGGCAATTCAGAGCAGATGCAGAGGCTCTTAGAGGAGTCTTGCAACACATATGACATGACAATATACTTAGAAAATGGAAAGTTATACTATAAATATTCCTAGAATAATAAACCACACAACAAAGTAATAGTTTATAAAATCACTGTATCACTGTATCAGTGTCTTCCTGTTCATCATCGATTTGCTTGAGCGGGCACCTGTAACATCTCCATATGTCCTGTCTCATGCTGGTAGAGCCCAAGGGCATCTCCTTCTTCAGGAACATAGAGCCTCAAACCATTCCATCAGGTCATGGGAATGAGTTATATAATTGTTACTGTTATTTGACATATCAAATATGACATGAGCAGCTTGCCATGCTCTGCCGTGCGGGTGGCATACTCTTGTAGTCACCTCTGATCTCCAGCATTTATTGATGAACTGAGTGGCTGCAATTGGCCGTGTGACCAGGCTGTGATTGGCTCTTCTGCTGGGTAGAGTTCTGATGAGAGAGGGAAGTCCGGATGTGGAAAATGGCGGCCCTCATGTAGTGGGGGTTCATCTCGCTTCTTGGGAGGCTCTGCTGGGGTGGTGGGTCAGGGCTAAAACCCCCCGTCACTCCCGGGTGCACCATGAGAGCTGGGCACAGGGAGAGTTGGTAGCAGCTCTGCCCTATGTCTGTGAGTCACTGGATCAGCATACCTGGTCCGGACTTGAAAAAGACTGCTGCAGGGGTGAGTCTCGATGATCTGGGCTGAGATAGGCTCTTCTGCTGGGTGGAGTTTTGATGAGAGGGAAAACTGAATGTGGAAAATGGCGGCCTTCATGGAGTGCAAGGGTTTTCTGGCTTCTTGTGAGTCTCTACTGGGGTGGCAGCCCAGGGATAGAACCCGCCATCCCTCCCGGGTGCCTCAGGAGTATTCTGGCAGACTGTCTGCCAATAGAGTTAGTATGTAGAATTCCCTAGTGAGACTGTTAATCAAGCTGCAGTTATACAGACAAGGCTATCCTGGGTCATTTCTCTGCACATTTCCTTGTTGGCTATAACTAGCTCAACATGGAGTCTAATGGACGATGCTTAAAGTTAGGCAGAAAACATGTTTTTCTTGTTCTTCTGTCTGACCTGACCTTGCCATCATTGGCTAGTCAGGGAGGCTGAATTAGCAACTGTAATGCTTTCTTTCGTTCATCTCACCTTACCTAGATAGCACCCCCTGCAGGATTTTGGTTCCTGGATGTCTCCTTCCTATTATTCCGAAGTCCTATGCTAAGAATGTGAAATGTCTTTTTAATGTAAACCATGCAAACTTAACTCTAAGCTGTATAGTCCTTTGAGAGGATGGGATAAGAGAGCTGGGCTCCTTGTGGAGGTGGTCAGTCAGCTCAGGTCATTCAGCTGCCAATATGAGAGCTGCTGCCTCTCTGGCTGTTGATCATTAAAATATTAATGGATATATGTTATGTTATGTTCCTGGAGTCTCTGTGCCTCCTACCAGATAGGACATTCCTGCTTCATTATTGGGTATGGAATTAGTGCTCCCTGGGGGTATGTGAAACACTGGACATTCTCAGAACCACCAAACATTGTCTCTGTCGTCAACTGCCCACATTTTAATATAAAGTTTAGAAGAAATTCCCATAAATCATTGTAAACTTTCTAAAACCTGTCTTGTCAGTGTGATATTGGTATAGAGACAGACCTGTAGACCTATGGAATAGAACTAAGTATCCTGAAACACATTCTCAAATATACAACCACTTAATCTTCAATAAAGGAGCAAAAAATATTAAGTGAAGCAAAGAAAGCATCTTCCCAAAAATGGTGCTGGGAAAACTGGGCAACTACATGTAAAAAATGAACTTAGACCTCCTTCTAATGCCATGCACAAAAGTCAGATCAAAATGGATTCTAGATCTCAACATCAGACATGAATCTATAAGGTACATCGAAGAAAACATAGGAGAAACGCTCTACGACATCGAAACAAAAAAGTATCTTTAAAGATGACACACCACTGGCCAAGCAAATGGAAGCAAAGATAAAAAAATGGGATTATATAAAACTAAAAAGCCTCTGCACCTCAAAAGAAACGGTGACCAAGATACAAAGACAATCCACAGAGTGGGAAAGGATATTCACTCAATACCCATCTGACAAGGGGTTAATGTCCAGGATATATCAGGCACTGGTAGCACTCCACAAGAAAAAAACAGCCAACCCCATCAAAAAATGGGGAGAAGAAATGAACAGAAGCTTCCAAAAGAAGAAATTCGAATGGCCAAAAGGCATATGAAAAAGTGCTCTTCATCTTTAATCATCAGGGAGATGCAAATCAAAACAACAATGAGGTACCATCTCACACCACAAAGACTGGCACACATCCAAAACAGCAAGAACAACCGGTGCTGGCGTGGATGTGGGGAAAAAAAGGTGGTGGGAGTGCCGACTGGTCCAGCCCTTTTGGAAAACAATATGGGCATTCCTCCGAAAGCTAGATATTGAGCTCCCGTTTGATCCAGTATTAGCACTCCTGGGAATATACCCTAGAGACCGAAAAACACATAGCAGAAACACTATCTGTACTTCTTTATTCATCTTTGCGCTATTCACTATAGCTAGAATCTGGAAACAACCTAAATGCCCGACAACAGAGGACTGGCTAAAGAAACTGTGGTTCATCTACACTATGGAATACTATGCAGCTGTCAGAAAAGATGAAATTATGAAATTTACCTGCAAATGGATGGACATGGAGACTATCATGCTGAGTGAAATTAGTCAGAAGGAAAAGGACAGATATAGAATCACTGCATTCATTAATATGACATAAATAGATACCAGTGTTTTACTAAATGTGGGAAATGGTAATGGCAGATTAAAACTCACCATTGAATATACACAAAGAGACTTAAGTGATAAACTCTAAATATCTGCAGGGCTAGCCACAATGTGTAAAATAAGAGGGAGAGAGATGCAGAGACAGAGAGAAATAGAGGAAACTGGGGTACCTGCTATTAAGGCAGCATGGGGGTGGTCGGGAGGGGTGGGGTACATTGGTGGTGGAAATGGGGCACTGGTGGAGGGATGGGTGCTGGTATACTGTATTACCAAGAACCAATTATGAACACCTTTGTAATTGTATGTTTCACGGTGGTATAATAAAAAATTAAAAAAAAAACTAAAACCTGTCTTATTTACTAATATTTGAATGTTATTGCTTTTATTGTTCAATAATTAATAATATCTATAAAAGAACAAGCTGGATATTATTTTGAAGGTAAGCAGTTTTGAAGGAAAGAATAGGGGTTATTCTTGGTTGTTTCGGTGTGTGCCAGTCTCTGGTGTGAGATGATACCTCATTGTTGTTTTGATTTGCATCTCCCTGATCATTAATGATGAAGAACATTTTTTCATATGCCTTTTGGCCATTCAAATTTCTTCTTTTTTGGAAACCTCTGTTCATTTCTTCTCCCCATATTTTACTGGGGTTGTTTTTTCTTGTGACGTGCTACCAGTGCTTTATATATCCTGGATATTAACCCCTTGTAAGATAGGTTTCGGGTGAATATTCTTTTCCATTCTTTGGATTGTCTAGGTATCTTGGTCACCATTTCTTTTGAAGTGCAGAAGCTTTTCAATTTTTATAATCCCATTTGTTTATCTTTGCTTCCATTTGCTTAGTCTCTGGTGTTCTGTCTTTAACGAGGCTTTTAGTTTCAATGTCGTAGAACGTTTTTCCTATGTGTCCTTTGATGTAACTCATAGATTATTGTCTGATGTTGAGATCTATAATTTATTTTGATCTGACTTTTGTGCATGGCATTAGAAGGAAGTTCATTTTTTACACTTAGCTGCCCAGTATTCCCAGCACCATTTTTTTGAAGATGCTTTCTTTGCTCCACTTAATATTTTTTTCTCCCTTATCGAAGATTGGTCACTTGATCATTTGACCTCCCGTTATTCATCGATTTGCTCGAGTGGGCGCCAGTAACATTTCCATTTGACCCCATCACGTGCCAGTGTAGCCTAATGGTATCTGTTTGCTTCAGGAATATGAAGAGCTTCAAACTGTTCTTTCAGGGTCTTGACAAAGAAGTCTTGACCATCTTGTAGGTGGGTGGCTGTGTGATCTTTTGACGTCCCATGAATCCAGTTGGTAATGATTCTAGTCCTGCAGTTATCTCCAAATCGCATTACATGTCCAGCCCATATGATTTTTTGATGCCTAGGCAAAAGAGACAGAGGTCAGAACTCCAGATTCCTTCTCTCACTTGAGTGAGGTGTGGTATTCAAGCATAGCTCTTTCGATTACTTTTTGGGAGACCCGAATAGCGTTCTCATCCTGCTTTCATAGGGCCCTAGGTCTCTGAGGCATATGTTAATGCAGGGAGAATGATGGAGTCAAAGATATGTACCCGGAACCAGAGGTTCTTGTACTTACTGGATAACAGTAAATACAGTGTTTATAGAAGATTAAGTGGTTGCATATTTGAGGCGTATTCAAGATAAGTCAGTTCTATTCCTTAGGTCTATGGGTCTATCTCTATACCAATATCACACTATCTTAATTACTACTGCTTTGTAGTAGAGATTGAGGTTGGGGAAAGTGATACCTCCCATCTTCTTTTCCCCAAATTTTGCTTTAGCTATTCATGGAGGTTTATTATTCCATACAAATTTCTGAAGTATTTGTTCAATTTCTTTGAAGAACATCATGGGAATATTTATAGGGACCACATTGAATCTGTATAAAGTTCTAGGTAGTATTACCATTTTGATGTTAATCCTTCCTATCTATGAGCAGTGAATATGTCTCTATCTCCTCAGGTCCTCTTTTATTTCCTGAAATAATGTTTTGTAAACTTTGTAGAGATCCTTCACATTCTTTGTCAAACTGATTCCTAGGTATTCGATTTTCTGTGGCGCAAATGTGAATGGGATAATTTCTTTAATGTTCCTTTCCTCTCTTGCATTATTTGCATATAGTAAGGCCATTGACTTTTTGGGTATTGATTTTGAACCCTGCCACTCTACTATAGGAATGTATTATTTCTAGGAGCTTCTTGGTAGAGAGTTTAAGGTTTTCCAGGTATAATAACATGTTATCTGCAAATAGTAGAGAGCTTGGCTTCTTCTTTTCCTATCCTGATGCCCTATGTCTTTTTCTCCCCGATTGCTATGGCAAGTATATCCAGTACTATGTTGAATAGAAGTGGTGACAGTGGGAAGCTTTATCTTGTCCCTGATCTTAAGGGGAAGGCTGTTTTCCCCATTGAGAATGATGCTCGCTGTGGGCTTGTAGTAGATGGCCTGGATTATATTGAGAATGGTTCCTTCAATTCCCATTTTACAGAGTTTTTTTATTTGTATCATGAACAGGTGTTGAATATTGTCACATGCCTTCTCTGCATCTATTGATATGATCATATGGTTTTTATTTTTATTTTTATTGATATGATGTATTATGTTGATTGATTTGTGGATGTTGAACCATCCTTGCATTCCCGGGATGAATCCCACTTGGCCCTGGTGTATAATCTTTGTGATGGCTTTTTTGGATTCTATTTGCTAGTATTTTATTGAAGATCTTAGCGTGTGTGTTGATCAGGGAGATTGGTCTGTAGTTTTCCTTTTTCGTGATATCTCTGTCTGTTTTTGGTATCAGGGAGATATTTGCTTTATAGAAGCTATTTGGGAGTGTTTTTTGTTTATTCAATTTCCTGGAAGAGCTTGAAAGGATTGGGTGTAGGTCCTCTTTAAAGGTTTGGTAGAATTTACTGGTGAATTCGTCTGGACCTGGGCTTTTGTGTTTGGGGAGACTTTTGATTACTGATTCCATCTCCTCGATGGTTATAGGTTTTTTCAGGTATTCCAAATCTTTTTGTTGCAGCCTTGGAAGGTTATAGGAAATCAGGAATTTGTCCATTTCTTCTAGGTTCTCTTGTCTTATGGCATACAGACTCTCATAGTAATCTCTGATTATCTTTTGAATTTCTGTGGTTTCTGTTGTGGCGTCCCCTTTTTCATTTCTGATTCTATTTATTTGGGGTCTCTCTTTTCCTTTTCTTACAAGTCTTGCAAGTCAATCTTGTTTATTTTTCAAAGAACCAGCTCTTTGTTTTGTTGATCTTTGGATTGTTTTTTGACATTCCATCTTATTGATTTCTGCTCTAAGTTTTATTTCTTTCTTTCTGCCTGGGTTGGGGTCCTTTTGCTGATCATGTTCTAAGATCTTAAGTTGTGAAGTCAGACTGTTTATGTTGGCCTTTTCCTCTTTTCTGATGAATGCTTTTAGAATTATGACCTTCCTCTTAACACTGTTTTTGCTGTATCCCACAAGTTCTGGTAATTCCTGTCTTCAGTCTCATTTGTTTCCAGGAATCTTTGGATTTCCTCTTTGATTTCTTTTATGACTTGCTGGTTGTTCAGCAGTGAGCTGTTTAGTTTCCAGGTACTTGGTATTGGTCCCCGTTTTTGTGTACAATTAACTTCTATTTTCAGTGCATCATGGTCTGAAAAAATAGTTGACACAATTTCTATTTTCTTGATATTATGGAGGTATGATTAATGGCTCAGCATGTTGTCTATTTTAAAGAATGATACATGTGCGCTGGACTAGAAATTGTATTAATCTTTTTGAGGATAAAATGCCCATATATATCTACCAGCCCTATTTCTTCCATCTCTTCTTTTAGGGCCAGTATTTCCTTCGTAAGTTTAAATCTTGTTGATCTATCAAGAGTTTCCACAATGTGTAAAATAAGAGGGGGAGAGATGCAGAGACAGAGAGAGAAAAGAGGAAACTGAGATACCTGCTATTGAGGCAGCCTGGGGGTGGTTGGGAGGGGTGGGGTACATTGGTGGTGGAAATGGAGCACTGGTGGAGGGATGGGTGCTGGAATAATATATTACCAGTTATGAACACCTTTGTAATTGTATGTCTCACGGTGGTATAAAAAATTTAAAAAAAGAGTTGATAGAGCAGTGAAGTCTCCAACTACAATTGTGTTGCTGTCAATGTCTTCTTTGAAGTCTATTAGCAGCTGTTTTAGGTATTTTGCTGTCCACTCGTTGGGTGCATATATGTTTAGCAATGTAATTTCTTCCTGATATATGTATCCCTTGATTATTAAGAAGTGACCTTCACTGTCCCTTCTGAACTTCAACCTGAAGTCTATGTTGTTGGATACCAGTATGGCCACCCCAGCCTTTTTAGATGGGTTGTTGGAGTGACGGGTTGTTCCAGCCTTTTACTTTGAGCCTGTCTTAGTTCTGATTGTTCTGGTGTTTTTCTTGAAGGCAGCAGAATGTCGGATTCAATTTTTTGATCCATTTTGCCATCTGTGTCTCTTAACTGGTACATTTAGACCATTGACATTGAGAGAGATTATTGTCATGGGATTTTTGTGCCATCTTTCTGTATAGGTTTGTTATTCTTTTTAGTTTTGTCTCATCTTAGAGTAGTTCTTTCAGTCCTTCTCTTAAGGTTGATTTTGAGTTTACAAAGTTCCTAAGCTGTTGTTTATCCAAGAAGCTGTATATTGTCCTTCAAATCTGAGTGAGACTTTAGCTGGATAAAGAATTCTTGTTGAGGCATTCATTTCATTGAGTTTTTTCACTATATCCCACTCCTCCGTTAGGGCTTGGAGGGTCTCTTCTGAGAGGTCTGCTGAAAGTCGAATGGATGTTCCTTTGTATACAATTTCGTTCTTTGATCTTGCTGCTTGAAGAATTCTGTTTCTGTCTATGGCATCCATTACTTTGACTACGGTATGTCTTGGAGTTTTTCTTTGGGATCTCTTCTTGCTGGTACCCTTCAGGTTTCTTGGATCTGGTTGCCTTCGTCCTTTTAACTCTGGGAACTTTTCAGCAAGGATGTTTTTAACTGCTTTTAATTTCCTTGGGGTTACTTTCCTGTCCCTATGGACTCTGATGATTCTTATGTTGTTCCTCCTGGATTCATTGCATTGTTCTCTGTTCTGCTGCTGATCTATTTTCCTATCTTTTTCCATCTTATATTTGCCTGATTGCTTTCTGAAGCTCATCCTCAGACTTACCGATTCTCTCTTTACTCCTCTTTACTCCTATTGAGACACGAGATTGTAGTATATTGATTCTTTGATATGTTGTTGGATCTAGCTTGCTAAAATTTGTTATGGGCTTTTACTTTGGTGCTCAACTGTGAAATTAGACAGAAGGGTTTTTTTGGTGATATTTCTATCTACTCTCAGTATTAATGTAATTTTGCCTTCAAGAAACTTTTTTGAAGAATTTGTTTTACTTTGAGGAATATTCAGTATTAAATCTTTAAAGGTTTGCCAGAACTCACCAAGAAACCCATCTAGATTAGTCTCTTTGGGAAATTTTTAGTTAGATTCAATTTCCTTGCTTGTAACTGGTCCATTGAGCTTTGCTATTTCTTAAGTGTTCCTTACATGGGAGGTGTTATGATTCCCAAAAGCCATACCTTTATTCCAGTTTCTCCGCTAGGCGGCATAGAGTTGTTTTCTCTAACCTGTATGAACTTTTTGTATTTCTGGGGTTTCTTTAATGTGCCACATTTAGTCTATGACATGATTTACTTGTTTTCTAATTTTTCCTTTGAAGTTGTTGATTGCACTGACCCTTTGTATTGTTTTCCTAATTTCTATAACATTGATTTCTACTCTAGTTTTTATGATATCCTTCCAGTTGTGGGATTTATTCCTTTCCTAGGTTCATAAGATGTTTGTGTAGGTTATTGATGCTTTTTGCATATATATGTTGATAGTCAGGACACCTTGATCTGTTGATCCCTTAACCAGTATGTAATGACAGTGTTTATTTCTTAATGAAAGTTTCTTAATAACTTTCTTTAGTTTTAATGCCATTTGGTCTCATATACGGTTACTTTTTTACTTCTTTGTTGGTCTACCATTAACTTGTATAATTGTTTCCCATTCTTTTATGCTGAGTTTGCAATTATCTGACAAATTTAACTGTGTCTCCTATATTTCACTATCACTATCATCCCGTTAATCATCTATTTGCTAGAGCGGGCACCAGTAATATCTCCATATGTCCTGTCTCATGCTAGTAGAACCCAAAGACATCTGCTTGCTCCAGGAACATAAAGAGCCTCAAACAATTATATTAGGTCATGGGAATGACCTAATATAAATATTACTGGTATTTGGCATATCAAATACTACACGAGCAACTTGCCAGGCTTGCCGTGCGGGTGGCATACTATATTTAAGCTGGAGTTTTCCCAGATCTATGCAGTCACTCTATTCTTATATAGGAGATTTCACCATTGATATTCAGAGAAACTGATGTTGACTGTGTTTTTTTTCCTTCTCTGTGGGTTTTATTGTTTTGCAATTAGCCACTTGATTTTTTAGAAGGACTTTCAGTATTCCTTGCAAGGTGGTCTAGATGTAGCAAATATTGCCAGTTCTTGATTGGCCAAGAATGTTTTAATCCCTCTCTAAAGTCTCAATGACAGTTTTGCAAGGTAGCAAACTCTGGGTTGAAGATTTTTTACTCAGTGACTTGAATATGTCGCTCCCTTATATATGGCTTTATATGAAAGGTTTGTTGAAAATTTTTTTATTTTTCTGGCTTCTCGGGTGCCTTTTCGTTAGGGTGGGTATAGTGCTTGTAAGTGGTGCAATGACCTAAATGTGACATGGTTCCCAAATGTCACAGGGAGATAGGTCCCAGAATCCCTCCAGTCACATATGGAAAGTCAAGACATGTCAGGTTTTATTGCCAAAAATAAATTGTGAAATCAAATTCCAATTAGTAAAACTTAGATCACTCTCCTCTTACTCTTCAGCAAGTTGCAGTATGTCTTCCCTGCTTTCCCCAGAATGGCATGTTTTATCAGTCATAGAATTGATCCAGAAATGTAAATATAGATGTCTAATCAAAATTATTAATAGTGATTTTTCAATTACTGCAAACAGGTGAAAATAGAAGAAGAAATACTTCATCAACCATTAAGGCAAAATAAAAATCTTTATGGTACTATTTTAAAAGCTTTATTTTTAAATCTTATGTCCACATCTGGACTCCCCACTCATCAGAGCTCCACCCAGCAGAAGAGCTGATCACATGGTGGCCTCGCACGGTCACTTTGCGGCTGTACTGTTCTTCCATAAATGCTCGATAGTAGAGGTGACTACGAGAATATTCCACCTGCATGGCAGAGCCTGGCAAGCTACCCGTGTCATATTTAATATGCCAAATACCAGTAACAATTAGAGACTTCATTCCCATGACCTTGGAATGGTTTTAGGCTCTTTATATTCCTGGAGCTAGTAGATTTGGGGCTATGCTAGCATGTGACAGGATTTATGGAGATGTTACTGGTGCCCGCTCGAGCAAATCAATAATCAACAGGAAGACAAATGATACAAGTGAAGTACATTGAAAACCATGTTTTAAGTAGCAGTAATTTTTTTTCATGAACCAGTACCAGCTGTGAATCAGTGGTTGAAAGCCACTACTGTGGAACAAATTTAATTTAATGACACATTTGAATGTCTTTGCCCACTGTGGGAGAGAGAAGAAAGAGACCCAAGATACTAGACATCAAATAGGTGGGGAATGGATGAAGACTCAGGAATCCGATGCAGTTTTAAAAGGGCTTGACTATCATAGGTTCCAATATACAATCCAAGAGCACGGAAAACCTCCCGGCTCTGGGTTCCTAGCTAGGCCCCAGCCAGGTGCAGGCCAAGATGGCTGCCACCACGTGTTGAGGCCCAACAGAGAATGGAGAGGACGGAGTAGCAAAATGCCAAGGGAAGCCGAAATGGCAAAAGGGGAAAAAAAGAAGGGGCTTCTGTCTTCTTGCAGCTTATTTCATAGCTAGAAATCCGCCCAAACTCCCTAGCCTGGCCCACTTTGGGCTGGGCTATCTAGAGATAAAAACAGGAAAATAGCTCTATAGAAATGTATCAACTTCATGAGAACTTCTGGTTGTTTACAAGGACCCAGAGCTAATTAAAAGCCTCCTAGCAGAGCTGGGAGAAGCTATAAGCTAAATGTAACTTCCCCTGGCAGGAAGGGTCAAATGCCCTCAGGTAATTTCTCCCAGCACCTCACCTAATGTCTTGAGCCAAGATCTGCCTGGAATTGCCTTTATATGGTAGAGAAGGGGGTTTCTGAGATAGCATGTCTCTGTACCAAAGATTAATACTAATATCAGTTAAATATTTCTCCAAGCCTTCACAAGAGTCTCGTCTACTTCACGGTAGTTTTGTATTTTAGTTGCCTTTGAGTTATCAGGGAGCCATGCTTGCTTGCTTGAAGGCAAACAGCATTTCTCTCTGGTCTAATTACTTAGAGATCCAACATGGCCAGTCAAATATGCTGGTAAGATCTAGCTAGTCCCGCGATGCTTGTGGTAGCATGAGAGAATATTTATACCAGCCAGTACAGAATACATGGTCAGATAAACTGCCACATTTAGACTACCCCCCTTATCTACAAAGTGACCTGCAGGAGGCAATCCAGGGCAGATGCACAGGCTCTTAGACTTTGAGGTGTCTTGCAATAAGATATATTTTCTAATAAATCAAGTTATAAGTTCTTATATAACTTTTTGAAAACTTTTAAATGATCTGTGTATAGCACCTATGTGAAAGAGGGAAATTCTTTCTCCATTATATTTCCCTATATAGAATCTTAAATACTTATATAGAGTTTTAAGAAACATAAAAATTCATAAATTTAACAATTATGTTTCAAATCAAGAAATAATGAAACTTTGTATTTTTTTAAAACAATTTCAGGAAATTTATTGCTGCCTATCATTATTCTGTTATTGCATGGAATTGTAAGATTATTTACCTTCTCTAAATGTTAAATATATTAATCATAAGTCATTATATTAACTTATGGTTAATATATTAACGATAAGACTCACAGACATGGGCAGAGCTGCTACCAGCTCTCCTGGTGCCCAGCCGCTCACGAGGCACCCAGAAGGGATGGCGGGTTCTAGCCCTGGCCCGCCACCCCAGCAGAGCCTCACAAGAAGCCAGATGATACCCCCACTCCATGAGGGCCGCCATTTTCCACATCCGGACTTCCCTCTCGTCAGAACTCCACCCAGCAGAAGAGCCTATCACAGCCCAGATCATCGAGACCCAACCTGCAGCAGTTTTTTTCAAGTCTGGCCCAGGTATGTTGATTCAGAGACTCACAGACGTTGGGCAGTGCTGCTACTGGCTCTCTCTGTGCCCAGCCACTCACGAGGCACTCGGGAAGGATGAAGGGTTCTAGCCCTGGTCCGCCGCCCTAGCAGAGGCTCACAAAAAGCTAGATGACTCCCCACTCCATGAGGGCTGCCATTTTTCACAGCCAGAGTTCCCTCTCGTCAGAACTCCACCCAGCAGAAGAGCCTATCACAGCCCAGTCGCACAACCACTGTGACCATGTGGTTCATCAATAAATGCTGGAGATCAGAGGTGACTACAAGAGTATGCCACCCGCATGGCAGAGCCTGGCAAGCTACCTGTGTCGTATTTGATATGTCAAATACCAGTAACAATTATATACCTCATTCCCATGACCTGATGGAATGGTTTGAGGCTCTTTATGTTCCTGGAGCAAACAGATGCC
This sequence comes from Cryptotis parvus, assembly GCA_021461705.1. Classification (NCBI taxonomy): domain Eukaryota; kingdom Metazoa; phylum Chordata; class Mammalia; order Eulipotyphla; family Soricidae; genus Cryptotis; species Cryptotis parvus. The sequence goes on from JAJIBD010029090.1 coordinate 18,404, forward strand.
CTTGGGCTCTACATGCATGAGACAGGACATATGGAGGTGTCACTGGTGCCCACTCCAGCAAATCGATGATGAACGGGAAGACAGTGATACCGTGATACAGTGAACCATAAGTAGGTATAACATCTAACCACCTTATCTTGTAATAGAGCCTGAGTATATGCATATTGAATGTATAGCTTATTAATTACTTTTCCTAATAGGGCATTTAATAGATATGGTAGAAAATGAAGACTTTAAAATCATTGTATACAGATGTTTGCATAATGATGGAATATTATGCAAATATTAAAAACTCTGATACAGTTGATATACTAGGAAAGGAAATACTTATATGACTTGGAATCATTTTGAGTTAGTTAATAATAAAACCCAAGATACAAAAAAGACAAAATATCTCTCTGTGCCCCTCATTTCTCATCCCCTTCACAATAACTGGTGTGTAGTTATGCCAAGTTCCCAATTTTTCTGATTCATTATGGATCATGTGTCCGAATAACCTCTGGAAAACATGTATTTAAATTGTATGTTTTATATGGGGCTACATAAAACTAAAAAAGTTTCGGCAGCTCAAAAGAAAACAGTGACCAACATACAAAGACAGTCCACAGAATGGGAAAGAATATTCACCCAATACCTATCTGATAAGGGTTAATATCCAGGATATAGCAGACACTGCTAGAACTTTACAAAGAAGAAAACAGCCAACCCCATCAAAACTGGGGAGAAGAAATGAACAGAAACTTTGACAAAGAAGAAATTTGAATGTCCATATGAAAAAATGTTCATCATCACTAATCATCAGAGTGATGCAAATCAAAACAACAATGAGATACCATCTCACACCACAGAGACTGGCGCATATCCAAAAGAGCAAGAACAACAAATGCTGATGTTGCCACTGGGCGAAAGGAAGCCCCCAGTGAAGTTTTTCTTTGCTCCCTGCCAAAGCACCTTCCACTGTCTGAATACTAGCTGAATCAAAGTCTGTGCTAAGTCAGGGCATTTCTAACCTCACTTTGGTTTGAGGGAATGAGGCCCCCACTCTTTTCTCTTCCCCTCTCAAATAAAATGGTTACCTGTAATGACCCCCATTCTCGGCAGATTGAAGCAACCAGCAAAGCCATCCTGGGCAGAGCAGGAGCTGGCCTGTCAGAAACTCAGCAAGAAATTTCTGTCTAGCTTAACCAGTATATCAACTGTTGAAAGGCCTGTGAGGGGCCTGCAGGGTTTTGCAGATTTCTTAGTTTCAGTCTGGGTGATTTGAGTCTCCCTAGACCAGCTCAGAGCCCATATTCAGGCCCAAGTACTCAGGGGAAGTACTTGGTGGATTTTTGTCTCATGGACTGCGGCTCTTCTGGGCCCCCTTTCCATAGGTATGATGACACTTGTTTGGGCCCCCTGTTTACTCAGTGTAGTTAGCGCCTAGAGCCTATTAGTGTCCTACTGCTCCCACACTCTATACTGACCATTAGCAATTGCCTTGCAGTGCTGATGTCCTGGACCGTGAGAAGCAAAGGCATAAAAAGGGGGTGCGATGATGAGGAAAAGAGAGTCCATCCCATATCTCGAAAAGGCTAAATTCGAGCACGCTGAGACCAGAGAGCAGCACCTGCCAAGGGGCATCTGAGTCTCAGAGACAGAATCTGACCATAAAGTGTTTTCAGGATGCCCTTGATATGGGAAGAGTGTTATTCTCTAAATTTGGTATACTTGTAATGTATCCAAAAGTTGTTCATTTCTTGATGAAGTCCAGAATCTGAGTGTCAAAATAACTTTGTTGGGAATTTCTATTTCTGTACTGTTCCTTTGAATCATAAGCTCTGCTGTTTCCACCAGCATAATACACCATTGTTTTCCCACTTCTCTAGGTGTGCTGCTCATCTTTTAAAGTATTTAGGCAAGAACTTTACCTGAAACCTAGATAATACCTCATTATGTTGTTCCTGCAGATCTTGATTTGTGGTCAGCAATGTCCTATCCTTTAAATATATGACATAAGGGAGGGAGGGAGGGAGGGAGGGAAGGAAGGAAGGGAAGGAAGGAAGGAAGGAAGGAAGGAAGGAAGGAAGGAAGGAAGGAAGGAAGGAAGGAAGGAAAGATGGAAGGAAGGAAGAAAAAGAAAGAGAAAGAGAAAGGATGGATGGATGGAGGGAGGGAGGGAGGGACGGACGGACAGACGAACAGATGGATGGAGGGAGGGAGGGATGAATAGATGGATGGATGGATGGATGCCCTACCCACTGTACTATCATTCCAGCTCTCCCCATGAAAGATTTTGTGTCTCTCATTTCAATCCTTCTGACGACAAATTGATGTTCTCAGTTCTTCCCAAATGGAGAAACATTTCCAAGAGTGGCTTATCCACCTCAGTGGGAGCAGCCCTACAGGATGCAAGAGAGACTCAAAGGAAACCAGCAATATGGAGACAGATCTAGGACAGGCCAGTTAGAGGGTTGGCCTGGAAACCCAAAACCCTCTGTACTTTTTGTTGACGTTAGCCACAATGCACAGAACAGCAAGGACCTGGCACAGGGAGCAGAGACTAAAGACTAAAATCTAAAGACTCAGAAGTTTCCAAGGCAAAGTTTCGGTGGTGAGATGTGAAGATTCAGATTGTGACTCAGGTAATACAATGGTAGATAAAAATCTAGAGTGAGGAGGAATGCAAGATGGAGACCATGCAGCCACAAACAAGTACAGCAGTGGGCAGAAGTAAAATGGGCTCCAGAGTCCTGTAAAGCAGACAAAGCCAGAAACTTTCTGAGTGAATAAATGCAAATACCTGTGAATACTCTGGTGCAGTGAGACCTCTTTTAAAGGCACGCAGCCAGTTGCCCGTAGCCAAACAGCCAGAATGATCTCCAATAATGTTGGAGACGCCTCCAGCTGTCAGATCTCCACAGTCTAGGTATTGTGCAGGGTGAGAGACTTTTCTTTCCCCTCCATGCTCTGTGTATACAGAGAAACTGTCTGTCACTTTGAACTCCAGGACTGACTGGAATATCTTTTATTAATTATTTTTTGTTGTTTTCCTCTTCTCTTTTTTTCTCCCTGGACTGGTCTGTGCACCGGAGTGCACTGTGAGGGAGGATGCCCCATGCCCTGTCTGTGCTCAGCCGGGATATCAGGACGCCACCACCCCTGCCACAGGTGACTGTGGTCCCCGTGTCTGGAGTTGCCCTGCCCCGCCAGCAATAGTCAGCTCAGATCCCTTGCCCACTTACCCAATAGGTGAAGGTGGTAGCAGCAGCACCTTGGGCAGCAGGGGTCTTGGGGGCGAGGCATCCGCCCTGTTGCTCCACTTACCACCACCCCCACTGAACCTAGTCTCCTTAGCTCCACTGCCACCACCCAGGCTAGTGCAACCCCCAAGCCCCGAGCCTGGTAGTGGGGCCCTGCCTTATCTAGCTGAGATGCCCTGTCCTTGGCAGCAGGTGGCAGCTACAGGAGAGGGGCGGTCTAAATCCAATTGTACAGGGAGCAGCAGTGGTGGCTGAGGGCCCCCCACACAGTGGTGGTGGAACAGCAGATGTCCTGCTATGGTCCTAAAGCCCTAGTACAAGTTCAGCTGTATCAGCCTCTTGCAGAACAATCTGCGAGTGCACTAACAAAGATCTCTAGAATCCAGTGATGCCATCTAGAAACTTTTGGAGACTTGTGGTCTTTTTTAAACAAAATTGTAATGAATTGCTCAGTACCAACTGATCAGCTCTAGCCACTACCCAGAAAATTTCCAAAGAAACTGAGAAACAGAAACTGCACAGCTCCTTCCCGTGCCATGAAGCATCCGGGGGGAGAATGATCTCTGGTCCCAGTCCAATCTCTCAGAGCTTCATAGATCAGCAAATCTCATTTACATGGGACATTATCTCTAGCAGACCAAGTACAAGAACTGATCAGCAACATCGAGAGTATGACCAGACACACCTCTGCCACAGCTCCTGCCTGCAGAGAGGTGCCGGTGGGGGGCGACTAGTTCCTTCCCTGGCCAGTTTCATTATTGCTTCTAGGACCAGCAATCACATGGGTTTCTGTGGGCCCACCAGCCAGAATTGGAGTGGGGATTGAGGCCCCTCTACCCTCCCCAACATCTCCAATGACCCAGTGGTGTGGCCACAAGCCTCGAAGACATCATTTACAAGCAACCAGGTACCAGGACTGATGAATAACCTGGGAGAATGACCATATACACAGCTGCTACAGCTCCTGCCTATGGAGAGCAGCCCATGAAGCAATGACGGGGGAAGCTGGCCCCGTCCCTGGCCAGCTTCTTTAATGCTTCTAGGGCCACCAAACAAGAGGTTTGCTGTGGACATGCCAGCCTGGCTTGGAGCAGGGTATTGAGGCCCCTCCCTAATCCCCCCCCCCCAACAACCCAGTCGCCATGACCACGAGGCTCGCAGACAACATCTACAAGTAACCAGGTACCAGGACTGATCAGTAACCGGGAAAATGACCAGATGCACAGTTGCTGCAGGTCTTGCCTGCGAGAGCTATCCAGGGCACAAAGAGAGGGAGAAGCTGACTCCATGCCTGGCCAGCATCACTATCACTTCTAGGGCCAGCAAACATATGGGTTGCTGTGGGTTGTTCTGGTCGGGCTTGGAGTGGGGATTGAGGCCCCTACCCTCATCCTCCACACCTCCAATGACACAGTGGCTGTGACCAAGAGCCTCACAGACATCATCTACAACCAACCAGATATCAGGACTGATCAGTAACCAGGGAGAATGGCCAGATGCACCTTTGCTACAGCTCCAGCCTGAGGAGAGCTGCCCAGGAGGTAAAAGAGAAGGGGAAACTGGATCTTTCTCTTGACAGTTTCATCATTGTTTCTAGGAAGAGCAAACACGTGGGTTGCTATGGGCACCCAAACCAGTCCTGGAGCAGGGGATTGAGGCCCATCCTCTCATCCTCCACCTCCAGTGACCCAGTGGGCATGACTATGATCTGCTCAGATGCCATTCAAAACCAACCATGAACCTGGAAGGAGCAGTAACTCCAGGAAGAATGACCAGAGACACAACTACAATAGCTCCTTCCTGTGGTGCGCTGTGAAGTGGCCGCAGGACATATTAACAAAACCACCCATTTGAGGGTCAGGTCTATGCCAGGACCATTCCCATATAAATGTTGCAATGATCATTGTTGCAGACAGCTATGGGAGCTGGTGTGGGGATAAGGATTGGGTGGGGGCAGTAGCATTTGGTGGGCGGTAGAGGTGCACTGGTGGTGGGACTGGTGTTGAACGATCAATACTTGTGACAACTATACTGTGAAGAAATCTGTAAACCACGGTATTTTAATAAAAAACATGGGAACCCCTAAAAAGTAAAAAAAAAATCTAGATCGAACCCTGAGAAAACATCTGGACAGAAATTTGGCAAGACCTATGTGGGTTACTGCTTCATGAGTGTGGCTTGCTGTCTGGCTAGAATCCTGGAAACAGTATCACTTCACTTGTATCACTTGTCTTCCCATTTTTCATGGCTTTGCTCAAGCGGGCACCAGTAACATCTCCATTCATTGAGAATGAGGTCCATTATTAGCCACTAGGGAGAGGCTCTGAGTAATTGGGGAAGAGAGAAAGTTTGTCATGGTTAAAACTATGTGCCTGCTGTTTGATATTGGCCCAGAGCGTTGGTACATTATAACTTAAGAGTAAATGGGGACCAGAGGGATAGTGCAGCTGGTAGGGTGTTTGCCTCACACACAGCCTATATGTGTTATGTCCCTGGCACTCCATTTGGTCCCCTGAGTACTACCAGATGGAAATCCTGAACACAGAGCCAGCAGTAACCATTGAGCATCACCAGGTGTGGCCCCAAAACAAAATAAGTAAATAGGTACTTTAAAATATTTTAGGGGCCAGAGCAACAGCACCGTGGGTAGGGTGTTTGCCTTGGACATGGGAAACCTGGGTTTGATACCCACCATCCCATATAGTCCCCCAAGCATCTACAGGAGTGACTCCAAAGCAAAAATAAATAAATAAATAACTAAATGAATGAATATATTTAAAATAATAATCCTCTTTTTCCTTTTAATTTATTTATTCATTGATTTATTTTATTGTATCACAGTATCACAGTGACATACAATTAAAAAGTTACATAGTTCATAATTGGATTTTAGTCATGCTATGTTCTAATACCCATCTCTTCACTAGTGCATATTTTCCACCACCAATGTCTCCAATTTTCCTCCCAGCACCACCCAAGTCTGCCTCCATGGTAGGTACTTTTTCTTCTTTCTCTCACTTTCCTTCTGGGCTTCGTGGTTTGCAATACAGGTACTGACAGGGTATCGTGTATATCCCTGGAAACAGTAAGCAAGTAACACTGGCTTATTATCAGTGATGGTGGCTAGAATCCTGGAAACCACAAAGCCCATGATAAAGAAAACTACCATATCCTGAAACAATGTTTTTCACTGTGAGAATACCTCTGAGAGAGCTGTGTTCCTGGATTGTTTGACACATCTTTTTGTTAGAACAACATATTGTTAAGTTTTGGACCAAACCCAAGTAGGGGACTACTGTCGGGGCGCTCCGCCGGGGTCCCCGACAATGCAGGGAAACGAGTTCCCTTCTACCTCCGAAGCAGGCGAGGAATGGATGAACACTCAGGAATCCGATGCGGTTTTAAAAGGCTTTACTTATCACAGGTTCAGGCATACAAATCAGCAAAAAGGAAAAACCCGATGCTTAGGATTCCAGGCTAGAACCCCAGCCACGTGTAGGCCAAGATGGCGACCACCACGTGTAAAACTTCCAAGGGGAATAAACGCTCACAAGGCGAGATCCCACCGGGAAGAAGCCCGGGAGAGCGGGAACCGGCTAGTTTATACCCCCCTGCAACTCAGACCTTCCTCCCATTGTTATGGAAAGCAGGGAGGGTCCAATGCCCTTAGGTAATCCCTCCCTGCATCTCACCTAGGGCCTTTACTGTGCTAATGTTTTGAGCCAGGAATGCCTTTGAAATGTAGAGAAGAGGGTTTCTGAGATGGCATGTCACTGTACCAAAGATCCAACACCAATGCCCAGTTAAATATTTCTCTAAGCCTTCACAAGTCTCCTCTACTTCATTGTAGTTTTATATTTTATCAGGAGCCATGCTTGTTTGTTTGGAAGAAAACAGCATTTCTCTCTGGTCTAATTACTTATGTGCCCTACGTGGCCAGGCTAATATGCTGGTAAGATCTAGCTAGTCCCACGATGATTGTGATAGCATGGGAGAATATTTATACCAGCTAGTACAGCATACATGGTCAGATAAACTGCCACATTTAGACTACCCCCTTATCTACGGAGTGATTTGCGGGAGGCAATCCAGAGCAGATGCAGCGGCCCTTAGGAGTCCTGCAACAGACTACCACTTAAATCTAGCAGGGGCATCAAAGTTTTTAAGTATGAGAAAGTCCAGCATCTAGCTGAAATTTGCATTGCCCCAATAAGCCACCTGTGCATCTGTGACCCATTCAAGAGTCAAGTTTGTGAAGTTCCAGGAAGTGTCCAGTGGTGGGGACCTTCAGTACCAGCAGGGAGCTCTGAACCTCCTCATACTGATGCTTCAGTACCCTGAGAGAGCTCTGAACCTCCACATACTGATGCCTTAAGTACTGGCTGTGTTCTCTGAACCTCCTCATGCTAACACCTTCAGTGCATGCAGATTTCTCTCAATCTCATCAAACTGATGCCGTCAGTACCTGCAGGATGCTCCTAAACTTGTCATGCTCACACCTTCAATACCCTGAGAGTGCTGTGAACCTCATTATACTGACACCTTCAGTGCCTGAGGAATACTCTGAACCTTGTCACACCGATGTCTGCAGTACCCTGCAAATGCTCTGAACTTCATCACTCTGATACTTTCAGGACCGTGGGGTGGTCTAAACATAATCACGCGGATGCCTTAGGTACACGTGGGTTGCTCTCAACCTGTCACACTGACAACTTCAGTAACTGCGAGGTGCTCTATATCTTATCACACTCCTGCAATACCACGGGGTGCTCTGATCCTCATCGCGCTGATGCCTTCAGTACCCTGACAGTGCTATGAACCTCTTCAGTACCCGCAGAGCGCTGTGTACCTCGTCACACTACACCTTCAGTAACTGTGGGTTTCTGTGTACCTCACCACACTGACACTTGCCATACTGCCGGGTGCTCTGAACCTTGGCACACTGATGCAGTCAATGCAGTGCTCCAAAACTCATCACTGGCACTTTTGCCACTCAGGTTATTCTCAACCTTGTCACACTGATGCTTTTGCTCCTTGAGTGTGCTATAAACCTCGTTTCACTGATGCATTTAGAGCACCTAGGTGCTGTCAACCTAGTCACACTGATGCTAAAGTTCTTAAGGAAAATGTGCTCCTGTATGAAGTCATATTTATCCATATATATTCATAAGTATATTACAGATATATACATGTATACACATATATGATTGAATAATAATACTGGCTGAACAAATTGCTTTTCTTTTCTATTTTACTTTTGATTTATTCAATTAATTTTGTAATTTTGACCCCCCAGAGGTGCTCAGATCTTAATGCTGGCACTATGCTCAGGGATCACTCATGGCAGATTGGGAAACCTTATGGACTATGGAGAATCGAACCAGAATTGACTGGATGTAAGGCAGGTGCTCTTCTGACTGCACAGCCTTGATCAAATTGTTTTATCTGTTGACATTGTAAGTAATTCCTACCTGACAGAGCTGGGTACCCAGAGGTTTCTTCAGCAGCACAGCAGGGAGGGAAGGGATCCTTGGGGCCTCACATACAGCCTCCCTGTATTTCTGTTCTAGATATAAGTAAAATGGAAGAAAACCACAGAGCTCCTGGAGTTTGTCAAGATTCATGTTGTTCATGATCACTGAGGGTCCATAACTAGAGAGGGAGAACTGAGAAATTATTCCCAGAGCCTGTCTTTTCTGCCTTCTAAGGGTGCAACAGAGCACTGTATAAGAGGAACAAAAAAATGACGTGGGAAACAGTGGAAGCCAAGTTGCTGCCAACACCAGCATCTGGGTCAGCCCTTCCCTTCTGTCCCTGGGGTTTGTCTTCTGGTCCCAAAGTTGGTTATTGACAAGTCATCCAACCCTCAAGAAAGAAATCCCTGGAAAGGTTCCTGGACAGAAGAAAACCTCAACGTCCTTTTATTCCTGGGTCTCAGAATCAGACCCAGAGCAGCCAGGAAATAACCCTGCCCAGGGACATGTACAGCTGGAATGTACCCACACATCAGGAGAGAAGAGAGAAGCATGTTTTCTTGTGTTGCCTATGATTTCTGACCCCGTGGATGTTTCTACATGTTTCAGGTGATGATATGGATGGATAAAGGGCAGGATTACAAAGAAGATGCTGCTGCACAAAAGATGGGAAAAATGGCCCAAGTCCCTCAGTTAGGGGAATTTGAATTGAACCAAGCAAGTAGAAGATATTTCAGAACAAAATAATTCTCCATCTGAATCACAAAGTTATCTATAGACCACTGAGGCCTGGGCTTCACTTTGGGGATTTCAACCTCAGACACTCATCAGCAGTCCTGTGGTCTTGTCACAATGAACAAGGGCGGGCAATGGTGGTTGCAGCAAGAGGAAGTGGATAGTTACAGCTCCTTCCTCAGCTCATGCACCTTTCCCAGATTTTCAGTTTTCCTAGATTTATCCAGGTAGGAAAGACATTTAAAACATAGAATTGCTGATCAAGATATTGAAAGGATTAAAATGCAGGTACAAATAGCACAATATGTGCACTGGTTTAGGGTCTGCCATTTCTAGTACTTGAGAAAAAAATAAAGGAATTGCAACTTCAGAACTTAGAACCTTGGAAAGGTGCATCTCAGACCTCTGACATACTGACCCCATACTGATGGTGTAGGTTCACAGAGAGGAGAAGGCAGTGGCAGATTGGAGCCAGCTGCTTCCTAGAGGGAGCGACCAGCAGGGAACTCTACAGCCCTGTGCACTGGGAAGCAACTTTACACATGGGTTTTCTTTTTTTAATCCTTATTTACTGATAAAATGGTGATAGAAGTATACAAAAGCATGACTAAAGCTGGACAGATTGACAATGAGACACCGACACTTAGCTCTGAGAGGGATGAATGAGTGTAGTTTGTTTGAAGAGTCTCCTAGCAGGGCTATTGGGCTGGGAACTGCTCCCTCTTTTCCTGGATCCATGATGATTGAGTGCTGGGGCCCAGCAATGTGGTGTTGCTCTTGGGCACAGAACTGGGGACATCTGGGATGTACCCTGCAGTGCTCAGATAGTTCTCAGGCAGTGATCATAGCGGCACATGCAGGAACTTCCCAGAAAATTGTTCCTCCTTTATTGCGTTGTCTGTGGACAACTGAACAGACCTGGACTAGAGTAATGCTCTGTGGGCTATCAAACGCTGACCCTTCCTTGAACAGGTCACTTCTAGCAGGTTTGCAACAAATTTTCTCTTAGGGTTTCTTTCTTCTCACTTTGTGGTGAACAGTATGGATATCAGACAAGACCAAAATAGAACCATAGTCCAATTTTATGGATTTGGAATCCTACTTATCTCCTGGGAGTCACACTTAGATTCAGTGAAATTCCTATGAATGGAGGCTCCTCCGTAACTCCCCACTCTTGTGTGAGTTAATAGTGATATGCAGAGACATAATATTAATATAATTCTCCCAATTGATATTTTCCTTGGGCTTTTGTGAGGAGGTAGGGTAGTTTATCTGGTCTGTTAAGTCAAGGCATCATGTTTGAACCTTGAGCAAACAGAGCTTGAATTCTGATTAGCGGTCTGGGACATGTCTTGAACATAGACCTAAGATAAAATGCCAAGCCAAAGCCTTCTCACTCTCCAATTGCTTTATGGCCTCTTTGGAGGCACTCCATCTGTGCACCTTGACCTTCACCTCATTCTTGGTCTTTTTGACCCTGAAAGATTTTATTTCTAAATTATTCTGCAGTATAATACCTTCAGGAAGGGGTCTGGTGGAGCTGAGCCTCCACTCCTTTGTTCATTTGTCAAAAATGTGGAGAGGCCTGTGGGTGTTTCTAATAACACTCCTCTCTCTCTCTCCTTCCTTGGTCTCTCCTTAACTCTAAATCGACGGTTGTGAAGGCATCCTGCTCTCCTGCCCAGGCCCGAGTGCATGGAGGGGCTGTGGCAACATCACTCGTGTCCTTCCCAGGGCCTCCTTGGTTTCCTCACACTCAGGTGATGTAAAGTGAGGGCACACACTCAGTGATGGCAGAAGTAATTTCCATGACTCGCTCTCCCGATGAGCCCTATGGACTTTCCAGTCCTTGGAGGATGGCTTGCTTCTGGTTTCAACAGCAGTGTTAAAATTCCAAAAAGGCCTTGATCACTCTTTCTTCCCGATGGGCCTGAGGAGACTTTCCCAAGGTTGCAGAAAACTTTGCCATTGAGGACACTGCCAGTGTCATGGTGGTCAAGCTGGGTAAGATATTTTATGGGGGTGGGGGGTGGTTGAAATGAGAACTCCTGGACTTTGTCAGGTAGGGACTCAAAAAATACAGGATTGTGATACCCATTTCTGTCACATACAGATCCTCAGTGTGTGCTTCTTGTTCCTGTCTACTGCTTGGCCTGAGGGGTGAGACTTTAGCGCTGGCATATTCCTGAACTTTCAACCCTTGGACGTTTTCAGGTTTTTTTTTTTTCTCGGCTTGTCATCCCTCTGAGGATGGATTGTTTCTGGTTTCCACAGTAGAGTGAAACTTGCAAAAGACTGTCAGCAGGGTCAGTGCACACAGAAGAGAAGATATCATGCTGGATTTTATGCATAGTTTTTCTTAAGTGACCTTGAAACATTTTTTCTAGGCATTTCCTCTAGGCACTGGAAACATGACTGCTTGAGAGAAGAATGTTCCCAGCATGGGAGCTGTTTTCTTTCTTCATGTTTTACAGGGGTGAGAGGATGGTGGTGTCCCAGGGATTGACACTCAGATTGAATTTTAGGCAGGTGCTCCTCTGGGGGGCCTTATCGTGTGTTGTGGCTGCAATGAAACACTAGGTGGTACTTTCCCAGAGCCACAAAACTAATGACAGAAGCAAACTTAGGCACTCCAGAACGTTTAGGAGGGGCAGGGAATGTTCCAGAGGACTAACATGAGTGGGATCATTAAAGAACCTAGCTCAGACTGACTTGAGTTTCTGCTGACTGTGTAGACGCCAGTAGTGGCAGGTGCACTTTCAGTGGAGTGGGGGCATCTGACAGGGAAATAGCGGGGCAGCGTCTCTATCTCTGCACTGGGGTCCTGATCTAACAGTTGATGATTCCCCACTTTAGCTCTAGCAGAGCCTGTGTTGATGTGTTGAGCCCAGAGCCAAAGGCTTTTGCCATTTTCAGGATTTTTTCTTTTCTGGTGAGCTCTGGCAGGGTCTGTGTTGTTGCTGTGTTGATCCCATGCCGAGAGCTTTCACCATTTTGTATATTTCATGATATTTCACCACTTTCATGGCAGACCATGTTCTGGGGCTGGTGGCAAAACTGTTGTATTTATTTTTTGCCAAGACCCTTCCACAAATTGTTGCAGGGGACAGAAGGGACAAGCTAAAGTCTTCAAGGTGGAGTAACCAGGACAGGGATAATGTCCTGGTACCCTTGTAGCCCAGGAGTTCCACAATTACCTACGCTGTGACTCAAAAGCTCCAAATGTTCTTCCCTCTGCACTCTCGACCCACCCAGGTTTTACCTACACTTTGTTTCCTTGGCTTCCCCACTGGTGTCAAACCTGACATGGTTTCTGTGCAAAAGATATTTACCTGTGCAAAAGATAGATGGGTTTTCAGATTCATTTGGTTGTGGAATTGTCTTAATATTGTCTTAATCTTCCTTTGTCATTTTTAAAGTACTTATTGTGAGTATAAAAATTGTCCCTCATAAATATGCAAAATGCTATCCCTGATAGCATTTGACTAGACAATAAATTTGCATAAGATATACTTATCATTAGATATGCAAAACCTTGTCAAAGTTTGTGATTCTTTATAAAGTGGGTCAGAGCTCAAATAATAAAACCCCATAAATAAATGAATTTACAGGTTTACACTTAGAACTGTAAGTTTTTGATTAAAACAATGACATTAGCATAAAAGCACAAAATACATCCATATTTTATCCAGGAGCACAGCTAGTGATACCCCTGCTCTGTCTGTTTACTAAGTGACTCACATTCCCTGAGTCCTCTCAAAGTTCCCCTAAGACCTTGGATTGAGGGGGTTTCTGTGACGTTTGTGGTCTGTGTGTGGTGGGGTGAAGTCAGTGTGTGGATGGTGTAGATATGTGTGGGTGGGTGCTGAGATCAGTACTCTTGGAGAGAGGTCTCTGGGTGAGGCTGCTGTGAAGGACTCCGCCTTGTCTGTGTTCAAGACCTCTGGGTGGGACCTTCCAAGGCCTGTGTGGTGCAGTCAGAGTTCTCTGGGGGGATCTTTACAGTACTGAATCAGAAACCTCAGGGGCCCTTTGTCAGATATCTCTCTCTTTATGTCTGATTTGGGGGCTCTGGTGTCAATGTGAGGTTATGAACAGGAATATCAATGATCAGATGCTGGCTACAGGGTGATTCCACAAGTCTAGGCAGACACATCTAACTTCTGACCTGGATATGGGACTAACATAGTTGTGAGAGATGTGAGATTTAGACTGTTCCCACACGTGGAATGATTGCTTAGCTTCAGAGTCTTGTTCAAATGTTTGCAGCAACTGGCACATGAAGGATTCTTCCAGAAAATCTGGAATTTTTTTCCTTTGTAAAATTACTCCTGCCTCCCTGTGTTAGATGTGGATAGCTGAGCAGAGGAAATCTGGGCCAGCAATCGTGCTATGGGCCATCCTGGCAAACCCCTCCAATTCTCTTCTTCTGATTCTGGGTGCCGGGTGAGACCAACATGGAACCAGTTTGATGGCCTCTGTGTCTGACTTGAACCCTTGAGTCCAAGTTCGGTAAGAATCACAAGAATGTGAGCTCCTACTCTCCCGACTTTAGTTTTATCTTACTAGAGGTGCTGTCTTCTTTGTCAGATTTTTGTGGCTTTTAGGGGTAACCTGCTGAAAAAAAGAGAGCAAAATTCTGTTCCAGTTTCTTTTCCTGGGTGTGAGACCCCTCTGACTGTAGGAGTTGCTGTCTGGTGGGGTGACAGTTTGGGCTGTGCAGGTTTTCTTCTGAGGCACTGATACCTTGCTGAATCTCCAGATTCTATATCAGCAGTTCCAATGGTGTGGACTGCAAGAATCTCCTTTTCATGAATCTGCCAGCTTTGGCCTGGACTCTGTCTCTGAAATGGTTATTGTGAACCAGATGATTTGACCCAGACCTTCTCTTCCTTGACTGTCTTACTAAAGTTTAGATGACGTGGAAGGTGTCCTGTTCTTTCTATCACGTGACCTCCTGTCACATCAGGCTTATTTTCTGTCCCAAGAACGAAGGATTTCCTGAATCTCTTTCTCTCCCATCAGCCAGGGGAGCACTTCCTGCGATTAAGGAATCCCTCTGACATGAAAGTTTGATGTTCGCCAGCTCTGGATCTTCTTTCATGTACTTTTTCTCAAAAGTCAGCATTTCCTCTTAAAAACTGTTGCTTTGTCCTCCTCCATAGCCTCAACTAGGACTTCCTTCTCACTCTCCCATGTTGTTCTCTCACACTTCTCATTCCTTTCCACTGTATATACCAGCTGAGGTCGGGAAGATTTTCTGTTAAGTGCTGTCAACTCTTAAGACAGTGGTAAGTAACATCACTCTGTGTTTCTGTTTGAGAGAACATTTGACTCTCACATTTATCTTTTTATATACTGGGCTCCTGCTGCTTCTGGTTCCATTTTCCATGGAATATGTGCTCTTTTCCATGGTAAAGAGCTTAATGCTCTTTGAGAAATGAGTCTGTGCCCTCTGAGCAGCCAAGATGTCTGTAGCAAGAACGTTTGTGTGTGAGTCTTGGAGGAGCATGGTGTAGGGAATATCTGGGATCAACATACCTGTTGCATTATCTTGAAGGAGCACTTCAGCGTGAGATTTCATAGGGAATTTGATGGCAAAACATTGATAATTTTATTTGACCCTCATTTGATGGAGGTTGAATTTATGAAATTATTTGCAAACTTTGTTGCAAGGTATGGTTCATTTCTACTTCGTTTAGCCAACTTTTCAATCTTTGAACTAAAAAGGACTCTGATTCTGGTTCGTAGTCTCTACCTGGCTGGAACACGAGGGCCCAATACAACATCCCAAACTGTTGCCTTCTCATGGTCCACCTGTTTGGCTGCTTCCTTCACATTAACAGGTGCCCTGTCAATGGAGTGAAAGCACTGGACAAGTAAATAGCAGCAGCAGTGTCTGCAGTCTATACTCTGGTTCCTCATCTAAGAGTGGATGGTAATCACTCTTCTCAAGCTGTGTTCCAACAGCAGGTCTGGCAGGGCTTGTGTTGACGTGATGACCCCAAAGCTGAGAGTTTTCAGCATTTTCATGGAGTATTTTTTCTAGCGTGGTCAGAAAGGGCCTATTGGTGTGTTGACCCCAGAACTGAGAGTATTTAGTATTTTCTTCGAATTATTTCAGGTGGGCTTTGTGAGGCCTGTTTTGGGTCCTTGATAGCAAAATTGGTGTCATTCATTTTTGTAGGGCGTTTCTGCTGGTTGCTACAAGGACAGAAGGCACAAGCTGCAGGGTGGAATAACCCAGACTGGCAAGGTCCCTGGAACCCACCAGCAGCCAGAAGTTCCTCTAGTGCCGCCATAGTAACTTCACAAAGCTCTAAATGTTCCTTCTGCACCCTCCACCCACACAGGTTTTACCTACACTTTGTTTCATCACTTCCCCACTGGTGTCAAACCTGAAGTTCAGGGAGGACACAGGGGAAGATTAGTTACCTAAGAACAGATAGTTGGGCTTTTGTGTCTCATTCTGTTATTGCTGTCAGCCTCTAAATTCGTGGAATCAGAAGAGAGTTATGAAGGACAAAGAGATAAGCCACACTTCAGGGCCGACTTTGGGAAATTTGATTCTCTAGCAGCTCAGCATCCGTGTATTATGCCAAAGGATCCCTGACACTCTGCATGGATTGGGACATCTCTGTTTTGTCATTTCATAGTTTTGACTGCACCCACACCTGGAGAGATCACTTTGCACACATGTCTGCTGTGAAGCAGGAATGTCCAGTCAGGTGAGGGGTGCAGAGATGAGACTCCAGGCACAAGACGTATTTCCATTAATATTTTTAATAATCACCAGCCGGAGGGGCAGCAGCTCTCATCTTGGTGGCTGACTGGCCACAGTTCACTGAATGCAGCTAAGTGACCAGAGCTGATTGACTTGAGCTGACTGACCCTCAAACAAAGACCCCAACTTCCTTACATGCCAACACAACAAAGGGCAGTAAAACTTAGAGTTAAGTTTCCATAATTGACACTACAAGGACATTTTACATTTTTACCATGGGATTTATGGTTATAGGGAGGAGACAACCAGGGAGCCAGACACCTGCAGGAGGTGAGGTGAGATAAGCAAAGAATGCAACAGTTTGTTAACTTAGCCTTCCTAAATTGCCCCAGAATACAAGGTCTTGCTCATAAGACTCCATCTAGTGCTAATTAGAGCCAACAAGGGAATGTTCAGAAAAATGACCTAGGATAGCCTTGTCTGTGTAACTGCAGCTTGATTAACAGTCTCACTAGGGTTTTCTACATACTAACTCTATTGGGAGACTTTCTGCCAGAAGACCCCATGTATCGGTTAACAGGCAGTATACATCAGACCTACCCTTAGATATACTTACTGCTACACTGCTGTAATTGGCATGTAAAAGAAGCTTAAGAAGTATTAGAAAATATTTCCTTTGGAAAATGCTCCTGCCTCCCTGTGTTGTGTGTGGACAGATGAGTGAGTAAACAGGGGAAGCCGACATGCTGTAGGCTCTTCTGGATGCCCCTTCAGTTCTTAATCCCTTAGTCCTCTCTGAGGGCTTCTTTCTTCTTATAGCACTGGGCCTGAGGGACTGGGAGCCAGGTGAAACCACATGGAACATGTTTGATGGCCTCTGAGTCCACTTGAGTCCTGTATATAAAGGTTCAGTAAGAATCACATGTATGTGAGCTCCTTCTCTCTGTATTTGTTAAATCTAACTAGAGGGCATGAAAGGGGTTTCAGTCATTCCTGCGTGAAGGTTTTCCTTTGTGGGCCTTTGTAAGGAGTGAGGACAGATTATCTGAGACTCTACATGGACAGGAAGCATCTTCTGAGGGAATAAGCAGATCCACTGGGGCCCTAAAATCTCCTTTCCTCCCTTTGTTAAAAGAAATAGGTCAAAACTTCGTTGAATTTTTCATTGTTTAAGGGTACCCATATCCTTAAAGAAGATAGGTGGTAAGAAAAAGCCAGGGGGCTACCAATAGTCAAACACAAAATACATCAAACCCAAACAAACCAAGTTTATTTCCAGAAAAAGGTATTCTACTGTGTGATTAGAACAGAGAGAGGTGTGTTACAATGGGAATATTCTGCCTTTCCCTGTCCATACAGAACTGTTTCTTGGGCAAGTGACTTCCTCTTGGTCAACATGGGAAGATAATTATCCTACTATTCTGGCCAGATTTGTCTTCATTGGAGAGTTGAGAGACTGTGAGTCTGCTCATTGGTTCCAGAAATGCTGGACATTTGCTGGCTAGGTCTAGCTTTGTATCCTAACTCCTGAGGTGGACTAACCCAATATGCGATATGTTTGTTCTTTGAAATGATTTTGTGACTTTTAGGATGACCTGCTGAAAAGAGAGCATATTTCTGCTCCCATTTCTAAACTGTGGGTGTGTGATACCCCTTTGTAATGTAGGAATTGCTTCCTGGTAAGGGCTTACAGTTTGGGCTGTGCTGGTTTTCTTCTGAGGCACTGGTGACTTTCTGAAGCCCCAATTTCTGCAGTATTTTCTCTGCAACAGTTGCAATGGTGTGGCTACAAGAATCTTCTATGTTTGAGTCTGCGTACTTTGTACAGGACTATGACTCTGGGAACTGGTTGATGGGGACCTGATGCTTTGACCCAGAGCTACCCATCCTTGACCTGTCTTACTAAAGTTCAGACGATGTACAAAGTTCTTTGTACTTTCCTTGTACTTTCTCTCATGTGACCTCCCTGCCTCATCAGTCTTGTTTTCTGGCTCTTGCATGAAGGAATTCCTAAGTCTCTCTCTCTCTTTCCTAATAGGACTTGGGTACACTTCCCTAAAGATTGGGGGAACTCCTCCTTTGTAAAATTTCAATATTTTCCCCTGCTTTGGCCTTTCTTTCATCCTCCCCTTTCTCAAGAGTTGGCATATTCCTCTCATAAACAGTTAACTCATCCTCCACAGCCTCAACCTTTATCTCCTCCTCAGTCTCCCACGTTCTCTCACTTTTCTTGATGCTTTGCATCATACCAGAGTCTTACTTCACACCAACTGAGGTAGAGAGATATTCTGATCGGCTACTTAGGACAAATCACACTCTTCATATCCTTGTAGGTAAGTGCTGTCATCTCTTTCTACAATTGTAACATCACTCAGTGTTCCTGTTGGAGCAAGCATTTGGCTGTCACATTTATTGTGTTGATTACTGGGCTACTGCTGTTTCTGGCTATTTTTCCATGGAATATGTGCTCGAAAAAGAACTGGACACATTCTCTACCACCATGTTTGTGTGGGGAATGAAACCGTGTCTTCTGAGCAGCCAAGATGACTGCAGCAAGGAGCACGTTGTGTGTATGTCTTGAAGGAGCACAGTGTTGGGAGTATCTGGGATCAAGATACCTGTTGCAGTGTCTTGAAGGAGCACTTCAGTGTGGGATTTCTTAGAGAATTTGATGGCATGGCTTTGTGTATTTTTATTTGCACCTCCAATTGCTGGTAGATTAAATTTATTAGCAACCTTTGTTGCAAGTTATGGTTGATTCCTCTCTTGAGGAGCCACATTTTCTATCCTTGAATTAAATGGATTCAGACTCTGGTTGGTCATCTAGGACCTGGCCTGAACTCTAAGGCCCATGATGACGTCCCAAACTTGGACCTTTTCCCTTTCAACTTTACTTGAGGCTTCTTTCAGCCTCAATTATTTTATTTTTAAGTTCTTTTCTAGTAAAGCTACCTTATGGGAGAAGTCTGGTGGAAATAGAACTATGCTTTTCTTTGCTTTTTTGTATCATTGAACTTGGAGAGTCCTGTGGGTCAGGTCGCTTCTTGTGACACTCCAGCCCTCCCCCCCATTCTTCTCTCTGCCGTGGTCTCCCCCAAATGGAACGGTCTGAGAATGCATGCTGCTCTCTGCCCAGGTACAAGTGCCTTGGAGGCCTTGGCAAACACCAATTGTGGTCCTTCCCTGGGCCTTTTGGTTCCCTCATGCCCAGTTTAAGAGACAGTGAGGAGACTCCTGAAGTGGTTTTAATTCCTTGCTCTCCTGATGGAACTGATAGACTTTATGCCCGTTGAGGGGGTTTGTCTCTGATTTTCAAAGCTGTGTTGCAATGGCAGAGGACACTTAGCTAGGGGCGACAGACACACATGGGGAACAGCAAAGTTCAGTTTGTGTCATCTTCTTTTTAAAGTGAGATTACAACATTTTCTCTAGCTACTCCATAATAAGCAAACTGACCCAATGTATCCCACAACATGGCATTTCTTCAGAGATTTCATGGGGAAGAGATGTTCTTTGTCCTTGATGCTCCTCATGGATGAAGGCTTGGTGGTGTCTCCGCTCATTACTGCCTGATCGAAACTTAGGTGTTGATGAAGACTTAAGCCAGTGCTTCTAAGAGGACTTGTCTTGTGCAGTGGTTCAGATTAAGTGGCAGATGAAACTTGCCCCAAGCCACAGAATTATTGAGAGAAGCCAGTTTAGGCATGGCAGAAGAGATAGTGGTGGGACAAGAGATCTTTCAGAGGTCTTATTAGTAGGTTGATGATTAGAGAGAGAGCGCAGATCAGAAGGAGCTTGAGATACTGATGGCTGGGTAGAGGCCAGAGTTGGCAGGTTCCGGTTCCTGACAATGGATTGTAGGAATGGATAAAGAAATTGGGGGACAGTGTCTGTAGTCCATTCTCTGTGGTCCTTATCTGAGAGTCGATGATAATCCCTCTTGTCAAGCCGTGTCCCTGCCTTGACTTTTGGCACTCTTTTTTGGAGTGTTTTCCAGAGACAAAACCTTTTATCATTTTGATGCTTATTTTTTCATGACATAGATGGGTATGTTCTATGGTGATATCTTGACCTTAGAGCATAGAGCTTTCCACTATTTTCACGGTGTTTTTTATCTTGTGGTTGGGCACGGCCTATGTTGGTGTGTTGACCCCAGTTCTGAGAGCATTCAAAATTTTCACATATTTTTTCAGGCAGGCTGTGCTACACCCTGGCCTCAATCCTTGATAGCAAAACTGTTGGCATTTGGTTTTATCAGGATCCTTCTGCTGGTTTCTTTAGGAACAGAAGTTACAAGTTGCATGGAGGATGTTCCTGTCTGTGATGGGTTCCTGGTACCCACCTCAGCCCAGGAGTCCTTCTCCTGCCTCCAGGGTGACTTCATAGATCTCCAAATGTTCTTCCCTCTTTACCGTCTGCCATCCAGGATTTACCTACACTTTGTTTTTGGCTTCCCCTCCAGTGTCACACCTTAGGTTATGGAGGACACAGGAAGGTTACCTGTGCAAATGATCGAGGTGGTTTATCTTCCCATTCCATTCTCGCAGGGAGCCTCTAAATGCTGGAAATCATGAGAAAGAATTAGGGGAGGACAAAGAGATAAACTACTTGGGAAATTTGGTTCTCTAGAGCTTCAGTGTCAGTGTGTCAGGCCACAGGATCCCTGAGGCACTCTGCATGTCCAGGACAGCTCTGTTCTGTCATTTCACAACACTTCCTAATCCACTGCATCCCCAAAGTCTCAATCTACCTGTGGGAAAGAAATAACAGGGCCATCCCAGAGAAGAATCTGCACAGTTAGGAAATGTTTCCTGGTTGGACCTGAAAGTCCCACCCCTTAGACCAAGTTCAGTAGATCCCCTCCAGACATAGCTACCCAGGCAGTATCCATCTTCCTCCCTCATGGTGCTGAGAATAGAATTCTGGGGTGGCTAGGTTTAGGTTCCGATCCAGAAATCTTCCCAGGACTGTTTCCTGAGGGCGCCTGCTGCTGGCTTTGGGTACAGGAGGCCAAAACTCAGCAATGTGAGAGATGGAGTGACTCCTGTCACTGGCTATATGGCAAAGCTCACCTTGCACTGTCTCAGGCTTCATGCTGCGCCTCCTCCTCATCCTTTGCTCATTTTCATACTGAGGGGAGAGAAAATACCAGTCTGTGACCTATTTCCTAGTTTTCTGTCTTGATCAGCTAGAGACTATTCATGTTTTAAACCACATGTCTTTCTGCAATGAAGTAAGGGAAGTAGTAGCTTTGTTCCCATTATTAATTTCTACAAAGGAAAAAGAATTTTCTTAGGTGTATCTCTCTTCAAGTACATCAAGGGTCTTATGAGACTTACCATACGCAGCTCCTCACTGTCCTCTGCTCAAGAAGCACTAAATGTGGGTTGGAGAAATAGCAAGTAGGGCATATGCTTTGTAGCCGGCCAGGGTTCTATCTCCTGGCACCCCACTTGTCCCCTGAGCCACCAGGAGTGATCTCTTAGCACAGGTTCATTTTACTCTGAGCATTAATAAGTGTGGCCCCCAAACAAAAACCAGTGCACAGAATTGTCCTTACTTCATGTGCTACACTATCAGGAGGACCTGTTCTATCTTGGGTTGGGAATTGAGGGGCCGCAGAACCTCCCATCTCTTATTGGTTCTGTCTGGAAAAATTAACCCCACACACCTGAAGGAAACGTTTAGCAGCCCCAAGAGGGTTCATTGGCAGTCCTCCCTCTGTCCGCCAGCGCTCAGCTGCTGGTCCTTGCCTGGGAACTTCTGAAACTAGGTTTCGAGGCCTGAGAGCTTTCACCATGAATCCTGCAGGCTATTGAGCTGTATTGGGCACCTGGATTGTCGGTAGGAGGATGAGGTCCTGTTCTTTCCTGAGAACCGAAGTTTCATCTGTCCTTTTCTCAGCATAGCACCTTGTCCATTGGAAAAGGTGAAAGTATACTAGAACAGAGGAGAAAGTGACATCCTGTTGGGTCTGGGCCAGGGGTTCTTACCTTCCTGGGGTGTCTGCCTTCTCCAGGCTGTGGTCCCACTGGACTGTTTGGGAGATAGGGGAGTATTAGCAGGAAGATCCCCACTCCACAGGGAATGAGAAGGATGATATCGGTCACCCAGAAAGCAGAAGAGGAGCTTAGCCAGGACACAGTGTTGCTTTTCAGTGAAAAAGCAAAATTCTCCATTTGGAATCACACTGTTAAGTCAATGCTAATGTTCTAGTTATCACTAAAGCTGGGAATTATTCACAAAATGCCATTAAAATTCTAGCCTTTACAGTCATGAAACTGTTAAGATTAAGGATTCAGGCAAATATTGGCTTCCAGGTCCAGGTCTAGAACATCAGCTGAGGGTTGAAGGCAGCAGGACTTGCACCTCCTGCCCTGGTCCCGCGCCTCCCTTTGTGACCACCAGCCTCTGTGATCCTGCCCAGGGCTCAGTCCCCAGGCCGCACCCCAGTGCCCTGTTGCCTGAGACAGCCTTGAGATTCAGAGCATGGAGAGTTATGGGAAGTCTGACTTTTTACTGATGTTTTAAATTTTCAAGAAAGTTACTGAGAGTCTGTGATGTATAGTAGAGTTGTGGCTTCTCATGCACAGCTTTGTAACTCCAAACCATCCCCAGTATGTACATCTCCCTCCTGGAGGACCTGAGTGACTCTCCCTCCGTTTTACTGCCCCCTCTTCCTCCCCCTGTCCCAGCCCACCAGGTCAGTGTGTGGATCTGCTGAACTGCAGCTTTTGGCCCTTGGTTACTTTATTTCCCACATATGAGAAAGTATTCTATATTTAGACATTCTTTCAACATGTTTCATTCGACGTGATTTTTATGTTTCTTTCAAAATGATTTTATTATGAAAATTTATTATCAAAATTTCACTTTTATTTATATCATTCTGCATTTTTTCTTTAACTATTTTTCTGGAGTGAGCGCAGGGCAGCTCGTACAAGGCAGCATCGCCCAGCAGCCCGCATCTCTGGTACGTGTCTTGGTTATTGATGGAAATATGGAAGTTTTCATTCACAGGTTTTTAGTCCCTGTGGTTTATTTTAGTTATTCTGGTCTCTCCAGTTTTACCACATTATAACAAAACTCAGATTCCCCCGCCCCACCAATAAATTTTGGCTTTTCAGAAAACTGAATGTCGCTTTCAAAAAAGTCAAATTTTTTGAGGGATGTGGAGCACACTCACACCCTGTGGTGTTCAGCGCTTGCTCCTTTCTCTGCTCTCAGGCATTCCTGCTGGGGCTCAGAGAACCATATTGGATTCTGTAGATCAAACCCTGTTAATTGCGTGAAAGTCAGGTGACCAAATTGCTTTGATATCCCTCCTTACTTACTCATTTCATTTCTAACATAAATATTATCAGTGAATGGAGAATCCATCAGGCTTTAATCTAATCAAATAACTTAGAGAACAGGTTCCATGATTTTTGATATATGCCCAAGGATTAGGGCCAGAGTTTGTCTAAGTTTGGGAGCAGCATTTTCCGGCCCTCTGAGCTACTTCAGGTCTCCCTCACAGTGGCACCCCTATCAGCAACTCTCTCAGTGTCCCCCACACACAGAGTGGACATGTCTTACTCGGGACCAGGACTAAGCCTGCGCCAAGTTCCTCATCTGTGCACAGTTATAGGGATGCATGTAGACCAGGAGGATCCGAAACTGCTTCCAAGGCTCTGCTGCTCTCTGAACCAGGTATTCCCTGAACCAGGTATTCCCTCTTCTTCTCTGTCCTCGGAGTCACATGTAAAGCATCACATATATTCAAGGACTCTTTCTTACTCTGGGCTCCCAAACTGCATTGCCCTTTTAGGCCACAGTTCTACCTGGTACATTTGGGGGAAAGCCTCACACATCTCCACTAGCCCATACTTCCATAAGGAGGAAGCAGGTTTCCCAGTCTGGAAACCAAGACTCACAGGGAGCATGGAAGTTCTCAGTGTGAATGTTATGATTAATGGGGGAGCAGTATGGGCCACACTCCCTCATTTATGTGAAGGTGGTGTCTTACAGCAAGGACATATTAAGCAGAAATCACTTGTAGGTTTCATCTTAACCTGTAAAATTCAGAATTGGCATGACCATGCAAGGACTCACCTGAATTGTTGTATGATGTAACATAAATGTGTAATCTGTGTATGAGTTCTGGAAAAGGGATGATGAAAATACTGATGAAATAAAAATAGACTAAATTTTATTTATATTTAAAAATTTTATTATACCATTGTGAGATATACATTTATAAAAATGTTCATATGTGGGTTTCAGTCTTAGTTTTTCCAGAACACATCCCTCCTCAAGTTTGCCCCTCCCCAGCCTGTGTATATGGCAGAAAATTTTTGTTTATCTCTCTCTCACTGTCTCTCTCTTACTCTCTCCTGTCTCTAACACATTGTGATGTGCAATACTTACATTTAGAGGTTATCATGTATATGATAACTATACATGATAATGTATTATATATTTAATGTATAACTATACCTGATTATATATTTGCCTACTTCAATGCTCAGTTCTAGACTTGTATTATAATTTACAGTAATTATTAGTACACTGTTGCTTTCTGTGTATTACTTAATCTCTGAGTCCCACACATTTGCAATAGGTTTCACCTACTGACATGACTTCCTGATCCATGTTTTGTCTGGCCTTGGATATCAATATCATGCTATTTTTTTATATCCCAGAAATAAATGTAGTCATTCTATCTCTGTCCTTTAACCCCTGGCTAATTTCACTCGGCATGATCCTCTCCATGACCATCAATTTATAGGCAAATTTTTATTACTTACTTTTTCCTAACAGCTGCGTAGCACTTCATTGTGTAGATGTACCATAGCTTCTTTTTATGTATAAAATTAATTTATAAAACAATGTACATTGTGAGCTGAAGCAATAGTGCAGTGGGAAAGGTATTTTCTTTGTAATTTCAATCCGAAATGAACCCAGATTCTGTTCCTGGTACCACACATTGTCCCCTAAGCCCCACCAACAGTGATCTCTGTGTCCAGAGACAGGAGTCAGCCCTGAGCACTGCTGGATGTGCTCAGCCCCCAAATAATATACATTAGTATTCGGTTCTCCAATTAATGAAATTTTTTCATATATTTGTTTCTTAAGTTTTGAAATCACATACAAACTTTCATACAGATAACATGCATCCCTTTCTGGTTTAATAGTTATAATTGTCTTGATCACAGTAAAGGATAGGCATCTCCACTAATAGGATCCAAAATACCATAACATATAGCATAAAATTTTCTTTATCATGAAACAGAAATTAAGTGAACATAGCAGATAGAGAGGGCAAATTAATTACACTGAGTTATTCAGATCCATGTTCCTACCTCCTTACCTGATACACAAAAGAAGCTAGAGCCCTACCATATCTGCAAAATTCATTTTTGTTTTTTTATTGTTGTTTTTTTATTTATTATTTATTTATTTTAATATTTTATTATACCAGTTGGTGGTCGTTCTGGGAGTTCTCTTCTTAAACTTTGCAGCCTTTTCTCCCCGTTGCGGGAAGTAGAATTTTGCACGAAGGAGACGGTGGTCCGATCCTGTCTGGAATTTGGGGACGACAGCTACATCGGTCAGACAAAACCGTCGATTGAAGATGATGTGGTCAATTTCATTGTGGAACTGTCCGCCAGGGAGATTCCCATGTCCAACGTTTCGCTTCAGCCTTCTGAAACTGTGAGTTCCCATGAATAGTCTTGGTGGACATGATGAACTCAGATAGTCTCTCACCCGTGTTCGTTCCATTCTAGGCCATGGGTCCCTATGTGGGTTCTTCAGCCGATCTTCTCGGTCCTATCTTGGCATTAAAATCACCGACTATGATCTTGTAGAAGGTGTGATCTTTTTTTATAGAACTCCTCCAATTCCATATAGAATTTCTCAATTTCATCTTCTTTGTATGTGGATGTTGGTGCATAGACAATGAAGATAGAAATTACTGGCAATCGGGCCACATCTCCTCAAGTGTAATCGTCCTATTCGGTTTGTTAGGCATTCAAATGAATCAATGTTGACAGCCATGTTCGTGTTGACTAAGGACACCAATGCCACCGACGCCTCTTTCATCACATGTTCCAAGGAACAATTCTTCTCCGGTGTCAAATACAGCATGATGCGACTGGCGCCTCCTCGTCTCAGTCAGACCAATGATGTCGATGCTCGATCTTTCTTGCTTGCAGCATCAGATCCTCAATATATGCTTCCGTTGCCAGTGTACGTGCATTGAAAGTACAGACAGTCATTTTAGTCCTTCTTCGTTTTGGCAGCCTAGGACAGCCGTGAAATTTTATCATGCACTGCTTGTTTGCCTTTCTTACTGCTGCCGTATTAAGGGCTCTTTCGGGGTCAGGAAAATGAACATTTTTGTTACTGGATTTGGCATATCGAACGCGTCGGACAGCTTGCCAGGCTCTGCCATCGCGGGCACTATATTCTCATTGCTTTGTGGGGCTCTCTCAGAGGGGTGGTAGAATATTTGTGGTAGTTTGAAGGTGAATCAGCGCGGCCGCTCTTGCCGCAACAGGAAAGCTGGTTTCTGCTCTGCCGGGTGTACCTGTGTCTGAGGCTCAAGCATTCCTGGGGTTGAAATACTCTCCTCTGAAGGGCGGGTCTCTGCAGGGCGGGTCCTTGTAGGCTGGGTTTCTGACAAGCTGGGCTGGAGACTGGATTAATCTGTGGGCTGAGACTGGATTAATATGCTGGGGGGGAGATCTTACCAGCTGCAGAGTGTGGATTGTGACACAGATCGCTGCCAGCAAGGTGTGGGGTTTCTCTGGCCTCCTCTGAGGCTCCATCGGGATGGTGGACTCCAGGTCGGAAGTTGCTCTCGTGGTCCATGAAGTG
The DNA here is from genome assembly GCA_021461705.1 of Cryptotis parvus. Lineage (NCBI taxonomy): Eukaryota > Metazoa > Chordata > Mammalia > Eulipotyphla > Soricidae > Cryptotis > Cryptotis parvus. The sequence continues at coordinate 45,442 of JAJIBD010029090.1, forward strand.
AAGGGGTTCAACGGGGAAAGCTGGTTTCTGCTCTGCCGGGTGTACCTGTGTCTGAGGCTCAAGCATTCCTGGGGTTGAAATACTCTCCTCTGAAGGGCGGGTCTCTGCAGGCGGGTCCTTGTAGGCTGGGTTTCTGACAAGCTGGGCTGGAGACTGGATTAATCTGTGGGCTGGAGACTGGATTAATATGCTGGGGGAGATCTTACCAGCTGCAGAGTGTGGATTGTGACACAGATCGCTGCCAGCAAGGTGTGGGGGTTTCTCTGGCCTCCTCTGAGGCTCCATCGGGATGGTGGACTCAGGTCGGAAGTTGCTCTCGTGGTCCATGAAGTGAAGGGGGTTCAACGGGGAAAGCTGGTTTCTGCTCTGCCGGGTGTACCTGTGTCTGAGGCTCAAGCATTCCTGGGGTTGAAATACTCTCCTCTGAAGGGCGGGTCTCTGCAGGGCGGGTCCTTGTAGGCTGGGTTTCTGACAAGCTGGGCTGGAGACTGGATTAATCTGTGGGCTGGAGACTGGATTAATATGCTGGGGGGAGATCTTACCAGCTGCAGAGTGTGGATTGTGACACAGATCGCTGCCAGCAAGGTGTGGGGTTTTCTCTGGCCTCCTCTGAGGCTCCATCGGGATGGTGGACTCAGGTCGGAAGTTGCTCTCGTGGTCCATGAAGTGCAGGGGGTTCAACGGGAAAGCTGGTTTCTGCTCTGCCCGGGTGTACCTGTGTCTGAGGCTCAAGCATTCCCTGGGGTTGAAATACTCTCCTCTGAAGGGCGGGTCTCTGCAGGGCGGGTCCTTGTAGGCTGGGTTTCTGACAAGCTGGGCTGGAGACTGGATTAATCTGTGGGCTGGAGACTGGATTAATATGCTGGGGGGAGATCTTACCAGCTGCAGAGTGTGGATTGTGACACAGATCGCTGCCAGCAAGGTGTGGGGGTTTCTCTGGCCTCCTCTGAGGCTCCATCGGGATGGTGGACTCAGGTCGGAAGTTGCTCTAGTGGTCCATGGAGTGCAGGGGGGTTCAACGGAAAAGCTGGTTTCTGCTCTGCCGGGTGTACCTTGCTGGTGATCTGACATTGCTTCTGAATGTCTGTTACATGCCAGGTAGAGACATAGCAAAATTGGCTCCTTCCCTTGGCACATGGTCAATCGGGTTCAATTCCCAGCATCCTATATGGTCTCTTGAGCACTGCCAATAGTGATTCCTTTCCTCCTGGGGAGCCCCATGGTCAGCTTAGCCTGGGGAAAGTGGAGTTCCAGCTTCCCCCAGCTGCGTCGAGGCCGAACTCTTTGCACCATTGCGGCAACATGGGAAGATACCATCATTGATGACATCGATGAAGAATACAACCGACTGGTTCAGCACCTCCATGATTGAGTAAGAAGAATGCTGAGAGAGAGAAAAACACAAAAGGGCGCTTGTCTTCAGAAACTCTCAGCTCATTCGCCAGCGTGGCAAGGCTGCGAGCCTCAGGAGACCAAATGCTAACGTCCAAGCTTACAAACAGTGCAGAGAAGCGATAAAAGCAGACCTCAAAGACAGAAGAGCAGAAATACTGGAAGATGCAGCAGAAGCCGGGAAAAGTATTCGCACTGCCCGCCTGTCCTTCGCCAACTATAAGACCAAGATGACTGCCCTCCGACACCTGATGGATCTATCACATCTTCCAGAAAGGCAATGGAGAAGATTATCCAGGACTTCTACTCAAATCTCTTTGATAGCCACATCCACCTGCCCACATACCAAATTCCCACAGGATGGATACGTCATTCCCAACGTTCTCCCTTCTGAAATCCAAGACATGCCATCTCATCGGTAAAGAAGGGAATAGCACCAGGCCCAGACAAAGTCAGACCCGAACATCTGAAGAATCTGCCGTCGGTGCTCATCAATACACTAGCTCGGCTCTTCACACGCTACCTGTCCGAATGCAAGGTGCCCTCCCAATGGAAAACCAGCAGGACAGTTCTACTGTTCAAGAAGGGAGACATTCATGACATCGGCAGCTATCGCCCCCATCTGCCTGTTGTCTGTCATCTACAAGCTGTTTACACGAGTCATCCTGAACAGGATTAGCAGAACACTAGATGAAGGTCAACCATGCGAGCAAGCAGGTTTCCGGAAAGGATTCAGCACAGTCGACCATATCCACACAGTAACCAAGCTCATTGAGGTTTGTAGGGGAGTACAAGATGCCGCTCTGTCTCACGTTCATTGATTTACAGAAAGCCTTTGATTCTGTGGAGACTGAAGCAGTCATCGAAGCCCTAGTCAAACAGGGTGTTCAAACCCAATACATCAAGATCCTTAGTGAGCTGTATTACGGATTCACCACCAGGATCTCACCATTCTACAAAGAAGTGATCATTGATGTCAAAGAGGGGTTCGACAGGGTGATACCATCTCACCAAAACTCTTCAGTGCCACCCTCGAGAACATCATGAGACGATTAGAATGGGAAGGAATGGGAGTGAAGATAGATGGTCGGCAACTACACCACCTCCGCTTCGCTGACGACATCGTTCTAATAACACCAAACATTAGCCAAGCGGCACAAATGCTGGCTGACTTTGACCGAGAATGTGGAAAGGTAGGTCTACAGCTGAATCTGAAGAAAACTATGTTCATGAGAAATGAACTAGTTCCTGAGGCCCCATTCACTCTCAATGGAACAAACATCTCTGAATGCAGCAGTTATGTGTACCTAGGTGAGAAGTCAACATGATGAGCGACCTAAAACCTGAGCTTGCGCCAGGAGGAAGAGAGCGGCATGGAATGCCTTCAAAGGCATCGAAGAAATAGCTAAAAGGACAAAGAACCTCCGGCTCCGGGCACATCTCTTCGACTCCACCGTTCTCCCCTGCATTAACATACGCCTCAGAGACCTGGGCCCTACGAAAGCAGGATGAGAATGCTATTCGGGTCTCCCAGAGAGGCATCGAAAGAGCTATGCTTGGAATATCACGTCTCACTCAAGTGAGAGAAGGAATCGGAGTTCTGACCTCCGTCGCTATTCCAGAATCAGGGACGCTGTCTCGTTTGCCAAGGCATCGAAAATCAGATGGGCTGGACATGTAATGCGATTTGGAGACAACCGCTGGACTAGAGCCGTTACCGACTGGATCCCACGGGATGTCAAAAGATCACGTGGCCGCCCACCTACAAGATGGTCAGACTTCCCTTGTTAAGACCCTGAAGGAACGGTTTGAGGCTCTTCATATTCCTGAATCAACCAGATGCCATTGGGCTACATTGGCACGTGATAGGGGTCCAATGGAAATGTTACTGGCGCCCGCTCGAGCAAATCGATGAGTAACGGGATTCAAGTGATCAAGTGATTATACCACCGTGAGAG
>JAJIBD010029091.1:0-25207 GCA_021461705.1 Cryptotis parvus
GATTTGCGGAGGCAATCCAGATGATGCAGCTGGTCTCAGGGGAGTCCTGCAACAGACTGGCCACTTTAAATCAGCAGTTATATCAAAGTTTTAAGTATGTAGAAAGTCCAGCATCTAGCTGAAATTTGCATTGCCCCAATAAATACCTGTGCATCTGTGACCATTCAAGAGCTGCTGTGAAGTTCCAGGAAGTGTCCAGTGGTGGACCTTCAGTACCAGCAGGGGTTTCTGAACCTTCATGTTCGATGCTTCAGTACCCCTGAGAGCTCTGAACCTAACATACTGATGCCTTAAGTACTGGCTGTGTTCTCTGAACCTCCTCATGCTAACACCTTCAGTGCAGATTTCTCTCAATCTCACTCAAATCTGATGTGCCGCCAGTACCTGCAGGATGCTCCTAAACTCTGTCATGCTCACACCTTCAATACCCTGAGAGTGCTGTGAACCTCATTATACTGACACCTTTCAGTACCTGAGGAATACCGGAACCTTGTCACACCGATGTCTGCAGTACTCCTGCAATGCTCTGAACTTCATCACTCTGATACTTTCAGGACCGTAAGTGGTCTAAACATAATCAATGGATGCCTTAGGTACACGTAAGGTTCTCAACCTGTCACACTGACAACTTGCGTAACCGCGGTGGCGCTCTATATCTTATCACACTCCGCAATACCACGGGGTGTCGGATCTCATCGCGCTGATGCCTTCAGTACTCCTGGACAAAGTGCTATGCACTCTCTTCAGTAATTGCAGAGAGCGCTCGCAAAAATTCTCTCACCATACCACACCCCTTCAGTAACTGTGGGTTTGAAAATTCTCACCACACTGACATCTAACATACTGCCGGGTGCTCTGAACCCGGCACACTGATGCAGTCAATGCAGTGCCCAAACTCATCACTGGCAATTTTTGCCACTCAGGTTACTCTCAACCTTGTCACACTGATGCTTTTGCCCTTGAGTGTGCTATAAACCTCGCTTTCACTGATGCATTTAGAGCACCTAGGTGCTGTCAACTCAGTCACACTGATGCTAAAGTTCTTGGCGAAAATGTGCGAAGTCATATTTATCCATATATATTCATAAGTATATTACTGATATATACATGTATACACATATATGATTGAAATAATACTGGCTGAACAAATCATTTTTTCTTTTTCTATTTTACTTCTTAGATTTATTCAATTAATTTTGTAATTTTAATCTCCCTCTGTAGAGGTGCCTGATCTTACTGCTGGCACTATGTTCAGACTGTACTATGGCAGATTGGGAAACCTTATGGACTATGGAGAATCGAACCAGAATTGACTGGATGTAAGGCAGGTGCTCTTCCTGACTGCACAGCCTGATCAAATTGTTTTTATCTGTTGACATTGTAAGTAACTCCTTTACCTGACAGAGCTTCGTACCCAGAGGTTTCTTCAGCAGCACAGCAGGAGGGAAGGATCCTTACTAAGCACACACAGCCTCCTGCATTTCTGTTCTAGATATTAAAATGGAAGAAAACCACAGAGCTCCTGAGTTTGTCAAGATTCATGTTGTTCATGATCAATGAGGTCCATAACTAGAGAGGAGAACTGAGAAATTATTCCCAGAGCCTGGTCTTTTTTTCTGTCTTCTAATGGTGAACAGAGCACTGTATAAGAGGAACAAAAAATGACGTGGGAAACAGTGGAAGCCTTCGTTGTTGCCAACACCAGCATTCGTCAGTCCTTCCCTTCTGTCCCTGGGGTTTGCCTTCTGGTCCCAAAGTTGGTTATTGATGTCATCTAACCTCAAGAAAGAACAAATCCCTGAAAGGTTCCTGGACAGAAGAAAACCAACGCCATTTCTATTCGGTCTCAGAATCAGACCCAGAGCAGCCAGGAAATAACCCTGCCCAGGACATGTACAGCTGGAATATACCACACATCAGGAGAGAGAGAGAAGCATGTTTTCTTGTGTTGCCTATGATTTCTGACCCCTGTGGATGTTTCTACATGTTTCAGGTGATGATATGGATGGATAAAGGGTAGGATTACAAAGAAATAGCTACACAAAAGATGGGGAATATGGCCCAAGTCCCTCAGTTAGGAATTTGACCTGAACTAAGTAGAAGATATTTCAGAACAAAATAATTCTCCATCTTGAATCACAAAGTTATCTATAGACCACTGAGGCTCTGGGTTTCACTTTTGGGATTTCAACCCAGACACCCATCAGCAGTCCTGTGGTCTTGTCACTAATGAACAAGGGCGGGAACGGGAGCAGACAAGAGGAAGTGGATAACAGCTCCTTCCTCAGCTCATAACCTTCCCAGATTTTCAGTTTTCCAGATTTATCCAGGTAGAAAGACATTTGAAACATAGAATTGTTGATCAAGATATTGAAAGGATTAAAATGTATGTAACAAATAAGCACAATATATGCACTGGTTTAGGTCTGCCATTCTAGTACTTGAGAAAAATAAAGGAATGCAAATCAGAACTTAGAACCTCAAAGGTATCTCAGACCTCTGACATACTGACCATACTATTGTAGGTTCACAGAGGAGAAGGCAGTGGCAGATTGGTGTCAGCTGCTTCTCCTAGAGGGAGCGACCAGCAGGGAACTTCACAGCCCAGGCACCGAAGCAACTTACACATGAGTTTTCTTTTAAACCTTATTTATTGATAAAATATAGGATAGAAGTATACAAAAGCATGACTAAAGCTGGACAGATTGACAATGTAGACAATCGTACACCTAGCTCTGAGAGGGATGAATGAGTGTAGTTTGTTTGAAGAGCCCTAGCAGGGAACTATTGGGCTGGGGAACTGCTCTCTCTTTTCCTGATCCATGATGAGATTGAGTGCTGGGGCCCAGCAATGTGGTGTTGCTCTTAAGCACAGAATCAGAATATCTGGGGATGTACCCTGCAGTGCTCAGATAGTTCTCAGGCAGTGATCATAGTGGTTGGTGTGAACCCCAGAAAATTGTTCCCCTTATTGCTGTTATTCAGGACAACTGAACAGACCTTGACTATAGTAATCTCAGGGCTATCAAACGCTGACCCTTCCTTGAACAGGTCACTTCTAGCAGGTCTGCAAACAAATTTCTTAGGTGCTTCTCTTCTTCTCACTTTTGTGGTGAATAGCATGGGATATCAGACAAGACCCCAAAATAGAACCATAGTCCAACTTTATGGATTTGAATCCTACTTATCTCCTGGGAGTCATACTTAGATTCAGTGAAATTCCTGAATGGAGGGCTCCTCCTAACTCCCCACTCATAGAGTTCACAGTGATATATGCAGAGATAATATTAATATAATTCTCCCAATTGATATTTTCCTTGGGCTTTGTGAGGAGGAGGAGGTGTTTATCTGTCTGTTAAGTCAAGGCATCATGTTTGGAACCTTGAGTAAACAGAGCTTGAATTCTGATTAGGGTCTGGGACATGTCTTGAACATAGACCTAAGATACAAATGCCAAGCCAAAGTTCTCCTGAATTCCTTTTATGGCCTCTTGAGGCACTCCATCTGTGCACCTTGACCTTCACCTCTTACGGTCTTTTGACCCTGAAAGATTTTATTTCTAAATTATTCTGCAGTATAATACCTTCAGAAGGGGTCTGGGGGAGCTGAGCCTCCATCCTTGGTTCATTTGTCAAAATATGGGAGAGGCCTGTGGGTGTTTCTAATAATCTCCTCTCTCTCTCCTTCCTTGGTCTTCCTTAACTCTAAATCGACGGTTGTGAAGGCATCCTGCCTCCTGCCCAGGTCCGAGTGCATGGAGGGCTGTGGCAACATCACTGTGTCCTTCCCAGGGCCTCCTTGGCTCCTCTCACACTCAGGTGATGTAAAGTGAGGGCACACACTCAGTGATGGCAGGGCAGTACTTCCATGACTCCCCTTCCCGAGGAGCCCTATGGACTTTCCAGTCCTTGGAGGATGGCTTGCTTCTTGGTGTCAACAGCAGTGTTTACCCAAAAGGCCTTGATCACTCTTTCTTCCCGATGGGCCTGAGGAGACTTGCCCTAAGGTTGCAGAAAATCTGCTAAGAGGTGACACTGCCAGTGTCATGGTGGTCAAGTTGGGTAAGATATTTTATGGGGTGGGGTGGTTGAAAAGAGAACCCCGGACTTTGTCAGGTAGGGACTCAAAAATACAGGATTGTGATGAACCATTTTGTCATCATACAGATCCTCCTAGTGCTTCTTGTCCCTGTCTACTGCTTGGCCTGAGGGTGAGACATCTTAGTGCTGGCATATTCCTGAACTTTCAACCCCTGGACGTGTTTTCAGTGGTTTTTTTTTTTTCGGCGGTCATCCTCTTGAGGATGGATTGTTTCTGGTTTCCACAGTAGAGTGAAACTTGGTAAAGACTGTCAGCAGGTCAGTGCACATAGACGAGAAGATATCATGCTGGATTTAGCGTTTTTCTTAAGTGACCTTGAAACATTTTTTTCAGGCATTTTCGGCACTGGAAACATGATGCTTGAGAGAAGAATGAACCCAGCATGGGGAGCTGCTTTTCTTCATGTTTTACAGGGGTGAGAGGATGGTAGTCCCAGGGATTGACATCAGATTGAATTTAGCGGTGCTCCTCGGGGGCCTTATCGTGTGTTGTGGCTGCAATGAAACACTAGTGGTACTTCCCCAGAGCCACAAAACTAATGACAGAAGCTAAACTTAGGCACTCCAGAACGTTTAGAAGGCAGGAAATGTTCCAGAGGACTAACATGAGTGGATCATTAAAGAACCTAGCTCTGACTCACTTGAGCTCTGCTGACTGTATACGGCAGTAGTGGCAGGTAATGTACATGGAGTGGAGCATCTGACAGGGAAATAGCAAGCAGCCTCTATCTCTGCACTGCAACCTGATCTAACAGTTGATGATTCCCACTTTAGCTCTAGCAGAGCTTCACAAGGATGTAAGTTGAGCCCAGAGCCAAAGCTTTTGCCATTTTCAGGATTTTTTTTTCTGGGTGAGCTCTGCAGGGTCTGTGTTGTTGCTGTGTTGATCCCATCCGAGAGCTTTCACCATTTTGTATATCTTATGATATTCACATTTTCATGGTAGATCACATGTTCTGGAGCTCAGGTAAACCCATGTATTTATTTTTGCCAAGACCCTCCCAAAAATTGTTGCAGGGGGACAGAAGGGACAAGCTAAAGTCTTAAGGTGGAGTAACCAGGATAGGGATAATGTCCTTACCCTTGTAGCCCAGGAGTTCCACAACTACCTACGCCAGACTCAAAAGCTCCAAATGTTCTTCCTCCTGCACTTCCCTAACCCACCCAGGTTTTTACTACGGACTTACTCCTTGGCTTCCAATTGGTAAAAAACCTACATGGTTTCAACAAGATATTTACTCACAAAAGATAGATGGGCTTCAGATTCATTTGGTTGTGGAATTGTCTTAAATGTCTTAATCTTCCTTTGTCATTTTTTAAAAATACCTATTTGAGTATAAAAGTTGTCCTCATAAATATGCAAAAATGCTATCCCTGATAGCATTTGACTGACAATAAATTTGCATAAGATATACTTATCATTAGATATGCAAAACGGTCAAAGTTTGTGGATTCTTATAAAGTGGGTCAGAGCTCAACATAAAAAATCCCATAAACAAATGAATTTGCAGTGTTTAGACTTAGAACTGTAAGTTTTTGATTAAATAATGACATTAGCATAAAAGCACACAAATACATCCATATTTATCCCAGAGCAGAGCTAGTGATACCCCCTGCTTGTCTGTTTACTAAGCTGACTCCACATTCCTGAGTCCTCTCAAAGTTCCTCAAGACCTTGGATTGAGGGGGTTTCTCTGACGTTTGTGGTCTGTTAGGTGAAGGCAGTGTGTGGATGGTGTAGATATGTGTGGGTGGGTGCTGAGATCAGTACGGAGAGAGAGGTCTTGGGTGAGGCTGCTGTGAAGGACCCGCCTTGTCTGTGTTCAAGACCTCTGGGTTTCGAAGGCCTGTGTGGTGCAGTCAGAGTCCCCTGGGGGATCTTTTAGTACTGAATCAGAAACCCAGGGCTCTTGTCAGATATCTCCTTTATGTCTGATTTGGGGCTCTAACATAATGTGAGGTTATGAACAGGAATATCAATGATCAGATGCTGGGATACAGGGTGATTCCAATAAGTCTAGGCAGACACATCTAACTTCTGACCTGGATATGGGAATCTATATAGTGGTGAGAGATGGAGATTTAGACTGTTCCCACACGTGAAATGATTGCTTAGCTTCAGAGTCTTGTTCAAATGTTTGCAGCAACTGCACATGAAGGATTCTTCCAGAAAATCTGGAATTTTTTCCTTTGTAAAATTACTCCTGCCTCCTGTGTTAGATGTGGATAGCTGAGCAGAGGAAATCTGGGCCAGTAATCGTAATATGGTCATCCTACAACACCTCCAATTCTCTTCTGATTCTGGGTGCCGGGTGAGACCAACATGGAACCAGTTTGATGGCCTCTGCGTCCGACTTGAACCCCTGAGTCCAAGTTCCGGTAAGAATCACAAGAATGTGAGCCCTACCCCACTTTAATTTCATCTACTAGAGGTGCTAAGCCTTCTTTGTCTGATTTGTGGCTTTTAGTAATCCAAGAAAAAAGAGATAAAACTCTGTTCCAGTTTTTTCCCTGGGTGTGAGACCCTCTGACTGTAGGAGTCGTTGTCTGCTGGGGTGATAGCTTGGGCTGTGCAGGTTTTCTTCTGAGGCACTGATATCCTTTGCTGAATCTCCAGATTCTATATCAGCAGTTCCAATGGTGGGGACTGTCAGAATTTTTTCATGAATTCCCAGTTTTAACACTGACTCTGTCTCTGAAATGGTTATTGTGAACCAGATGATTTGACCCAGACCTTCTTCCTCGACTGTCTACTAAAGTTTAGATGACGTGGAAGGTGTCCTGTTCTTTCTATCACGTGACCTCCTGTCTCATCAGGCTTTTATTGTCCCAAGAACGAAGGATTTCCTGAACTTTCTCCCATCAGCCGGCACTTCCTATGATTAAGGAACCTCGACATGAAAGTTTGATGTTCACCAGTCGTGATCTCTTTCATGTACTTTTTCTCAAAAGTCAGCATTCCTCTTAAAAACTGCTTGTCCTCCATAGTCTCAACTGACTTCTTCTCACTCTCCCATGTTGTTCTCTCACACTTCTCATTCCTTTCCACTGTATATATGTAAAGGAGGTCGAAGATTTTTGTTAGGTGCTGGCCAACTTAAGACAGTGGTAATAAGATCACTCTGTGTTTCTGTTTGAGAGAACATTTGACTCTCACATTTATCTTTTATATACTGGGCTCCTGCTGTTTGGTTCCATTTTCCATGGAAATGCTCTTTTCTATGGTAAAGAGCTTAATGCTCTTTGAGAAATGACCAGGCCTCTGAGCAGCCAAGATGTCTGTAGCAAGAACGTTTGAGTGTGAGTCTTGAGGAGCATGGTTGGAATATCTGGGATCAGAATATACCTGTTGCATTATCTTGAAGGAGCACTCTTAGCGTTGAGATTCATAGGGAATTTGATGATAAAACATTGATAATTTTATTTGACCCTCATTTGATGGAGGTTGAATTTATGAAATTATTTCGCCAAAAACTTTGTTGCAAGGTATGGTTCATTTCTACTTATTTAGCCAAATTTTCACCCTTGAACCAAAAGGACTCCGATTCTGGTTCTAGGCCCTACCTGGCTGAACACGAGGGCCTATACAACATCCCAAACTGTTGCCTTCTATGGTCCACCTGTTTGGTTGTTCTTCACATCAACAGGTGCCCTGTCAAGAGGAAAGCACTGGACAAGTAAATAGAAGCAGCAGTGTCTGTAGTCTATACTCTGGTTCCTCATCTAAGAGTGGATGGTAATCACTCTTCTCAAGCTGTGTTCCAACAGCAGGTCTGGCAGGGCTTAGGGAGCTGACGTGAGACCCCAAAGCTGAGAGTTTTCAGCATTTTCATGGAGCATTTTTCTAGCGTGGTCAGAAAGGGCCTATTGGTGTGTTGACCCAGAACTGAGAGTATTTAGTATTTTCTTCGAATTATTTGGTGGGCTTTTGAGGAACAGTTTTGGGTCCTTGATAGCAAATTGGTGGTCATTTATTTTGTAGGGGCTTTCTTCAGGTTGCTACAAGGACAAAAGGCACAAGCTGCAAGGTGGAATAACCCAGACTGGTGAGGTCCCTGGAACTCACTCAGCAGTCAGTAGTTCTCTAGTGCCGCTTATAGTAATTCACTAAAAGTTCTAAATGTTCCTTCTGCACCCTCCACTCCACACAGGTCTTACTCTCACACTTGTTTCATACTTCCCACTGGTGTCAAACCTGAAGTTCAGGAGGACACAGGGGAAGATTAGTTACCTAAGAACAGATAGAAGGCTTTTGGGTCTCATTCTGTTATTGCTGTCAGCCTCCAAATTCGTGGAATCAGAAGAGAGATAGAAGGACAAAGAGATAAGCCACACTTCAGGGCACTGAATTTTGGGAAACTAGATTTTCCAGCAGCTCAGCATCCGGATTATGTCAAAGATCCCTGACACTCTGCATGGATTAAAGATCTCTGTTTTGTCATTTCAGCTTTAATTGCACCCACACCTGGAGAGATCACTTGCACACATGGTCTGCCGTGAAACAGGAATGTCCAGTCAGGGGAGGGGCAGAGATGAGACCCAGGCACAATGTATTTCCATTAATATTTTTAATAATCACCAGCCGGGAGGGGCAGCAGCTCTCATCTTGGTGGCTGACTGGTCATAGTCACTGAATGCAGCTCAAGTGACCAGCTAGCTGATTGACTGAGCTGACTGACCCTCAAACAAAGACCCCAACTTCCTTACATGCCAATAACAAAGGGCAGCAAAAACTTAGAGTTAGCTTCCAAATTGATATCCAAGGACATTTTACATTTTTACCATGGGTATGGATATAGAGGAGACAACCAGGAGCCAGACACCTGCGGGAGGTGAGGTGAGATAAGTAAAGAATGCAACAGTTTGTTAACTTAGCCTTCCTAAATTGCTCTAGAAACAAGGTCTTGCTCATAAGACTCCTCTAGTGCAACTAGAGCCAACAAGGGAATTCAAACTGAAAAGACCTAGGATAGCCTTGTCTGTGTAACTGCAGCTTGATTAACAGTCTCACTAGGTTTTCTACATACTAATCTATTGGGAGACTTTCCAGAAGACCCCATGTATCGGTTAACAGGCAGTATACATCAGACCTACCCCTAGATATACTTAATGCTACACTGCTGTAATTGGCAAGTAAAACAAGTCTAAGAAGTATTAGAAAATATTTCCTTTGGACACGCCTCTACTTCTCTGTGTTGTGTGTGGACAGATGATGAGTAAACAGGGGAAGCAGTGTTGTAGGCTCTTCCTGGATGCCCCTCAGTTCTTAATCCTTAGTCCTTCTGAGGGCTTCTTTCTTCATAATGGGCCTGGAGGGAATGGGAGCCAAGAACCACATGAATATGTTTGATGGCCTCTGAGTCCACTTGAGTCCTGTATATAAAGGTTCAGTAAGAATTACATGTATGTGAGCTTCCTTTCTCTGTATTTGTTAAATCTAAACTAGAGGGCATGAAAGGGCTTCAGCCCGAGCCCCACGTAACGCTCTCCTGTGGGCCTTTTTTGTAAGGAGGAGGACAGATTAATCTGAGACTCTACATGGACAGGAAGCATTCTGAGGGAATAAACAGATCCACTGGGGCTCTAAACCATCTCTTCTTCCTCCCTTTGTTAAAAGAAATAGGTTAAAACCTCGTTGAATTTTTCATTGTATAAGGGTAACGATATCCTTAAAGAAGACAGGGTGGTAAGCAAAAGCCAGGGCTACCAATATCAAACACAAAATACATCAAACCTAAACAAACCAGTTTATTTCCAGAAAAAGGTATTCTACTGTGTGATTAGAACAGTGAGAGGGCAGTGTAACAATGGAAATATTCTGCCTTTCCCTGTCCATACAGAACTGTTTCTTGGGCAAGTGACTTCCCTCCTGGTCAACATGGGAAGATAATTATCCCACTATTCTGGCCAGATTTGTCCTCATTGGAGAGTTGAGAGACTGTGAGTCTGCTCATTGGTTCCAGAAATGTTTAGATATGCTGGCTAAGACTAGCTTTGTATCCTAACTCCGAGAGGACTTACCTAATAAGTTATATGTTTGTTTTGAAATGATTTTGTGACTTTTTAGGATGACCTTTGAAAAGAGAGCATATTTCAGTTCCCCATTTCTAAACTGTGGGTGCGGATACCCTTTCTAAATAGGAATTGCTTCCTGGTAAGGGCTTACAGTTTGGGTTGTGCTGGTTTTCTGAGGCAACTGGGTGACTTCTAGCCCCACTTCTGCAGTATTTTCTGCAACAGTTGCATATGGTGTGGCTACAAGACCCTCATGTTTGAGTCTGCGCACTTTGTACTGGACTATGACTCTCCAAACGGGTTGATGGACCGATGCTTTGACCCAGAGCTACCATCCTTGAACTGGCTTACTAAAGCTCAGACGATAAACAAAGTCCTTTGTACTTTCCTTGTACTTTCTCTCATGTGACCTCCTGCCTCATCAGTCTTGTTTTCTGGTTCCTGCATGCAGGTATAAGCCTCCCTCTCTTTCTTAATAGGACTTGGGTACACTTCCTCAAAGATTGGGGAACCTCCTTTGTAAAATTTCACATTTTCCCCTGCTTTGGCTCTTTCTTTCATCCCTCCCTTTCTCAAGAGTTGCATATTCCTCTCATAAACAGTTAACTCATCCTCCACAGCCTCAACTTTTATCTCCCTCCTCAGTCCCAATGCTCTCTCACTTTTCCTTGATGCTTTGCATCATACCAGAGTCTTACTTCACACCAACTGAGTGTAAGAGATATTCTTGACCGGCTACTTAGGACAAATCACACTCTTCATATCCTGTAGGTAAGTGCTGTCATCTCTTTCTACAATTGTAATATCACTCTAGTGTTCCTGGCTTGGAGCAAGCATTTGCCTGTCAATATTTATTGTAAGGATTACCTTGCTACTGCTGTTCTTGGCTATTTTTCCATGGAATAGTGCTCGAAAAGAACTGGACACATCCCCTACCACCATGTTTGTGTGAGAAATGAAACCATATCTCTGAGCAGCCAAGATGACTGCAGCAAGGAGTACGCAGTGTATGTTTCTCTGAAGGAGCCACAAAGTTGGGAGTATCTGGGATCAAGATACCTGTTGTAGAAACTTGAAGGAGCACTTCAGTGTGGATTTAGAGAATTTGATGGCATGGCTTTGCGTATTTTTATTTGCACTCCACTGCTAGTAGATTAAATTTATTAGCAACCTTTGTTGCAAGTTATGGTTGATTCCTCTCTTGAGGAGCCACATTTTCTATCCTTGAATTAAATGGATTCAGACTCTGTTGGTCATCTAGGACCTGGCCTGAACCTAAGGCCCATATGACGTCCCAAACTTGACCTTTTCCCTTTCAACTTTACTTAGGCTTCTTTCAGCCTCAATTATTTTATTTTTAAGTTCTTTTCTAGTAAAGCTACCTTATGGGAGAAGTCTGGTGGAAATAGAACTATGCTTTTCTTTGCTTTTTTGTATCATTGAACTTGAGAGTCCTCTGGGTCAGGTCGCTTCTTGTGACACTCCAGCCCTCCCCCATTCTTCTTCTGCCGTGGTCTCCCCAAATGGAACGGTCTGAGAATGCATGCTGCTCTCTGCCCAGGTATAAGTGCCTTGAGAGGCCTTGGCAAACACCAATTGTGGTCCTTCCTGGGCCTTTTGGTCCCTCATGCCCAGTTTAAGACAGTGAGGAGACTCCTGAAGGGGTTTTAATTCCTTGCTCTCCCTGATGGAACTGATAGACTTTATGCCCGTTGAGGGTTTGTCTCTGATTTTCAAAGCTGTGTTGCAATGGCAGAGGACACTTAGCTAGCGACAGACACACATGGGGAACAGCAAAGTTCAGTTTGTGTCATCTTCTTTAAAGTGAGATTACAACATTTTCTCTAGCTACTCCATAATAAGCAAACTGACCAATGTATCCCACAACATGGCATTTCTTCAGAGATTTCATGGGGAAGAGATGTTCTTTGTCCTTGATGCTCCTCATGGATGAAGGCTTGTGGTGTCTCGCCATTACTGCCTGGATCGAAACTTAGTGTTGATGAAGACTTGCCAGTGCTTCTAAGAGGACTTGTCTTGTGCAGTGGTTCAGATTAAGCAGATGAAACCTTGCCCCAAGCCACAGAATTATTGAGAGAAGCCAATTAGGTATGGCAGAAGAGATAGTGGTGGGACAAGAGATCTTCAGAGGTCTTATTAGTAGGTTGATGATTAGAGAGAGAGCAGATCAGAAGGAGCTTGAGATACTGATGGCTGGGTAGAGGCCAGAGTTGGCAGGTTCCAGTTCCTGACAATGGATTGTAGGAATTGATAAAGAAATTGGGGGACAGTGTCTGTAGTCCATTCTCTGGTCCTTATCTGAGAGTCGATGATAATCCTCTTGTCAAGCCGTGTCCCTGCCTTGACTCTTTGCACTTCTTTTTGGAGTGTTTTCCAGAGACAAAACCTTTATCATTTTGATGCTTATTTTTCATGACATAGATGGGTATGTTCTATGGTGATATCTTGACCTTAGGCATAGAGCTTTCACTATTTTCACGGTGTTTTTTATCTTGTGGTTGGGCACGGCCTATGTTGGTGTGTTGACCCCAGTTCTGAGAGCATTCAAAATTTTCACATATTTTTTCAGGCAGGCTGTGCTACACCCTGGCCTCAATCCTTGATAGCAAAACTGCTGGCATTTGGTCTTATCAGGATCCTTCTGCTGGTTTCTTTAGGAACAGAAGTTACAAGTTGCATGGAGGATGTTCCTGTCTGTGATGGGTCCCTGGTACCCACCTCAGCCCAGAGTCCTTCTCCTGCCTCCAGGGTGACTTCATAGATCTCCAAATGTTCTTCCTCTTTACCGCCTGCCATCCAGGATTTACCTACACTTTGTTTTTGGCTTCCCTCCAGTGTCACATCTTAGGTTATGGAGGACACAGGAAGGTTACCCATGTAAATGATCGAGGTGGTTTATCTTCCCATTCCATTCTCAGAGGGAGCCTCTAAATGCTGGAAATCATGAGAAAGAATTAGGGAGGACAAAGAGATAAACTACTTGGAAATTTGGTCTCTAGAGCTTCAGTGTCAGTGTGTCAGGCCACAGGATCCCTGAGGCACTCTGCATGTCCAGGACAGCTCTGTTCTGTCATTTCACAACACTTCCTAATCCACTGTATCCCAAAGTCCCAATCTACCTGTGGGGAAATAACAGGGCCATCCCAGAGAAGAATCTGCAAAGTTAGAAAATGTTTCCCTGGTTGGACCTAGAAAGTCCCACCCCTTAGACCAAGTTCAGTAGATCCCCTCCAGACATAGCGCTACCCAGGCAGTATCCATCTTCCTCCCTCATGGTGCTGAGAATAGAATTCTGGGGTGGCTAGGTTTAGGTTACGATCCAGAAATCTTCCCAGGACTGTTTCCTGAGGATCTGGCCTGCTGCTGGCTTTGGGTACAGGAGGCCAAAACTGAGCAATGAGAGATGGAGTGACTCCTGTCACTGGCTATATGGCAAAAGCTCACCTTGCACTGTCTCAGGCTTCATGCTGCGCCTCCTCCTCATCCTTTGCTTATTTTCATACTGAGGGAGAGAAAATACCAGTCTGTGACCTATTTCCTAGTTTTCTGTCTTGATCAGCTAGAGACTATTCATGTTTTAAACCACATGTCTTTCTACAATGAAGTAAGGGAAGTAGTAGCTTTGTTCCCCTTATTACCCTCTACAAAGGAAAAAGAATTTTCTTAGGTGTATCTCTTCAAGTACATCAAGGGTCTTATGAGATTTACCATACGCAGCTCCTCACTGTCCTCTGCTCAAGAAGCACTAAAATGGGTTGAGAAATAGCAAGTAGGGTATATGCTTGTAGCCACCAGGGTTCTATCTCCTAGCACCCTACTTGTCCCCTGAGCCACCAGGAGTGATCTCTTAGCACAGGTTCATTTTACTCTGAGCATTAATAGTGTGGCCCCAAACAAAACCAGTGCACAGAATTGTCCTTACTGTGCTACACTATCAGGAGGACCTGTTCTATCTTGGTTGGGAATTGAGGGCGCAGAACCTCTATCTCTTATTGGTTCTGTCTGGAAAAAATTAACCCCACACCTGAAGGAAACGTTTAGCAGCCCCAAGAGGGTTCATTGGCAGTCCTCCCTCTGTCCGCCAGCGCTCAGCCAGCTGGTCCTTGCCTGGGAACTTCTGAAACCAGGTTCGAGGCCTTGAGAGCTTTCACCAAGAATCCTGCAGGCTATTGAGCTGTATTGGGCACCTGGATTGTCGTAGAGGATGAGGTCCTGTTCTTTCCTGAGAACCTGTTTCATCTGTCCTTTTCAGCATAGCACCTTGTCCATTGGAAAGGTGAAAGTATACTAGAACAGAGGAGAAAGTGACATCCTGTTGGGTCTGGGCCAGGGTTCTTACCTTCCTGAAGTCCCTGCCTTCTCCAGGCTGTGGTCCCACTGGACTGTTTGGGAGATAGGGAGAATTAGCAGGAAGATCCCCACCCACAGGGAATGAGAGCCATGATATCGGTCACCCAGAAAGTAGAAGAGGAGCTTAGCCAGGACACAGTGTTGCTTTTCAGTGAAAAAGCAAAATTCTCCATTTGGAATCACACTGTTAAGTCAATGCTAATGTTCTAGATATCACTAAAGCTGGGAATTATTCAAAAAATGCCATTAAAATTCTAGCCTTTACAGTCATGAAACTGTTAAGATTAAGGATTCAGGCAAATATTGGCTTCCAGGTCCAGGTCTAGAACATCAGCGAGGGTTGAAGGCAGCAGGACTTGCACCCTCCTGCCCTGGTCCCGCGCCTCCTTTGTGACCACCAGCCTCTGTGATCCTGCCCAGGGCTCAGTCCCCAGGCCGCACCCCCAGTGCCCTGTTGCCTGAGACAGCCTTGAGATTCAGAGCATGGAGAGTTATGGGAAGTCTGACTTTTACTGATGTTTTAAATTTTCAAGAAAGTTACTGAGAGTCTGTGATGTATAGTAGAGTTGTAGCTTCATGCACAGCTTTGTAACTCCTAAACCATCCCCAGTATGTATATTCTCCTCCCATGAGGACCTGAGTGACTCTCCTCCGTTTTACTGCCCCCTCTTCCTCCCTGACCCAGCCCACCAGGTCAGTGTGTGGATCTGCTGAACTGCAGCTTTTGGCCCTTGGTTACTTTATTTCCCACATATGAGAAAGTATTCTATATTTAGACATTCTTTCAACATGTTTCAATACAGATTTTTATGTTTCCTTCAAAATGATTTTATTATGAAAAATTTATTATCAAAATTTCACTTTTATTTATATCATTCTGCATTTTTTCTTTAACTATTTTTCTGGAGTGAGCGTAGGGCAGCTCGTGCAAGGCAGCACGCCCAGCAGCCCGCATCTCTGGTACATGTCTTGGTTATTGATGGAAATATGGAAGTTTTCATTCACAGGTTTTTAGTCCCTGTGGTTTATTTTAGTTATTCTGGTCTCTCCAGTTTTACCACATTATAACAAAACTCAGATTCCCCGCCCACCAATAAACTTTGGCTTTTCAGAAAACTGAATGTCGCCAAAAAGTCAAATTTTTGAGGGATGTGGAGCACACTCACACCCTGTGGTGTTCAGCGCTTGCTCCTTTCTCTGCTCAGGCATTCCTGCTGGAGCTCAGAGAACCATATTGATTCTGTAGATCAAACCCTGTTAATTGCGTGAAAGTCAGGTGACCAAATTGCTTTGATATCCCTCCTTTACTTACTCATTTCATTTCTAACATAAATATTATCAGTGAATGGAGAATCCATCAGGCTTTAATCTAATCAAATAACTTAGAGAACAGGTTCCATGATTTTGATATATGCCCCAAGGATTAGGGCCAGAGTTTGTCTAAGTTTGGGAGCAGCATTTTCCCCGGCCCTCTGAGCTACTTCAGGTCTCCTCACAGTGGCACCCTATCAGCAACTCTCTCAGTGTCCCCACACACAGAGTCGACATGTCTTACTCCGGACCTGGACTAAGCCTGCGCCAAGTTCCTCATCTGTGCACAGTTATAGGGATGCATGTAGACCAGGAGGATCCGAAACTGCTTCCAAGGCTCTGCTGTCTCTGAACCAGGTATTCCCTGAACCAGGTATTCCCTCTTCTTCTCTGTCCTCGGAGTCACATGTAAAGCATCACATATATTCAAGGACTCTTTTTCTTACTCTGGGCTCCCAAACTGCATTGCCCTTTTAGGCCACAGTTCTACCTGGTACATTTGGGGAAAGCCTCACACATCTCCACTCAGCCCATACTTCCATAGGAGGAAGCAGGTTTCCCAGTCTGGAAACCAAGACTCACAGGGAGCATGGAAGTTCTCAGTGTGAATGTTATGATTAATGGGGAGCAGTATGGGCCACACTCCTCATTTATGTGAAGGTGGTGTCTTACAGCAAGGACATATTAAGCAGAAATCACTTGTAGGTTTCATCTTAACCTGTAAAATTCAGAATTGGCATGACCATGCAAGGACTCACCTGAATTGTTGTATGATGTAACATAAATGTGTAATCTGTGTATGAGTTCTGGAAAAGGGATGATGAAAATACTGATGAAATAAAAATAGACTAAATTTTATTTATATTTAAAAAATTTTATTATACCATTGTGAGATATACATTTATAAAAATGTTCATATGTGGGTTTCAGTCTTAGTTTTCCAGAACACATCCTCCTCAAGTTTGCCCCTCCCCAGCCTGTGTATATGGCAGAAAATTTTTGCTTATCTCTCTCACTGTCTCTCTCTTACTCTCTCCTGTCTCTAACATATTGTGATGTGCAATACTTACATTTAGAGGTTATCATGTATATGATAACTATACATGATAATGTATTATATATTTAATGTATAACTATACCTGATTATATATTTGCCTACTTCAATGCTCAGTTCTAGACTTGTATTATAATTTACAGTAACTATTAGTACACTGTTGCTTTCTGTGTATTACTTAATCTCTGAGTCCCACACATTTGCAATAGGTTTCACCTACTGACATGACTTCCTGATCCATGTTTTGTCTGGCCTTGGATATCAATATCATGCTATTTTTTTATATCCCAGAAATAAATGTAGTCATTCTATCTCTGTCCTTTAACCCTGGCTAATTTCACTCGGCATGATCCTCCATGACCATCAATTTATAGGCAAAATTTATTACTTACTTTTTCCTAACAGCTCCGTAGCACTTCATTGTGTAGATGTACCATAGCTTCTTTTATGTATAAATTAATTTATAAAACAATGTACATTGTGAGCTGAAGCAATAGTGCAGTGGGAAAGGTATTTTCTTTGTAATTTCAATCCAAAATGAACCCAGATTCTGGTTCCTGGTACCACATTGTCCCCTAAGCCCCACTAACAGTGATCTCTGTGTCCAGAGACAGGAGTCAGCCCTGAGCACTGCTGGATGTGCTCAGCCCCAAATAATATACATTAGTATTCGGTTCTCCAATTAATGAAATTTTTCATATATTTGTTTCTAAGTTTTGAAATCACATACAAACTTTCATACAGATAATATGCATCCCTTTCTGGTTTAATAGTTATAATTGTCTTGATCACAGTAAAGGATAGGCATCTCCACCAATAGGATCCAAAATACCATAACATATAGCATAAAAATTTTCTTTTATCATGAAACAGAAATTAAGTGAACATAGCAGATAGAGAGGGCAAATTAATTACACTGAGTTATTCAGATCCATGTTCCTACCTCCTTACCTGATACACAAAAGAAGCTAGAGCCCTACCATATCTGCAAAATTCATTTTTTTTTTTATTGTTGTTTTTATTTATTATTTATTTATTTTAATATTTTATTATACCAGTTGGTGGTCGCTCTGGGAGTTCTCTCTTCTTAAACTTTGCAGCCTTTTCCTCCCCGCTAGGGGAAGTAGAATTTTGCACGAAGGAGACGGTGGTCCGATCCTGTCTGGAATTTGGGGACGACAGCAACATCGGTCAGACAAAACCGCCGATTGAAGATGATGTGGTCAATTTCATTGTGGAACTGTCCGCCAGGAGATTCCCATGTCCAACGCTTCGCTTCAGCCTTCTGAAACTGTGAGTTCCCATGAATAGTCTTGGTGGACATGATGAACTCAGATAGTCTCTCACCGTGTTCGCTCCATTCTAGGCCATGGGTCCCTATGTGGAGTTCTTCAGCCGATCTTCTCGGTCCTATCTTGGCATTAAAAATCACCGACCATGATCTTGTAGAAGGTGTGATCTTTTTATAGAACTCCTCCAATTCCATATAGAATTTCTCAATTTCATCTTCTTTGTATGTGGATGTTGGTGCATAGACAATGAAGATAGAAATTGCTGGCAGTGGGCCACATCTCCTCAAGTGTAATCGTCCCATTCGGTTTGTTAGGCATTCAAATGAATCAATGTTGACAGCCATGTTCGTGTTGACAAGGACACCAATGCCACCGACGCTCTCTTTCATCACATGTTCCAAGGAACAATTCTTCTCCGTGTCAAATACAGCATGATGCGACTGACGCCCTCCTCGCCTCAGTCAGACCAATGATGTCGCATTTGATCTTTCTTGCTTGCAGCATCAGATCCTCAATATATGCTTCCGCTGCCAGTGTACGGCATTGAAAGTACAGACAGTCATTTTAGTCCTTCTTCGCTTGGCAGCCTAGGACAGCCGTGAAATTTTATCAGGCACTGCTTGTTTGCCTTTCTTACTGCTGCCGTATTAAGGGCCTCTTTCGGGTCAGGAAAATAAACATTTTTGTTACTGGATTTGGCATATCGAACACGCATCGGACAGCTTGCCAGGCTCTGCCATGCGGGCACTATATTCTCATTGCTTTGTGGGGCCTCTCAGAGGGGTGGGTAGAATATTTGTGGTAGTTTGAGGTAAGCTGCTGACCGCGGCCGCGCCGCAACGGGAAAGCTGGTTTCTGCTCTGCCGGGTGTACCTGTGTCTGAGGCTCAAGCATTCCTGGGGCTTGAAATACTCTCCTCTGAAGGGCGGGTCTCTGCAGGGCGGGTCCTTGTAGGCTGGGTTTCTGACAAGCTGGGCTGAGACTGGATTAATCTGTGGGCTGAGACTGGATTAATATGCTGGGGGAGATCTTACCAGCTGCAGAGTGTGGATTGTGACACAGATCGCTGCCAGCAAGGTGTGGGGGTTTCTCTGGCCTCCCCCGAGGCTCCATCGGGATGGTGGACTCAGGTCGGAAGTTGCTCTCGTGGTCCATGGAAGTGAAGGGGTTCAACGGGGAAAGCTGGTTTCTGCTCTGCCGGGTGTACCTGTGTCTGAGGCTCAAGCATTCCTGGGGTTGAAATACTCTCCTCTGAAGGGCGGGTCTCTGCAGGGCGGTCCTTGTAGGCTGGGTTTCTGACAAGCTGGGCTGAGACTGGATTAATCTGTGGGCTGAGACTGGATTAATATGCTGGGGGAGATCTTACCAGCTGCAGAGTGTGGATTGTGACACAGATCGCTGCCAGCAAGGTGTGGGGGGTTCTCTGGCCTCCTCCGAGGCTCCATCGGGATGGTGGACTCAGGTCGGAAGTTGCCTCGTGGTCCATGGAGTGCAGGGGGTTCAACGGGGAAAGCTGGTTTCTGCTCTGCCGGGTGTACCTGTGTCTGAGGCTCAAGCATTCCTGGGTTTGAAATACTCTCCTCTGAAGGGCGGTCTCTGCAGGGCGGGTCCTTGTAGGCTGGGTTTCTGACAAGCTGGGCTGAGACTGGATTAATCTGTGGGCTGGAGACTGGATTAATATGCTGGGGGAGATCTTACCAGCTGCAGAGTGTGGATTGTGACACAGATCGCTGCCAGCAAGGTGTGGGGGTTTCTGGCCTCCTCCGAGGCTCCATCGGGATGGTGGACCCAGGCCGGAAGTTGCTCTCGTGGTCCATGGAGTGCAGGGGGCTCAACGGGGAAAGCTGGTTTCTGCTCTGCCGGGTGTACCTGTGTCTGAGGCCTCAAGCATTCCTGGGGTTGAAATACTCTCCTCTGAAGGGCGGGTCTCTGCAGGGCGGTCCTTGTAGGCTGGGTTTCTGACAAGCTGGGCTGGAGACTGGATTAATCTGTGGGCTGAGACTGGATTAATATGCTGGGGGGGAGATCTTACCAGCTGCAGAGTGTGGATTGTGACACAGATCGCTGCCAGCAAGGTGTGGGGGGTTTCTCTGGGCCTCCTCCGAGGCTCCATCGGGATGGTGGACTCAGGTCGGAAGTTGCTCTCGTGGTCCATGGAGTGCAGGGGGTTCAACGGGAAAGCTGGTTTCTGCTCTGCCGGGTGTACCTTGCTGGTGATCTGACATTGCTTCTGAATCGTCTGTTACATGCCAGGTAGAGACATATGCAAATTGGCTCCTTCCCTTGTACATGGTCAATCCGGGTTCACCCCAGCATCCTATATGGTCTCTTGAGCACTGCCAATAGTGATTCCTTTCCTCCTGGGACGCCCCATGGTCAGCTTAGCCTGGGGAAAGTGGAGTTCCAGAAACTTCCCCAGCTGCGCCCGAGGCCGAACTCTTTAGCACCATTATGGCAACATGGGAAGATACCATCATTGATGACATCGATGAAGAATACAACCGACTGGTTCAGCACCTCCATGATTGTGCGAAGAATGCCGAGAGAGAGAAAACACAAAAGGACGCTTTGTCTTCAGAAACTCTCAGCTCATTCGCCAACGTGGCAAGGCGCGAGCCTCAGGAGACCAAATGCTAACGCCCAAGCTTGCTAAACAGTGCAGAGAAGCGATAAAAGCAGACCTCAAAGACAGAAGAGCAGAAATACTGGAAGATGCAGCAGAAGCCGGAAAAGTATTCGCACTGCCCGCCTGTCCTTCGCCAACTATAAGACCAAGATGACTGCCCTCCGACGCCCTGATGGATCTATCACATCTTCCAGAAAGGCAATGGAGAAGATTATCCAGGACTTCTACTCAAATCTCTTTGATAGCCACATCCACCTGCCCACATACCAAATTCCACAGGATGGATACGCCATTCCCAACGTTCTCCCTTCTGAAATAAGACATGCCATCTCATCGGTAAAGAAGGGAACAGCACCAGGCCCAGACAAAGTCAGACCCGAACATCTGAAGAATCTGCCGTGGTGCTCATCAATACACTAGCTCGGCTCTTCACACGCTACCTGTCCGAATGCAAGGTGCCCTCCCAATGGAAAACCAGCAGGACAGTTCTACTGTTCAAGAAGGGAGACATTCACGACATCGGCAACTATCGCCCCATCTGCCTGTTGTCTGTCATCTACAAGCTGTTTACACGAGTCATCCTGAACAGGATTAGCAGAACACTAGATGAAGGTCAACCATGCGAGCAAGCAGGTTTCCGAAAGGATTCAGCACAATCGACCATATCCCACACAGTAACCAAGCTCATTGAGGTTTGTAGGGAGTACAAGATGCCGCTCTGTCTCACGCTCATTGATTTACAGAAAGCCTTTGATTCTGTGGAGACTGAAGCAGTCATCGAAGCCCTAGTCAAACAGGGTGTTCAAACCCAATACATCAAGATCCTTCGTGAGCTGTATTACGGATTCACCACCAGGATCTCACCATTCTACAAAGAAGTGATCATTGATGTCAAAAGAGGGGTTCGACAGGGTGATACCATCTCACCAAAACTCTTCAGTGCCACCCTCGAGAACATCATGAGACAATTAGAATGGGAAGGAATGGGAGTGAAGATAGATGGTCGGCAACTACACCACCTCCGCTTCGCTGATGACATCGCTCTAATAACACCAAACATTAGCCAAGCGGCACAAATGCTGGCTGACTTTGACCGAGAATGTGGAAAGGTAGGTCTACAGCTGAATCTGAAGAAAACTATGTTCATGAGAAATGAACTAGTTCCAGAGGCCCCATTCACTCTCAATGGAACAAACATCTCTGAATGCAGCAGTTATGTGTACCTAGGTCGAGAAGTCAACATGATGAACGACCTAAAACCTGAGCTGCGCAGGGAGGAAGAGAGCGGCATGGAATGCCTTCAAAGGCATCGAAGAAATAGCTAAAAGGACAAAGAACCTCCGGCTCCGGGCACATCTCTTCGACTCCACCGCTTCTCCCTGCATTAACATACGCCTCAGAGACCTGGGCCCTACGAAAAGCAGGATGAGAATGCTATTCGGGTCTCCCAGAGAGGCATCGAAAGAGCTATGCTTGGAATATCACGCCTCACTCAAGTGAGAGAAGGAATCCGGAGTTCTGACCTCCGCCGCTATTCCAGAATCAGGGACGCTGTCTCGCTTGCCAAGGCATCGAAAATCAGATGGGCTGGACATGTAATGCGATTTGGAGACAACCGCTGGACTAGAGCCAGTTAACGACTGGATCCCACGGGATGTCAAAAGATCACGTGGCCGCCCACCTACAAGATGGTCAGACTTCCTTGTTAAGACCCTGAAGGAACGGTTTGAGGCTCTTCATATTCCTGAATCAACCAGATGCCATTGGGCTACATTGGCACGTGATAGGGTCCAATGGAAATGTTACTGGCGCCCGCTCGAGCAAATCGATGAGTAACGGGATTCAAGTGATCAAGTGATTATAATAAAAGAAAAAAGATTTTCATTAAAAAAGTAAGTCAGGAGGATGGTTCACACATTCGCAAGTCAATCCAACATAATACATCATATCAATAAGAGAAAAAAATAAAAACCATATGCATCTATCAATAGACGCAGAAAGCATTTGACAGATCCAGCACCGTTCATGATTAAAACCCCCTCAGAAAATGGGAATTGAAGGGACTTTTCCTCAAGATAGTTACAGCCATCTACCAAAAAGCCCACAGCGAGCATCATTCTCAACGGGAAAAAGTTAAAAGCCTTCCCCCTGAGATCAGGGACAAGACAAGGTTGCCTCTCACCTCTTTTATTCAATATAGTACTGGAAGTACTTGCCGCCCAGCAATCAGGAGAAGAAAAGGACATCAAGGGCATCCAGATAGGCAGGAAGAGTCAAGCTATCATTATTTGCAGATGACATGATTTTATACCTAGAGACCCTAAACTCTCTACCAAAAAACTCCTAAAAACAATAGACACATATAGTAGAGTGGCAGGGATACAAAATCAACACGCAAAAGTCGGTGGCTTTCCTATATACCCAAATAACGGAAGAGAAGAAAAGGGATATTAAGGAAACAATTCCTTCTCAATTGTACCACAGAAAAATCAAATACTAGGAATCAACTTACCCCAAGTATGTATAAGGACCTGTATAAAGAAAACTACAAGACACTGCCCAAGAGATAAAAGAGACTTTACAAGGAAAATGGAAACATATTCCCTGCTCATGGATGGGGAGAATCAACATTGTCAAAATGGTAATACTCCCTAGTGCTCTGGTACAGATTCAATGCAATCCCTATGAAGGATACCGCGATGACTAATTCTTCAAGGAAATTGACCAGGAACAATCCTGAAATTTGTATTGGAGCGATAAAGGCCCCAAGGATACCTAACAATCCTGGGAAAAAGAAGATGGGGAGGCCTCACACCTTGCAACTTCAAAAACTGTACTACAAGGCAGTAGTAATTAAAACAGCATGAGTATTTGGAATAAAAACAGACCCGTGGACCCATGGAATGAGAATAGGTATCTGACACCCAACCTCAAACGCATGCATTATATAATTTTCGAACAAGGTGCAACGAGTTTAAAATGGAGTAGGGAAAGCCTCTTCAATAATAAGTGGTGTTGAGGGGAAAACTGGGCAGCGACATGTAAAAGAATGAATTTGGACCTGTGTCTAACACCATGCACACAAAATCAGATCAAAATGGACAAAGATCTCAATATCAGACTTGAATCCATAAAGAAGTACATTGGAAGAAAATATAGGAAAAAACCTCCATGACATTGGAAGCTAAAGGCATCTTCAAAGATGAAACATCACTAACAAAGCAACTAGAAGAAAAGATAAACATATGGGACTACATGAAACTAAAAGCTACACCTCAAAAGAAATAGTGACGTAAGATACAAAAGCAGTCCACAGAATGGAAGAATATTCACCCAATACCCATCTCATAAGGGGGTTAATATCCAGGATATATCAGGCACTGGTAGAACTTTATAAGAAGAAAACAAACAACCCCCATCAAAAAAGCGGGAGAAGAAATGAACAGACGACTTCAGCAAGGAAGAAATTCGAATGGCCAAAAAACATATGAAATGCTCATCATCACAATCAATCGAGAGATGCAAATCAAAACAACAATGAGATACTTTACACCACAGAGACTGGCACACATTCAAAAGAACAAGAGCATAGAAGTGCTATGGCGTGAGGTGTGGAGGAAAGGGACACTCATCCATTGTTGGTGGGAATGGCGGCTGGTACCAGCCTTTCTGGAAAAACAATATGGACTTTCCTCCAAAGACTAAAATTGAACTCCCATTTGACCCAGCGATACCACTCCTGGGATCTACTCTGGGAAGCAAAAATACGCCGGGGGAACACCATCCCTACTTTTATGTTTCATAGCAGCATTATTCACAATAGCCAGAATCTGGAAGCAACCAGAGGTGCCCGAAAATCGATGACTGGATAAAGCTTTGGTACATCTACACAATGGAATACATACGCTGTTAGGAAAAATGAAGTCATAAAATTTGCCTACAAATGGATGGACATGGAGAAGATTATGTTGAGCGAAGTTAGCCAGAAGGAGAGAGACAGATACAGAATGACTGCATTTATCTGCATAAACATAAATATATAGGTACATATTATGATACCAATATCAAGATCAAGTGAAACATATATCAGGAGGTCCTGCCAAAGGTGGAAATTATCACAAATGTGGCGATTCAAGAGGTTAGTAAGACAAGAAATGGAACAGTGTGCTGACAATTTGTTGAGGGTACTAATGCCAACCTAGAACTGAGCATTAAATAGAGGCAAAAAAATACACATGACAACCCTTTAATGTGTGTTCGTAATTCATAGTCTCGGGGGAAGGAAAAGAGAAAGAGAGACACAAATGGAAGAAATCAAGAACCTGCCATGGAGCAGGGCTGGGGGGAGGGGGAGGGAACGGGGACGTTGGTGGTGGGGAGATGGCAACTGGTGGTGGGATGGGTTCTGCAACACTGTTGGCCAAAACCCAAATATGAA
>JAJIBD010029092.1:0-128713 GCA_021461705.1 Cryptotis parvus
CCCAAAGCAGGGAGAGACAACACAAAGAAAGAAAACTACAGACCAATATCCCTGATGAACACGGATGCTAAGATCTTCAACAAAATACTAGCAAACAGAATCCAAAGACTCATCAAGAAGATTATACATCATGACCAAGTTGGATTCATCCCGGGAATGCAAGGATGGTTCAACATTCGCAAGTCAATCAACATAATACATCATATCAATAAAAGAAAAAATAAAAACCATATGATCCTTTCAATAGACGCAGAAAAAGCATTTGACAAGATCCAGCACCCGTTCATGATTAAAACGCTCCTGAAAATGGGAATTGAAGGGACTTTCCTCAAGATAGTTACAGCCATCTACCAAAAGCCCACAGCAAGCATCATTCTAAATGGGGGAAAGTTGAAAGCCTTCCCCCTGAGATCAGGGACAAGACAAGGTTGCCCCCTCTCACCTCTTTTATTCAATATAGTACTGGAAGTACTTGCCATAGCAATCAGAGAAGAAAAGGACATCAAGGGCATCCAGATAGGCAAGGAAGAAGTCAAGCTATCATTATTTGCAGATGACATGATATTATACCTAGAGAACCCTAAACTCTCTACCAAAAAACTCCTAGAAACAATAGACGCATATAGTAGAGTGGCAGGATACAAAATCAACACCCAAAAAGTCAGTGGCTTTCCTATATACAAATAGCGAAACAGAAGAAAGGGATATTAAGGAAACAATTCCATTCACAATTGTGCCACAGAAAATCAAATACCTAGGAATCAACTTACCCAAGTATGTAAAGGACCTGTACAAAGAAAACTACAAGACACTGCTCCAAGAGATAAAAGAGGACACAAGGAAATGGAAACACATTCCCTGTTCATGGATGGGGAGAATCAACATTGTCAAAATGGTAATACTCCCTAGAGCTCTGTACAGATTCAATGCAGTCCCTATAAGGATACCGATGACATTCTTCAAAAGAAATTGACCAAACGCTCCTGAAATTTGTATGGAACAATAACCCCCCAAGGATAGCTAAAGCAATCCTCGGGAAAAAAGAAGATGGGAGGCATCACCTTTCCCAACTTCAAACTATACTACAAGGCAGTAATAATTAAAACAGCATGGTATTGGAATAAAAACAGACCTGTGGACCTATGGAATAGAATAGAGTATCCTGACACCCAACCTCCAACACATGATCATTTAATCTTTGATAAAGGTGCAATGAGTCTAAAATGGAGTAAGGAAAGCCTCTTCAACAAGTGGTGTTGGGAAAACTGGGCAGCAACGTGTAAAAAAATGAATTTGGACCTGTGTCTAACACCATGCACAAAAATCAGATCAAAATGGACTAAAGATCTCAATATCAGACTTGAATCCATAAAGTACATTGAAGAAAATATAGGAAAAACCCTCCACGACATTGAAGCTAAAGGCATCTTCAAAGGTGAAACATCACTAACAAAGCAACTAGAAGAAAAGATAAACATATGGGACTACATGAAAGTGAAAAGCTTCTGCACCTCAAAAGAAACAGTGACTAAGATACAAAAGCAGTCCACAGAATGGGAAAGAATATTCACCCAATACCCATCTGATAAGGGGTTAATATCCAGGATATAGCAGGCACTGGTAGAACTTTACAAGAAGAAAACAAACAACCCCATCAAAAAATGGGGACAAGAAATGAACAGAAACTTCAGCAAGGAAGAAATTCAAATGGCCAAAAAACATATAAAAAAATGCTCATCATCACTAATCATCAGAGAGATGCAAATCAAAACAACAATGAGATACCACTTTACACCACAGAGACTGGCACATATTCAAAAGAGCAAGAACAACAAGTGCTGGCGTGGATGTGGGGAAAAGGGGACACTCATCCATTGTTGGTGGGAATGCCGGCTGGTACAGCCTTTCTGGAAAACAATATGGACTTTCCTCCAAAGACTAGAAATTGAACTCCCATTTGACCCAGCCATACCACTCCTGGGAATCTACTCTGGGAAACCAAAAATACGCAGCGGAAACACCATCCCTACTTTTATGTTCATAGCAGCATTATTCACAATAGCCAGAATCTGGAAGCAACCAGAGTGCCCGAAAATCGATGACTGGATAAAGAAGCTTTGGTACATCTACACAATGGAATACTATGCAGCTGTTAGGAAAAATGAAGTTATAAAATTTGCCTATAAATGGATGGACATGGAGAAGATTATGTTGAGTGAAATTAGCCAGAAGGAGAGAGACAGATACAGAATGACTGCATTTATTTGCATGGCATAAATATATATGTACATATTATGATACCAATATCCAAGGTCAAGTGAAACATATATCAGGAGGTCTTGTCAAAGGTGGAGATTATCACAAACGTGTGGGAGTCAGAGTTTAGGTAAGACAGAAAATGGAACAGGGGGCTAACAATAGTCGAGGGTACTAATGCCAACCTAGAACTGAGCATTAAATAGAGGCAAAAGGATACAAATGACAACCTTTTAATGTATGTTCTGTAATCCATAGTCTGGAAGGGAAGGAAAAGAGAAAGAGAGAGAAAGGTAAAGAAATAAAGAACCTGCCATGGAGCAGGGGCTGGGGAAGGGGAGGGAACCGGGGATGTTGGTGGTGGGAATTGGGCACTGGTGGAGGGACGGGTGCTGAAACACTGTATGACCAAAACCCAAACATGAACTTTTTAATTGTATATCTTTTTTATTTGTATATCTCACGGTGGTATAATAAAATACTTAAAAAAAAAAAAAACACTTCTTCAAGAAATTAAAAGGACACAAGGAAATGAGCCACATATCCCCTGCTCATGGATCAAGGGACTAATATTGTGAAAATGGCAATACTCCCCAACACATTGTGCAGATTCAATGCAACCCTTGAATCTGCACAATGTATCTAATGGATACCCATGACATTTTTCAAAGAAAAAGATCAAACACTCCTGAAATGTATAGGGATCAATAACTACCACCTCCTGAATATCTAAAGAAATCATTGGGGGAAAATAAAGTGGGAGGCATCATTTCCCCAACTTCAAACTGTGCTATAAAGTGCTAGTAAATAAAATTGTGGTACTGGAATAAGGACAGACCATCAGATCAGTGGCATAGAACAGAAGACGCAGAGACAGACCTTCATGTATATGGTCTGTTAGTCTTTCATAATGGAGCAAAAAAATATGAAGTTGAGCAAGGAAAAGCACTACAACAAGTGGTGTTGGAAAAACTGGCTAGTCACATGCAGAAAATGAACTCATATCCTTTCTAATGCCATGCACAAAAAGTCATACCAAAATAGATTAAAGGCCAAGATACCAGACATGAAACCATAAGTTACTATCACTATCACTATCTTCCCATTAATCATCTATTTGCTAGAGGGGGCACCAGTAATATCTCCATATGTCCTGTCTCATGCTAGTAGAACCCAAAGGCATCTGCTTGCTCCAAGAACATAAAGAGCCTCAAACAATTATATTAGGTCACAGGAATGACCCAATATAAATGTTACTGGTATTTAGTGTTTTACTAAATGTGTTAAATGGTAATGGCAGATTAAAACTCACTATTGAATATACACAAAGAGACTTAAGTTTTAAACTCTAAATATCTGCAGGGCTAGCCACAATGTGTAAAACAAAAGGGAGAGAGATGCAGAGACAGAGAGAGAGAGACAGAGAGAGAAAGAGAGGAAACAGGGCTACCTGCTGTTGAGGCAGCCTGGGGTGGGTGGGAGGGGGGGTGGGGTACAATGGTGGGGGAAATGGGGCACTGGTGGAGGGATGGGTGCTGGAATACTGTATTACCAACAACCACCAGAACACCTTTGTCATTGTATGTCTCAAGGTTGTATAATAAAAATTTTTTAAAAAATAATAAAAATAAAAATAAAAAAAAATAAATTATGAAAAAAAAAAAGTGCATCTAAAACAACTTTGAGCTTTCAACAATTTGAAGATGAACTTCATTCAATTTCAGAAAAAACACTGAAATTAAAAAAAAAAAAAGCTTTTCCCATAGGATAACTAAAAGTAAACCTGAAATTAAATCTCAGCAGACAATGCAATGCACAGAAAGGGAAAATCTTATTGATCAGTCTAAATTATGAACATAGAAGCCCAGCTTTTTTGTTTTTTGGGGGTGACCTTCAGCAATACTCAGGGGTTACTCTTTGCTCTGGCCCCAGGAATTACTCCTGGCGTGCAGGGGATCATATGGGATGCCGGGATTGACCTGGGTCAACTGCATGCAAGGCAAACACCCTTCCCACTGTGCTATCACTCTTACTCCTAGAAGCCCTATTTTGATTTGAACACAGGAGCTCAACTATTCATAAATAGTACTAAGTAGGTATTTTTGTGAAAAATGAAACATAGTAATTATTTAACTAAGTAACATGAGTTACATGAAACATAAGTAACTATGAAATATTTAACATAAATATGCTCAAGGTTCATTATTTAATGACTATCTTAATAGATAATAAAAATGAATGTCTCTTTCTACAACTGTTAAATAAAAAGCAAAATAAAATTCAAAAGATTTATTAGAGACAGTTCTTGAATCTATTTTATATTTAACCAAGATTAATGAATCTAATGATGTCTGCTTTAATCAACTGAATTAAGAATCTTTGGGCTAAAACAATAAAACACTTTAAGGAAGAATATTTAATATATCCAAATATTGAAAACATAAAAGAAAAAGAAAATATAAATTTAAATGATATAGAAAAATACTTCTGAGCTTCCTTTCTTTGGGGCTAAAATAATATGGAGTAGAGAATCTGATATGCAAACCTCATAATAATCCAGATTATTGGTTTTAAAGGAAAAAGGGTGCTGGAGAGATAAAACAGTGGGCAGGGTTTTTGCCTTGCATGTTACCACCCCAGGTTTGATCCCCAGCTACCATAAGTTCCCTTGAACACTGCCAGGATTAATTTCTCTATGCAGAGCCAGAAGTAACCCTTGGGCTTCACCAGGTGTGACTAATCCCAAAAGCAAATAGATAAATAGACAGACAGAGAGACAGAGAGACAGACAGACAGACAGAGATAGACAGATAGACAGAGATAGACAGACAGACAGACAGACAGACAGACATACAGGCAGATGATAGACAGACAGACCGACAGACCGACAGACTGACAGACCGACAGACAGACAGACAGACCGACAGACAGACAGACAGACAGACAGAGATAGATAGATAGATAGATAGATAGATAGATAGATAGATAGATAGATAGATAGATAGATAGATAGATAGATAGATAGATAGATAGATAGATAGATAGATAGATAGATAGATAGATAGACAGAGATAGAGAGATAAAGATAGATATATAATATAAGGAATAATAGTATGATAAAGATAAAAGAGAGATGAATAGGAGAAACATCTCATGTATTTTTTTAAAAATGGGATTGTGGGGGCTGGAGTGATAGCACAGCAAATAAAGCATTTGCCTTGCACGCAGCCAACCCAGTTTCGATCCTGGGCATCCCATATGGCCCCCAAGTTCCACCAGTAGTAAATCCTGAGTGCAGAGCCAGGAGTAATCCCTGAGCATTACCAGGTGTGACCCCAAAAGCAAAATAAATAAATAGAAAATAAAAATGGGGAAATTGAGGGGAAAAATGTCTCATACAATTCACTAGAGTTAGCTCATAACTTTAACTCAAAGTCTTTACTTTGATGTCTGAACTGAAAGAATAAAATAATGGAAGAAAACGCAGGCAAAGAAAGTTCTTCATGATATTCACCGCTGTGATGTATTCAGGGATTTGATTTCACCAGCTAGGGAAATAAAAAACAAAACTTAAATAAATAAGTGAAATTATAGCAACTAAAAAATGTACTCTGAAAGAAATCAGCTTTTAAAGAAAAAGGCATCCAATTGGTAGGGAGAATTATTCACACATCTTGAAACTAGCTATTTTCCAAGATTTATAAGAAGCTCATAAAATTCACAGTAATACAAAAGCTCTATCAAAAATATGGCAGAGTAGCTGAATAGGCATTTCACCAAAGAAGACATGCAGAGAAACAACGGGATGATCATTTGTTATGATAATAAATGAACATTACCACTTATTTTTACAGAAATGAAAATTACAATTTTAATGAACTCTAACCTAGCACCTGTGAGTGTGTTCTTTCATACAAGTGAGAAACGGGTGATGTGAGGGCGGGATAAATAGAACTTCTCACACATTGCAGGTGACAATGTACACTGGTTCATTCTCTCAACAGAAAATGCTGAGGGCTAAAGTGATATTGCAGTGGGTAAGGTTCTTGCTTTGCATGTGTCCAACCAGGCTTTTGTACTCTGAGCACAGCCAGGAGTGATCCCTCAGCTCAGAACCAGCAGTAAGTCCACAAGCACAAATATGTGTGGTCCCCAAACAAAAACACACCAAAACCAAAAGAATATAAAAAATGATAAGGAGGCTTTTGCATATGAGTGAATAAATTCATCCTCTGACAATTTTCAAGAGAATAACACAAAATCACAAAGTCAACAAGATATAAGTACCCCTATAGTCATTGCATTACTCTTTATGATAACAAATGTAGATAAATAATCTCAATGTCCAACAAAGGGGATGGATCAAGGAAATGCCATGTGAATACACAGTGGAACACTACTCTGCCAAATTAAAATATTAAATCTTAGCTTTTACAACTACGTGGATGAAACTGAAGGGGATCATGAACAGTGAAACATCCCAGAAGGAGAAACAACAGATACACTATACATCACTCTCATGTGTTATTATACAGAGTAGTAAAGCTGCAAAGAAACAAACAAAACTAACACCCAAACCAAACAATAAGCAAAATGCCATTGCACTCTTACTTGAGAACTAAAGTTACCGGAAGTGGAAGGAGAAGGCAAGATCAAAGTGGGAACGTAGCCTCCTGGACTGCAGTGGAGAAATAGAGAAAAGTTTACATAATTGAGTATAAAATAAAGTGTATTTTACTTTATTTTATTTTTAGTGAAAGGAAACAGTTTTATTAAAATAAATTTACAGAGATGTAACAGGAAAAAAATGTGATCACGTGCACAAGAGAGAGAACACAAACTTTTACAGAGGCAAGATAAAAGAGAATAGCTTTGGGGAGAAGCTCATATATAATTTATCAAAATTGTTTGGGATTGAAGTTCTCTGCATACCAAAAAAATTAATCTCGGAGCAACATACATTACATAGAAAGGTGATATTACATGAACTGACATATATGTGCTCTTGTAAAACAATGCTAGCTCAAAAAACAGAGTCATTCATAAAAAAAGCGAAACAGAAAATGAGCAGTACAGGCAGTGTGCAGAAAAGAAAAATTATTTTTTAATGAACAGAATAAGCAATTGTGTTTTGGGGATGTTGGGATAGCACCTGAATCATGTTTGTTTAGCCTCTCTGCTTTGGTCCTGCACACCCATGCATCATCATGGCCAAGATCTGTATAAACTTTGTATTTTATTTTGCCTTAAAATTTCTAGTATTTTTTAAAATATTTTTCTATTTCATAGGAGCAAATTGAACTGAAAATTGGCAGACTAACCATGATAGTTTGTTTTCTTGCCATTTTGAATCCATAGGATTCTACAACATATTCTTTGCACCTGCTTCTTTTTCGCCTGTTTGAATTATTAAGAGCATAGTTGGTATTTGTGTCTTCTTATTCTGATTTTGGGGACATCTCAGATCCTATGATTTTCTGAATGTTATTTATCTGACTTTAAGCTTTGGCAGAGTAGTTTTGAAAAAGTCAGAGTCTTTCTTAGCCATAGTTCCTCATCCATAAAATGAGAATCAAAATAAAGCTTGTTTTACAGTTGCATCAGTCACTAAGATGATGCTTGCAAAATGCTAAACAAATATTGTTATTTTTAGATTGTCACAGGATCTCAGTATACTCTGCTACAGACAAAATCACTGAGCTATTATCAATAAATTACACAAAGCAATTCAACAGAGCTATGAAATTTCACCTGAATAGCTTCCAAATTACAAAGCACTCAAAAAAAAAATTAAGTAGAAAAGAAAACATCAAATGGTACCACAGAACTCTTCAACTTTAGACATAATTCTGTACCTCCTATAACAATATAAAAATAAATCAGTGTCACTTCATGGTTTACATTAGTATATGTCAGGTCCCATCTAGACTCTAAAGTCAGAAGTTCTAGACTCTACAGTTTTATCCAAAAGACAATTTTGTTCTTCTTATTTTTAATATTTTTTTTTACTTTTTATTAAAGAGCCATGAAAGATAAATGGATTATGAAGATGTGGCATATATACAAAATAAAGCACTATGCTGCTGAAAGAATGGCCCCTCACCCACAGAACACAAAGACAGGAACCAGAGATAGCTGGTAAAATGCCAGAGGTAACTGATAAAATAATGGCTCAACCGAAAGTAACTGATAAAATGATAGTTCGACAAGAGCACAGCAGGAAGGGCCTTAAGCAAATAATTCCAGGGAGGGCTACAAGGCAAACATTCCCGAGAGGTCGCGTCTGATGTCCCCCTCTGTATTTGGTAGGATACCTGACTGGTGGGTAATGGTTACCTGGTGCAGAGTGATTGGCTGCCTGCGCGCGAACCTTGATGTAATATTTTAAACCTATTGGATAGTTATGCGCGGGCTTTTCTGTAGCGCGGGAATTATTCCTTAAAAGATCGTCCCTGGAAGGGCTCGGGGCTCTTAGCCACTGACCGTTTGGGGTCACGCTATGAGCCCGAGTATACTCGCTTATTAATAAAACCCTTGCTTTGGCATAGGACTTGGTCTCTCAGAGTTTTCCTTGGTAGGTGCGGCGTTCCTAGGCTCCCAGTCAGTCACCCCATCGGGTGGCCAACCCTTACACTGCTGCAAGGAAAAATGAAATCATGCAATTTGCTGCAACATGCTTAGAACTGGAAGATATCATGTTGAATAAAGTAAACAAAAAGGAAGAACGACTAACACAGGATAATATCACTTCTCTGTGGAATACAGAATACTGGATTGTTGGGTTCTGAGCTGCTAGCCTTAGGGTCCAGCATTTTCCTGTCACAAGACTCTAAGGGCAGGACCCCAGAAATGGGCCCTACCCATATGGGTACACCCCAAACATCTGTGCTTATCGAGCTAAGGTGAGGCAGAATATGCCTAGTCTTCTAACATCTGATCACAGGAATATGTAAATCAATGATCATTATCTTGCAAATGTTACCTTGGAAATGCTAAATCAGTGATTGTCATTTGTTGTGAAGACTGGCTTCTGTTACAATGGCCCAGGAGCATGCAAATGCCCTGTGAGGTGTGCTTGTACCAGCTCCACCCAAATATTGTATGAAAGGCTTAAACTGTGTCCTTTCAGTAAATTGAGCACTGCATCCAGAACTCCCCACTGCATCGGTATTATTCTTTCAGAAAGACACTTCCTTTCTCAGCAGCAGCAGCAAGGCTGAGTTTCTCCCAATTCCATCCCTCTCCTTTTTCCGCAGGGATGAAACCTGGCAAGATCTAGGTCTTTCTCATTTGTGCCAGGGGCTGCTGGCCAGGGCCCCTGACACTGGATGAGGAGATGGATTATATTTATAGAGGTTTGCTTTGATCATCCTGCTTCCCAGTTTTTAGAGAGAAGACAGATCAAAAGTAAATGAAGGGGGAATTAGAGAACAAGAAGTAATGGGTTAACAGGGATCAGAGCTTCAGTTATCCAAAATCTCAATCTGCACATGTATAACCTATTAGAATTCATTGTATCTCATGGATCATGACAAAAATTAAGATAGCTGACATTCCAAGGAAATAAGAAAGCTCAGGAGAAAATAAGTAGACATTTGGGAGTTTCATATCTATGGAAGAATATCATTGAAATAGCGTTACTAGAAAACAGAAAATGATAATGAGTAAACCACAGATTTTTTTTTACCATACCCAGTAATGCTCAGGGCTAATTGCTGGCTGTGCGTTCTGGAAGCACTGCTGACAAGTGCAGTGAGAGATGCTGGAGATCACACCCATGTGCTAGACAAGCACACTAACCTCTGTATTATCACTCTGGCCCCCAGAACAACACATCTGTCAGTGGAAGGTAAGTAATTGACAAATAGCTGCCACCATTTATATAAATTATTATAAACTTAAAGACCACAAATACCAGAATATACTTACCAAGTACACTTTTCCAAAAACAAGAGTATATATGAAATGCTCTAGCTTTCCACATGGGAAAATCTTTGATACCTGTTTAGGCGCCAGGTACCTATGGCTGCTTAGAGTCTCAGTCAGTGATTTTGAGCCCAGAAAGGAGGAAAAAAGTCCTTGCTTTCCCACTCCTCTTCTTCATTCTTTTCTTCCATTTGTGCTTCCCATTGACCCAACCTGATAAGACATGTGAAGGAAGGAGACCTTAACATTTATTTCAAGGTGGGCTAGTCCCTTTAAGAAAAAGCAGGCCAGGTGAATGAGACAAGAGAAGTTTGATATGAGAGTCAATTGACGCTAATGCGGGAGGGTAAGAGGAGATAGATAGTAGGTGAAAATCAGGTTGTGAAATACACTACACTACCAATGTACCATGAACTAAGCAACTTTGTGCACCTGAGATAAAATATAGTGCTTTCAAAAAAAAAAAAAACTTGTAGGTACAAAAACTCAATCATTTAATGTTACCAAATTAACTAATCAGCTATTAATGCTTAATTGAGATTTGATTGGTGAAAGATCAGAAAAGCAATTGCTCTGCATGTGGACACATCTTCAGTGTGTCCATGGCACTGTATGATTTTTATTGGCTCCACAATGGACCCAAGTTGACCAAAAAACAACAATGATTTAGATTCAATGATTAACTTGGCATAACATGACACATTTAAATTATTAATCATCTATCTAAAGAGTCAAAGTCATATTATACAGTTAGCTAAAAGGAAAGGAAATGTTAAAAGTTGAGCATATATCCAATGCTTAGCATGTGTATGTGTTTGTATTTGATAATATTACAATGATGTGAGCATAATCATTTTTTTTTGGCTTTTTGGGTCACACCCAGCAATGCTCAGTAGGCACTCCTGGCTCTTTACTCAGGAATTACTCCTGACGGTTCTTTGGGGAACATAAGGGATGCTGGGAACCAAACACAGGTCAGCCACATGCAAGGCAAACGCCCTACCTGCTGTATTATCTCTCAGGCCCCTATTAATAGTAGTTTCATTTTATACATGGGGAAACTGCATTTGAAAGTGGTTAAAATCTTATTCACAACAAAGAATGCTTTCACCATAATTTGTACATACTTATCCTGGATTTGGAAGGCAAAATTGATCCATTGAAAGTTGTGTTTTGCCTTCTAAGTTCTACTTCATCATCTCAGAAAACTGACTTGACAACAAACTTAAAACATATTCTTTCTACTTGAAATGTGGAAAGAATATGGTTTAGGTTCTGTGAAATGTTTAAGGTTCTATGATTAGTGCTGTGGAGATTCAATAGGCAGATTCCTGTCTCCAACAGCCTCCATCCTGGCTTCTGTGTCAGGCCTGTGTGTCTCAGCCGCAGGAAGGTTGCTTCCAATATGCCCTGCCATAGTGTATGGAATATAATGGGTTTTTAAGAAAATCAAAGAAAAAAAACCATGAAATCCTGGCTGCTTAGTTCCTAAATGTGTATAAATCATTCATTCTTTTCACTGAAAATAACACACACCACTTGCACCACTTGAACATGAACTTGTTCATGTTCTGGGATTCCATTTCATTCTTTTGTCTATGAGATGAAGCATATCTTCAAATTTCCAAGAAGACACCAATTTCTCTCTATGAGTGAAATGAGACACAGAATCAACGGTATTTTCAATTTTTTACTATTGAATATGAAAAAATGACTATTAAAGTTACAAAAGGGTAAGTGCAAAACGTTCTGAATTTTGTCAGTGAGCGCATATCTGGTTTTCTATGAGTTTCTTTTAAAATTTGATAACAATTAATATTCACATTGGTAGCTATAAATTTGTTCTCATTATTAACTTTCTTCAGTGTTTATAGCTTAATATCTTCAGAAAACATGAAATGTATTTGCTTCTACTTTGTGTTATTTTGAACAAAAAAGGAAATGCTTGGAGGCAAAGATTCATCCTGCAAATGTTTGGTCCTGCTCATCTTGCTTTGCTAAAAGACAATAAATCAGACTTTGAATTTCTTCTAAAAAATGAAGTTTAAATGCCAGGATCAAGACCAGTGATTAAGAAGAGGTGAGGCCAAGGTGAAAACTCCTTAATCCTCTAAAACAAATCCTTATAAAATCAAAAGTAACTGAAAATTTTGAAAGGATTGTGCTCTTTGGGAAGGTTTTAAGTTGTCAATATGATGGAAAATAAAAAAAACGCCACAATGTTCTCCAGTCTCCTTGCTTGTCAACAGCGTGTACCACAACTGAAGTGACAGAGGTGACATTTGCAGAAAAACAATATTCTGTGAGCAAATCCCTCAGGTGGGCACTCAGAGAAACATGAAGCTCTTCAGCTGGGCACACAGACTTCAAGAATTTAGCCAGGCTAAGACCCAAGAGAAAATGAAGGAGAGGGAAAAGTAGTTCCTCATGGCAGTTAACGCCCACTTCTTTGCTAGGAAAAAATGTTTTTCTTCTCCCACATATCCAATTTAGTACAGACTAATTAACATTAAGTTTACTAATCTATTTTTTGACAAAGAAGCAGATTTTATTTTTTTTAACAATGAGCACTCTTTTATTTTTAATCTTACTGCCAATCCTCAGACAAGAAACAAGCACACTGAGCAGTTTTCTACAGCATAAAGATGGCTACACACTGCTATGTTCAGAATTGTACATCTAATTCTGTACTCAGGGATCACTCATGAAAGTGCTGGGGCTAGACTCATGTGAGCTACAGGCCTTACAAACATCTCACACACTGCTTCTTTGGCATGCTTCAGCATCATTTCTCTGCTCAGACATCACATCTTTAATCTCTTTTAGTGTATGTTTAACTCACTTATATGAAAATATATTGAATAATTAGAAAATCCTTGCAATTTTTTTTAGAATTTGTCAAGGCTTATAGTTAACAGATATTTACAAAGATTTTAGCTAGAAATAACCACTTTTAATATCAGTTATGCTTTCTCAAAGTTACCCACACCTATATGGAGTGAAGATAGACGGTCGACAACTACACCACCTATGCTTGCTTCTCTGATGACATTGCTCTAATAGCACCAAACATTAGCCAAGCGGCACAAATGCTGGCTGACTTCGATCGAGAATGTGGAAATATAGATCTACAGCTGAATCTCAACAAAACTATGTTTATGAAAAATTAACTAGTTCCAGAGGCCCCATTCACTCTCAATGGAACTAACATCTCTGAATGCAGCAGTTATGTGTACCTAGGTTAAGAAGCCAACATGATGAAAGACCTACAACCTGAGCTGAGCAGGAGGAAGAAAGCAGCATGGAATGCCTTCAAAAGCATTGAAAAATAGCTAAAAAGACAAAGAACCTCTGGTTCTGGGCACAACTCTTCAACTCCACCATTCTCCCTGAATTAACATACGTCTCAGAGACCTGGGTACTACAAAAGCAGGATAAGAATGCTATTCTGGTCTCCCAAAGAGGAATTGAAAGAGCTATGCTTAAAATATCATGCCACACTCAAGTGAGAGAAGGAATCGGAGCTCCGACCTCTGTCACTGTTCCAGAGTCAGGGACGCTGTCTTGTTTGCCAAGGCATCGGAAATCAGATGGACTGAACATGTAATGCAATTTGGAGACCACTGCTGGACTAGAGCCGTTACTGACTGGACCCCACAGGATGTCAAAAGATCATGTGGCCGCCCACCTACAGGTGGTCAGACTTCTTCGTTAAGACCCTGAATGAATGGTGTGAGGCTCTTCGTATTCCTGAAGCAACCAGATGCCATTGAACTATACTGGCATGTGATAGGGTCAAATGCAAATGTTACTGGTGACCGCTGGAGCAAATCAATAAATAAAGGGATGTCAAGTTATCAAGTGATATGGAGATGAATCTACACACCCACACCCATGCAAGAAAGTTTCTGTAATTAGGATAATTTTCTTTATATTAAATATAGTATTTGCACCTTTATATAATGCTACACTGATATATAGCTTTACCACATTCAGTCTTTCCTGAAATCACATTCTATGACTACTTCATAACATACCACCACACAGATCCATAATATTGCTTCAATGCTGACTTTTGCTATATGGCATTTACGACTTCTTATTAACTTAGAATTACAAGAATCTTTTCTCTAACACATAACTATTTGTTAATACAGGTGAGCTGCTTTTCAACTTTTACAAAAAGGTATTAAGAAACCTAGGTCTAGGCAAAAATCCTGTTTGATGATTTGAAGCCTGATCATAGACAACAGTTTTGCCTGGCAGAACACATAAGGAGACACCAACACACCGCACATAACTGTTGTTTCTGGTTAA
The DNA here is from genome assembly GCA_021461705.1 of Cryptotis parvus. Classification (NCBI taxonomy): domain Eukaryota; kingdom Metazoa; phylum Chordata; class Mammalia; order Eulipotyphla; family Soricidae; genus Cryptotis; species Cryptotis parvus. The sequence goes on from JAJIBD010029092.1 coordinate 14,500, forward strand.
TGCATTAATGTTTTCTGGTGGGAGTTGCAGTTATGAAAATGTAAACTTTTAATACAGAATTGCACCTAAATTTGATATAGATGCATATTCTAATTATAAAAATACAAATTGGGTAAAACCTAGATGGCGTAATGATTTTTTGTGGGAAATGGCTTTTCAAAAGGCTGGCACTAAAAGCAAAGTTATTTTATTTAGTTTTGGGGCCACACTGGTAAGCTCTGAGCTTACTCCTACCTCTGTACACAGGGATCCTCCTGGGATAGTTTAGGGAATTTATATGGGGTTCCAGGGATTGAACCCATGTTCGCTGTGTGCAAAGTAAGTGATCTACCTACTTTACCATCACTCCAGTCACACAATCAGTTATTTAAAAGAAAATTATGTTTAATAAAGACAAGCAAAGAGGAATGGGTTGTGCTAGGGCATCATATGAAAGACTTAACTTGCAGCAGTCAGACTGTTTATCCTTAGAATTCCATATGTCTCCCTTGATTCCCTCCAAGGGTGATCCCTGAATGAAGACACAGGAGTAATCTCTGACCACTGTCAGGTGTGGCCAAAGCAACAAACAAGAAAGAGTAGCAGAGAAGCTGCAATTCAGTAAATGCAAATTAGAGTCAAAGCAAATGGAGAAGAAAATTTGTTGTTTTTTGGTTTGGTTTTTGCAGAAAAAACATGTGGTTGAAAAATGTTGCTGAACTTATAGTTGCTGTGCTCACAGGAGCACAAAGGAGATTTGGTAGCTTCTCGGATCACAAACACTGTTATAGGCATGTAGAGTAATTCCAGAAATTAAACTCATAATCTCATTTTCTTGAAAGGAAGACACTCTCTCACTAAGCTATTTGCTGGCCCAAAGTGGATAGATTTGAACAAAAGTACATTGGTGAAAGGTTAGAGCCCATGGACATGATAGTTACTCACTGCCTAAGGTGTGGGGAAATGAAGAAATCTAGTGGTGATTTATCTCCTTGTTGATATCAGTGCTTGATATCCACTGGGAGTGTGTCAGAGATTTCGCTCTTTTCATCTAGACTCCATGAAGACACCCTTTGACTCAGTTTCATGGAAGAATCAGTCCAGGCAATCTACATGTCACATTCAGTTGAATTTTCTTTCTTGTATAGTTTTTCTCAAATATTTAAGAAAGGAGGCATTACTTATACACTTCACAACTAGGAAAAGTCAGATGCCAAATCAAAGAACATCTTGAAAATAGTGATTCTCTCTACAAAAATAAGAAATCAAGTAAATATCTTCCTGGAAGTTCATGAACTAGTTTAGAATAGAATTTCTATTTCTCATTATACTTAAGGACAATCTATGTATACAAATGCTGATGATCAACCATTCTCCTTGATGCTTCCTCAGAAATGTATTTTTTCCTTGGAGGATTTTCAGAGCCGGCAAATGTGAACTACTTTCATTCTTTCACTGTCTTCCCTACTTTGGTAGGAGGTGGCTGTCTGGAGAACTTTATTTCTCACAGGAAAGGAAGCATATTTAATTCCTGTCAAGTTGAACTCAAAAACTTGGACAGATGGAAAGAACACTGCAGAACTCTGTAAGAAATGCACCTGCTTCCTGGTCTCTTTTGCTTTTACCATTTGCAATTATTCACCCCAGGGAAAATAAAATGCCAATAAAATGTAACTGTATTGTGTAAGAGAAAAAAATTGCAAGCATAAAATATGATCCTTCTTTTTTAGAGATTCTCTTAAGAGGCAAAGCATACTTTGGGGTATTAGTTTTGGAGAAGCCAGTGAGATAAGATATAAACCAGGTGCAATAATTTTGAAGAGACATGTTTACTAGTCTGCAGTTTAACAAGTGTTCATCTGTATGCTGAATCATTATGGTTGTTCTTCAATTTTAGAGATTTATAGTAGATAGGATCAGAAAAATGAGAGAAAATTATTTTCAGAACCATTGCTGAAGGGAAATCAGAGGTTCATAAATGAAGCCTATGTCCTATACTTCAGTAATTAATTTTCCTTTCTGTCAATGGTGAAGTGATGATGAACATGCTTCATTTAAGTTTGAGTTAGATACATCAGGATTTTGCCACACTAATTTATCTCTTCTCCAATTATGCCTGAAAGCAAATATTTAAGTATTGGTATAATTTCCTACACTGATATGGCAATGAATTAGTAAACACACCAACAAAAGTAGCCAAGTAACCTACTAGACTTCAGTAGAGTCAATAAATTAGAACAAATACTATAATGTAAGAAAAGAAACAATAGCTTTTTGTAAAGTGTCTAAACATAAAGCCCCATGAGCAAAATCAGCTTTTTGTAACTTTCAAAATATCTGCAGTGGGTTAAATGTAATAAAATCAGATGTGTTTGGATAAAATAATTAAAATGCATTGAAAGAGGAAGAACTATCTTTTAATATTGTTTTTATCAACGTGATAATACTTAGTGGACATTAATCATTTTGTGAATTTTAATGGTCAACAATGAAATGTTATACTTGTAGCAAGATAAAGCTGTGTATAATATAAAGATGAATTATGCCAAGTTGATGACTGCAAAATCATTGGATAATGGAAATGTATTAGAATTCTCATGAATCTATTTGCATTCCATAGACTTTTTATTTCCCTGGAAGAGTGTAAGTCAGTCAAAATGTAATTGATAACATCTAAATGTGATTTTGATTATAGTTTAATCTGGATTGGTTTCTAGGTGACTTCAATTTGTAAATATTCCACATTTCGGTATAATTATCTTTCTTAATATTGGCATTTATATTATCTGTGGATGCAAATAAAATAATAGAGATGACATGTATTGTGACTTCCATAATGCTATATAAAATACCAAAGTAACCTAATCTCTCTTAACTGAATCTTTTTTTCAGTCACAAATAACAGAGACATCTCTATGGATGCTGGTCAAAATTTTTATTGTACCTTGGTTTAGTTTTATGATAAAAAAGACTAAAAATTCAATTCTTCAAGTGCTGATGGTTACAGTTAAAGTCATAGTTTGAAACAAAAGTGTTCTACACCTTTTCTTAATCATAATATACTATAGCTTCCCTCAGAACTTCTAAAAGATATGTCTTTCGAAGGAAGAATCTTAGAAATTCAAGATACTTTGATAGAGATACATGAAATCATACTAATAATGTAAATACAGAATTTTATAAGGAAAAATTAGCTCAATAGCACTAATAAGAAACCATGCTATTTTTATATTAAAAATTCAAATACACCTTTATTAAAAATATTTATCATATGTTTTTCTCAGACACATTTCATTATCTATTGAATGAATGCATAACAGATGCTAAACATTTCATTGAGTGTTGGTTAATACCATCACACTTATAGATAAAATAGCTTAAATTTATACCAATAAAAGTTTTCTAAAGGACATTACTAGTACTAATAGTGAAATGCAGAACTATAAGTGATTTGAAGTCATCAAAAATACTTGTATACCATATATGAGCAATTAAATTATTATAACTAGAATATAACATTTAGGAAATTTTCTTCCTCCCTCTTTCTTTTATTCTTCCTTCCTTCCCTCCCTCATTTCACACTGCCCCTTCCTCCCTCCTTTCTCTTTTATCCTACACCCTACCTCTAGTCTTTACCTCACTCAATCCCTCCTTTCTTTCTTTTCTTTCTCTCTCTTATTTCTTTCTTTCTACCTTCATTTTTGGTTGCATCCAGCAGTGCCTAGGGCTTCCTTCTGACTCTACTCTCAGGGAATCTTCTGAGGCACTGGGGGTAAAACTCAGGTTGGCTGCCAGGAAAGCAAGCCTCCTACTCATTGTGCTATCACTCTGGCCTTCTGCTAGGTAATTTTCTATGTCTTATATTCGTTGATGTTTAAAAATTCAAAATAATTAACATTTACTTAATTCCTTATTGACATAATAATATTAGACATGTGTAATGTAATCACTGTATCACAGTATCACTGTCTTCCCATTCATCATCGATTTGCTCGAGTGGGCACCAGTGACTTCTCCATATGTCCTGTCTCATGCAAGTAGAGCACAAGGGCACCTGCCAGGAACATAAAGAGCCTCAAACCATTCTATCAGGTCATGGGAATGAGGTCTATAATTGTTATTGGTATTTGGCATATCAAATACGACACCGGTAGCTTGCCAGGCTCTGCCGTGTGGGTAGGATGCTCTTGTAGTCATCTCTAAATCCAGCATTGATTGATGAACCGTGCAGCCACTTGCGGCCGTGCGAAGTCAGGCTGTGATAGGCTGGTCTGCTGGGTGGAGTTCTGACCAGGGTGAAGTCCAGATGTGGAAAATGGAGGCCCTCACGGAGTGGGGGTCGCCTGGCTTGTTGCGAGGCTCTGCTGGGGTGTCAGGCCAGGGCTAGAAGCTGCCATCCCTCCCGGGCACCTCGTGAGCAGCTGGGCACAGGGAGAGCCAGTAGCAGCTCTGCCCCATGTCTGTTAGTCTGTAATGTAATACATATCTAAAATATGTAAATTTGCAATTTCATGTGAAAACCTAAAACATTCCTTGATGTATGTGTGTGTGAACGTATGTATGCAAAAAGGAAGTTTTATCATCCCTTTCCTTGGGAATTTATTTATATACTTTGCCTCTTCTGCAGATTTCTGTATTCAACTCTAGATAAAAACTTTAAATATGCCATAAATATGAGGCTCGTTGGGTATTATTTTTTTAATTTTTTTATTTTTACCATTACAAAGATATACAATTAAAAAGTTTATATTTGGGTTTTGGTCATACAGTGTTGCAGCACCCATCCCGCCACCAGTGCCCATCTCCCACCACCAACGTCCCCGGTTCTGTGCTAATTTTGATTCTAAGTTCTACCACTTGTTTGGCTTCTGTACTTATTAAATAATGAATGCTATCATAATGGGTAATTTTAAAATTATTAAAGTCTTCTAAATGATGAAAGCAGTACAAATATAGGTTGCTAGTGTTTTTTATCTATGTTAGTAAAATTGAAATGATAAGCATAATAACTATCAAAATAGTTGTCATTTCTATATGGACAAAATTTTTCTCTCAAAAGTATTGCTCTATAATCAAATTATTCTAAACTATGCAAAATATATATCATATATACAATTTCCTATATGTCATAATTTTATTACTTTTATTCATTGCTGAAATGAAGATCAGCCATGTGCTTTACTTTTTATGATGCTTTAGTTTATCAAACACAATATAAATCCAAATGTGTACTAATCATATTAATATGAATGTTTCAAAGACAAAATTGTTTAGGATCATATATTCCTATAATGCCATCAATCATTTTTATGCTACAGTGAAATAATCTTTCTGGTATATTGCCTGGGAAATGCTCTCTTTTAAATCATCTCAATTTAGATTTTCTTCCCCATTCTTTCGGAATGCATTTTGTATGAGTAACAAATAAAAAGCAATGATTTGTACTTTTTGTTGTACACACAAATCTTATACGAGACACGGAGAAGAAAGAATTGTAACGATTCATCATGATGTATTTGGAGAGATACAAATGCCTACAACAGTCTTTCTAATCTATGATATTGACTTACAGAGAACTCACTGGAAGAGTAAAGGTTAGCTAAATAGCAACAAGAAAATAAAACTGATCTGTAATGGAGCAAATCACTTTGCATTACTGATGGCAGGAAAAGGGAGAGGGAGTACTCATTGAGCATTTTTTTTCTGTGACAGGTTCATGAATATCAAAATCATAAAGGCCACAATAGAGGAAGGAAAGACTTAAAAGAGATGCTAAGTGACAAAGTAAAGCTTTTTAACTGTAAATATAAGAAATAAAGAAATGTAAATGTGTAGCAGATGATAGATATATAGATGATAGATAGATAGATAGATAGATAGATAGATAGATAGATAGATAGATAGATAGATAGATAGATAGATAGATAGATAGATAGATAGATAGATAGATAGATAGATAGATAGATAGATAGATAAATGGATGGATAGATAGATAGATGATAGATAGATATAGATAGAGAGATAGAGAGATAGATAGACAGACAGACAGATGGACAGATAGATAGATGGACAGATAGACAGATAGATGGACGGATAGATGGACAGATAGATGGATGGACAGATGGACGGACAGACAGATAGATAGATGATAGAATTATAGAACTGCATGAAAAAGTTCAAATGTATGAACACCATTCATGGTCTTTCCTAGATAAATTATTAAATAAAATAGGACAGGAGTGATAGTACATCAGGTAGGATTCTTGCCTCCTGTGTGACCAGCTGGGTGGATTCTCAGTACCACATATGATCCACTTAGGCCAGGTGTGACACCCTTCCCTAAAAAGGAGATACTAAAAATACTAAAAATGGCAAAAGTATTGGAATTTTAGATCTGTTTCATTATCAGAATTAGTACAAGGATTTTGATATTTGCAATATTTCAGGAACTACTCACTAGCAACTTCAAGGAGACCATGTTTTAGATATGCTTTAGAAGCAGATCTGAGCACACAACAACTCCTATGGATACTAGTACTCTGGTCGTGTAACCAGAGTCATCTGGCGGTGCTAAGGGTAGACATATGGTACCAGGAATAAGACTCAGGAATTTGTGCTTGTGAGAACGACTTGACCAAGTTGAGCTAATGCCTCATCCTTATCTTAACTATACCCCCTTCCAGATAATCATTTTGACTTCTATCTTGCATAAAAAAGTCAACCAACAGTTCTACAATGTTTTCCTTTGTGTGTGTGTGTCAGGTATACTTCCTCCTCTTATGTTATATAATGTCTTACACTAGTACTATTAACAGCTAAAGTATATATATATATATTTATATACATAAAATATTATACATGATATATAATATATCACATATAATATATATTATAGATATTATTATATATATTAACTAATATTAATATTAATATTCATTCTCAATATCTAGACTCCACAGTTAATCAGAGATCCACCCAACAGAAAAGCCAATATGTCCCCATTGGCGGCCATGTGGTTCATCAGTAAATGCACAAAATGAGAGCCTACTACTGAGAATATACACCCACACAGCAGAGACTGGCAAGCTACCCGTGTCATATTTGATATGCAAAAAACAGTAACAATTATAGATCTCATATCCATGACCTGAACAAATGGTTTGAGGCTCTTTGTGTTCCCGGAGCGAGCAGATGCCCTTGGGCTACACTAGCACATGACAGGGCATAGAGAGATGTTACTGGTGCCTGCTCCAGCAAATTGCTGAACTCTGGAAGACAAGTGATACAAGTAAATATTAACTAAAAATAATAAAAGCTAAAATAAATTTTACCTCTCTACTCATTTGCATCCTATCTCACTATCTCTTCACCCAAAAATTATCTGGAATAGTATTTAAAATGTGAATTTGTATTCATGATGCAAAAAATTCCAGACATCTGACTGACATTATGTATATCAATGTAAAAAATAATCTTCTGATTTTGTTATTATCAGACACACTTAAATATTATTTACTCCATATTGAAATACATTAAGTGGTTATGGTAATATGTTCTTAAATGTAATATTAGTTTGCTTAGATCTCATTGGACTCACTCTCTTGAAACTTCAAAACAAATTTAAGTCATCATTTCTTTCTGAGGAATTTGAAAAATAAAATGTATTAAGTGAAAGCATTCAAAAAAACTGATATGTTAGTAAATGTATAGAAGACAAGCAAGCCTAAATAGGAAATAGGGTTTTCTAAACTTCAAGTGCATTTTCCTCTTTTCTTTCTTAGAAAAGTGTTCATACCTGTAATATTTTTGAAGGGTCTTGGGGAGCGGGAACTTAGAAACAAATCTAATATTTCTAAACTACTTAGGTACTGATGAAAGAGATATTCAAGATATAGGGATAATTTCAGTTGTCTCATCCCCTTAGCAGTTACATCAGTACTCTTAAAGTGTGTGATATAAGTTCTCTTGTTTGTTTAATTTTATTTAGTGTAAATGTAGAATGTAACAGTAAGAACCACTTTGTGTTTGTGTGTGTGTGTGTGTGTGTGTGATTTCAAGGTGCCTAGTGTATTTTGTGAGCTTTAATGAGACTACCTCTGCACATTCTTCAGAAGCAGCTTCCAATACTGTGGTACAAAAAAAAGGATCTCGATGAATAGTCAGCTGAATGCATAAAAGGGCTTTGAACCCTAGAGCAGCACTTTTTTGGTTGTTGTTGAGCGCCTCTTTGCTGCTTCAACTTGATGTCATTCTGTGCACTTTTCAAACTATTCAAAATTTTCAAAATGCTGCGTTAGAAAGGGAATTTCAGAAGCTTTAATGGAGATCACAGGAACTGATCTTTGGAAATGTACTTTAAGTATGAAAGATTCTAGAACAAGCATTAGAAACTATTGATAGCTGGATGCAGAAACATTCTAGCCCTGCTCCCAGGGAGAACTGAAGTATAGAAAATATTCTGTGACCAAGCAAACACATATGCACAAAATTTCTTAGGAAAATATATAATCAGAAAAGATCAAGAATGAGGGAGAATTTTTAAGATGTATAGTAAAGAACAATATGTTTATATTCAGTGAACACTTCAAACAATTTGCATTTATTTTATCTTATTTGGTATTGGGGGCTGAGCAGCAGCAATGCTCATGGATTTTTATTCCTGGCTCTGTGCTCAGGAATCATGCCTGGCTGTCCTTGAGAGACCATGCGTGTGGCTGGGAATCAAACCAGAATCAACCACACGCACTGTAAATGCCTAATCTCCGAGACTCTCTCTCTGTCCCTTCAACTTATTTCATACAATTTCATACTTTCTTTTTTAGCAACAAACTGACAGAACAGAGTGGCCAAATAGATTAGAATGGGATTATTTACAATCAACTTTTAGACAAATTCCTGCAGGTGTGTTTCTGAAAGAGAACAGTGATTGTAGAATAGTCAGTACTTTCCTCTTCATCTCACTTTGTCTCCACCATGCCTACTCTTTATGGTTCAGAAACATTAGTGCCTTCCTCCATTAGGCTTTCCAGATTTTTCACATTTAAAAACTTTACTATTAGCCTTTCTCTTGTCATGATATTTGACCTTTGAAATTCTGACACCCAAAAAGACTGGCTCAGCTTCTTGTAGGAAATATAAGTGATATATATCCAGAAAATTATTTTATGAAATGCCTGGTGTATTCTGTTCCATATGGTAAAAATGTTGGCAGTTAATAGATTCACTGACAATAGGAATAACCAGAAAGACCAGTAGAGTCAGTGGTCTATGGTAAGCAGATTTTTCACTTTTTTCTTGAGATTTTTAGTTTTGTTTTAATTTGCAGTAGAGAATTTGGGTCACGCCTCACCGTGCTCAGGTTACTTTTGGTTCTATGCTCAAAAATCACTGGTGTAGCTCCGGGACCATATACGGTGCCAGGAATAAAAGTGGTGGTTCACTTAGAAGACAAGTGACTTACTCTCTGCACTATAGCTCCAGACCCCTAGGAGATTGTTAAAATGAACACAAATTGAAATGATTGGTATTAATACCTATTATCTTCCTCCACAGAATAATGAATGTCCTTTTACTCATCTGACAGGTTAGAAGTAAGGAATGTGGGTCACCATAAAATTAAAGTTTTCCATTAAGGTTTTTGAACTTCTTCTTTGATAACCAAATGTAATTTAATTATGCACTAGCATTCGTTAATTATTTAGCTAATTTTCACTGATATTATCATGAGTTCTTCACAGATATAGTAATGAAACAACATTTCATTTCCATCACAATTTCCAGAGAACAATGAACAATGTGGTTCATTTCAATGAGCCTTTTCAATGATTGGTGACACTGAAGAATCTATATATAGTGAAAACTTCCCAAAGACCAAATGTTGAATGAGTCTTTTTATCTTGTTTCATTTAGAAGACACACTAAAGTTAAATGGGGGTGGGGGGGGGAGCAAGAAAGCAAAGCTAAATTGATCCAATGAAGAAGGAGTAGCATTATAATTTGGCTAAAAATTATTACCAAGTATTAAGGAAATATCTCAAAGAGCTATGGTATATAGATGGTATCACTGAGGTCCAAATTTCCACAACCCATTCCCCAGGTGTTACTGTGGTAGATCAAGGGAACAACTAGTGTGGCCCTGGTACTATTCCTGACCTCAAACATGACAGAGTCTGAACACTGAAGCAGCATGTCTGCGCTGCTGCAAATTACAAGGAATGGCTCTGCCCCCTACTGAGTATGGCCCCAATTAAAGTTCTGGTATAAACTTCAGTGCATTAAAATCTTATTTAGTGGGGGCTGGAGTGATAGCCCAGTGGGCAGGGTGTTTGCCTTGCACGTGGCCAGCCCATGCCAGCCTGGGTTCTATCCTCGGCATCCCATATGGTCCCCGAGCACCGCCAGGAGTAATTCCTGAGTGCAGAGCCAGGAGTAACCCCTGAGCATCACCGGGTGTGACCCAAAAAGAAAAAAATCTTATTTAGTGACCAATAACCTCTAATGAATAATGAACTGCTTAAGATGTTAGCTTAGTTATATATGATTATATGGTATATATAATATACCACAATTATGTAAATATATACTTCTATGCTTTAAACTTAAATCTTCAAGAAATTGCTTAGAGATATTTTTAATAAAATACATAACAATTTTACATATGAATGCTTTATACCCTTTTCCCATGCACAATAAGGATTGCAGAGTAGTGATTTGTTTCAGCTAAATTTCAGTGGAAAAAAAAAAGAAGATAAAATTTGTCATCAAAAATCAATTGGCAACAGCTAGATGAACACCAGCTACCTTGTACTGGGGAGTAATAAACAAGGCTGTATAAAGAATGAATCATGTCAGATTAATCTAATTTCCTTATATGTCAGAGTGACTTAGGAGATCAAGGAGAGGCAATAGATTAAATATATCTTGATGTTAACAAGATTTTCAATGCTTTTCCATTTAACACCATCAATCATCAACAAACAAGGAAAAATGTGACTGAATCTGTACTTATTAGATGGGTTGGCAGATACTGGTAAAGTCTTTGACTTAATATTAGTGATCACTGAGATAAGAGTTAAGGTCACGCCAATGTTGTATCCTATTTTATAATGATATAAAATTAAGCAATAGTCATTTACATAAGATTTTAATAGACATTTTACTTATATTGATCGTAGATAATAAAATCTGTCTTCCAAATTTGTAATAGTGAGTTGTTCTCAAATTTCTTCAGCTCTAATATCAGAATTATAATAAGTTCTATTTGAAGTATTGAAATAATAAAATTAGTAGAATGCTTCTGGTAGCGGTTAGTATATTGCTCAATAATTGTGATTTTTAAAGTTAATACTATTCCTATCAGTGTATGGCTTGGTTAATTTCAAAGACTCTGTTTTATATATTATGTGTCATGTTCCTCATACTTCATTAACTGAGCATGTGATCTGAGATGGTTTTATTTCATCTGTGTATCTCATTAGAAAACTAGTATATACATATATATATATATTATAAAACCCATAAATTCCAAAGCACACTTTCTCACATAAATCAAATGCAAATATAGTAAAGAATGAATGAGAATTAATACTAAAATATTATTAATAAAAAATTTTAACCACTGGATTCAATTCTGAGCGAGCTTAGCAAATACCTTTCTTCAACTTTTAAAATTTTCTCAGAGGCTTGTATTTCAGAAAAAACACAGAGACTACTCATATATAGTTTAATTTTCTTTATGTATACGGCAAGTGCAAAGCCTGCAGTTCTATTTCTTTGGCTCTCAGAAAAACATCTTAAACTTTTCTTAGGGATGTTTGCATTTTACCCTCTATAGCTGAAACCGTAGCAATACCAGACAGCATCAAGTTTCTACAAATAAATTATTTTAAGCTACTACTAATAAATTATTTCATGTTTGTAGAGATATAAGGAAAGATGATATTTTAGTTTGACTAAATTTCAATTATTTATGCATAGAAATGATCTAAAACTAATTTGGATAATTTTCATATGGCTTTTTAACACACTTCTTCAGATATCATGTGAGTATAGTTTTCATAGATATGTATATGAACTTTGTAGCTATCCATAGCTCCTTAACAACTACATTCACCTTCAATTCAATCTCTTCCATTAATATGATTTGGTTGTAGTAACCCATGATCACCAACACCAGAACAATCTCAACTCCTATATAATAAAGTTGCCTAAGGGATGGTCAATGAAAACTATATAATCAAGAACTAAATAGGCTCAGTTCTGTTTTTTTAAATTGTTTTATACCACAATGCGATATACGATTACAAAGATGTTCATGTTTGGGTTTCAGTCCTACAACGTTCTATCACCGATGCATCCTCCAGGGCCCATTTTGCAACACCTATGTCCACTCATTCCCTCTCCCACCAAAGCCTACCTCTATGCAGGCACTTGTCCTCTCTTCTCTCTCTCTCTCTGTCTCTCTCTCTCAGCTGCCTCTCTCTCTTTCTCTCCTCTTACATTTTGTGGCTTGCTATACATATATTTAATATATTTAGAGGTTATTGTGTATATCTCTTTGCCTATATTCAGTGCTCAGTTCTAGGGTAGTACTACCATTTACAACGATTATTAGCACATTGTTCCTATCTCGGTCTTACCTAACCTCTGACACCCACACAATTGCAGTAGATTCCATCCACTGACAATACCTCCTGATCCATGTTTTGCCTGATCTTGGATATTAGTATCATATTATTTATTTGTATCCCACACATAAATGCAGTCATTCTGTCCTTTTCCCTCTGGCTAATTTCATTCAGCATGATTCTCTCCATGTCCGTCCATTTATAAGCAAATTTCATAACTTCATTTTTCCTGATAGCTGCATAGTATTCCATTGTGTCAATATACCACAGTTTCTTTATCCAGTCGACTGTTTTCTGGTACTCTTGTTGTTTCCAGATTCTGGCTATTGTAAATAGTGCTACTATGAATATAGAAGTGAAGATGGTGTTTCTGCTGTGTGTTTTTGGCCTCCCAGAGTATATTCCCAGGAGTGATATGGCTGAATCAAATCGGAGCTCGATTTCTATTTTTTGGAGGAATGTCCATAGTGTTTCCCCAGAAGGTTGTACCAGTCGACATACCCACCAGCAATGGAAGAGAGTCCCTTTGTCCCAGCATCCATGCCAGCGCTTGCAGTTCTTGCTATTTTGGATATGTACCAGTCTCTGTGGTATGAGATGATATCTCAACATTGTTTTGATTTGCTTCTCTCTGATGATTATTGATGATGAGCATATTTATATACCTTTTAGGCTTTTGAATTTATTCTTTGTCAAAGTTTCTGTTCATTTCTTCTCACCATTTTTATGATGGGGTTGGCCACTTTCCTCTTGTAAAGTTCTACCAATGAAAATAGGCTTTGTTCTATTCTTGACGTCACTGAGAAAACAATTGAATTTCTCAATTCAGCCACACATTAATATAAGTATATATTAGTTACTATTTGTGGGAAGTGCCACCTAAGTGATGATCTGGGGCCTAGAAGGCACTCCAGCAATGCCCATACCCCCTGGCCATTGTGTGTGTGCATGGCCTGAGATGCTGTGCTACTCTAGTCCTGCAGTGCTGCGATAAGCTATGGCACCCATCAGCCTTCCACGGTCTCTAGCCCTTATACTGGCCATGCTCAGGGGGTCAAATAGTGCTAGGGATCAAGCCTCATTGGAAGCATGCAAGGATACACTATGTACTGACTTTTAATACCATGGAGGACCATAGACACTGTCACTAAGAAATTCTTTTTTTTTTTTTTTTTTTTTTTTGGGTCACACCGGTAATGCTCAGGGGTTACTCCTGGCTCTGCACTCAGGAATTACTCCTGGCGGTGCTCGGGGATCATATGGGACGCCAGGGATCGAACCCGGGCCAGCACAGGCCGGCCATGTGCAAGGCAAACGCCCTACCCGCTGGGCTATCGCCCGCCCCAAATTCTTTTATTTTTATATCAACAAAAATCAAGTTACTTTTCCAAATTGCTTTATGAATGGCGACTGAGGCTTGCCGCCCAATTGTTTCCTCTCTCCAACATGCTTATTTTGCATTGTGGATTATCATTAAACGGTGACTCATTTAGATTATCAATGCATTTACTTTATAATTATTTCTCTCAAAGATAGTAGCCTAAACTGACCTAGGATTTTATTGTTTTTAGGAACAAAGAGTGGAAGGCGAGCTTGGTGAAGACGGTGGTTCTAGAAACAGCATGCTCTCATTTTAAACAAATTCTTGGCATGAATGCTCACTGGGGTAATTTTAAAAATTGTTATCATGGCCCATTTCCACAATGTAGCACTGAAAAAAATGATCAGTTATCTGACAATTGTCATTGAGCTGATGACAGAAATACTTAGTGATTTCAGAAAAATTTTAGAAAATATATAACATATACATATCTTATATTCAAGCTTGTATTCCCAGGGACTCTGTTATAGTAAGAAATAATAAGTTTTATCCTCCCACCATTCTATAGCTACAATATGGGGCATTTCTATTAATAGTCAGCAGAATTTCTAGTGTCTGAGCAAAGACAAGTATTTACTGCATATTTATATTACATTCATTTCTTCCTTGTCAACATTCTAATAGAAGTCGGTCTTTATTTGAATAGTTGCTGTTTAGTTTGAATAATGAATGCTCACTATTGCATGGCAGAATGAACATCCACAAAATTGTATTTTTATTCAACTGCCTGGGGAGCTATTCTCAGCAACGGGAAGGAAGGATCAGGCTAGACTTGATGCTGGAGGTATAATTCAGCCAGCAGAGGTTTATTAAAATGAAATAGTTTGCAAAAATCAGAACCTTGTAGGGGAAATGAACTATAAATGATTAGTGTTATCACCAAACCACTCTCCATAGTGGCCCTACACTGTTATTTTTCAAGGCCGAAGAAGCAACTTAGAATGATATATATTTTTCTCCACCTTTAACCCCTTTTAGTGGAATCTGTGCTTGTCTGCTGACTGAAACATTAGCCAAATGAACCCGCTGGCAGTTTGTGTATTTGTTCTCATTACACTAATATGGAAAATTAAATAGGAAGCATGCTTTCTCTCCCGTTAGACCTTTGGCACATTTATAAGGGCATCACCGAGACTGTTCCTTTCATCCCATCCTGAGATTATCTCTGGCTACTTGCTGCCCTCTATCCACTTGTAATTTCTCTTCATTATACTGCACTATGAGACTATGGAGAGTCTTTTGTTGCAAGTGGCTATAGACATGATTGTCATTTTGTCCATTATTAGGTCAGTGGCGTGAGTTTGGAGAACAAAGGCAGAGCGCATAATAGTAGTTGGTATTAGATATTAAAGTCACTAAATTATCCTAAAGGAACTGCAGAGAGGAGATCATTGCCCTTGTTTTCACAGATATATGAATAGATACAAAATGTCTTTTGCAAGGTCAAGAAAATGGTGGTATGTGTAAAAGATTAAAACAATTGAAGTCCTTACAGCAGCATATTGTAAGGATCAAAGTTACAAATGTTGTTCTTTTACCACTTACTTTTACAGAGGTCTCCCACTCACCTCAATACACCACACACACACACACACACACACACACACACACATACATTTCTGTCTGCTGGTATAGGGAAGTGGAGTTGGCTGATCTTTCTTCCTTTAACATCAAGTAACATTTGAAATGCTGCCTACTTGTTCCTCTTTATATACTAATGCATTTCTTTTTTAAAATCAGAAAAACCCAAGAACACCCTTTGAAAGGAAGATATTCAACCATTGTTGTTGTTTTTTTATTTTTTAAATCTGTTTTGGGGAACAAAAAGGTGCTGTAGGCTTTTCTCATTGTTTCCCATTTCCTTTATTTTGAAATCCACTTATTCGTATTTGATATTTGGAAACAAATGAAGCTCATTTGTAGTTTATGGGCTTGGATTATGTTCACATTATGAAGAATTGGAAAGAGGGGAAAAGACTTCTAATACTGCTCTTGCTCCCTTACTAGTATGATATTTCTGTAGTTTGAAGGTATGATTCTAATTTACTGCTTTCCCCATTTTAAGACAACACCCAACTGTTATGTAAATATTATATAACAAATCAGTTGATATTTCTAAAGGGAAAAATGTGCTTTTTAAGTGCACAAATTGTATTCAACAGTACAGGAGAGGGTAAGAAGCAGAAGCAGCCAAATTCGGACAAATTAAGTCGAGAACAGTATGAGGGGATAATGAAGCTTCACATGCGCTGTCGGCTTTGCCAGCCAGTGTGCGGCACCTGTTTCTTAGGGCCTGCTTTAACTGACTGGAATGCTTTTTTCTCTAAATACATGCTTGGCTCACTCACTCATGTCTTAGAAGCTTTTTCTCAACCCTAGTTCTCATAATAAGAACCGCCTCCAACTGTTCTAGTTTACCTAGAAACCTAACCCTGTTCTTTTCCTACCTCACTTTACAATCCTTCCTACCGTTTAGCAAGCAGCCTAGTTATATCTACAACAATCTATCAAGTCCTACTATGATCTATTGCTCATCCATCACGTTTTCTCGTTACTGTCATCTCTTCTAGCTATAATTTGTTTCTGTAAGCATAGAGCTCTTCATTTAAGACATATAAAATGCCAGGCAAAAACACATAACTGGCACTAGACAAAGATTGGCTGAAAGAAGGGCCAGGAATAGTGTAGCAGATAAGAATGTAACACACAGCTCACCCAGGTTCAGCCCTTAGTACCCCAGTAGTGATTCCTGACTGATAAGTCCTAATAAGCTCTGAACACAACAGGGTGTGAAACCAAAATGATTTAAAAAAAAAAATAGTTAAAGGATAATTACTGGGTCCTAATCATGCAGTTTTGTGACATTAAGAACGTTTCTGAGTTGGAGAGATAACACAGGGGGTAGGATGCTTACCCTGTAAACAGCAGACCCGGTTTCATTTATGCCTCATATGGTACCCCAAGCACAGCTTGGAGTAATTCTTGAATGCAGAGCCAGGAGTAACTCCTGAGTATCGCCTTGTGTGGTCCATGAACAAAACCAGAAAAAAGAAACAAGAGAAAGTTTCTTGAATTCTGAATCTCTTAAAATGGAAAGTAAGCTTATCTAATTAGTACTATTTCTGCCAAGATTCAATAAAACATTGCACAAGTTTTATATTTTTATTTATAATTGAATATATGATTTATTCATATGATTCAAGAAATTCTGCTTTCCTCTCTCAACCATTTGTTTCCCAGTTTCTATGGACATAAGAAAACATTTGTCTATAATTGTCAAGATCGTTTATTTTAATATATGAAGAAATATGGCACTAGAGTACTTTGCACAAATCATAAAACTGGTAGCATTTTACATACACACGTGAGTTTGTTGCTCTCATTTTTGCTTCTTATTTTTTAACTTTATAAAGTAATGTTTTATATAGACTAATTTTGTTCATTTGTTATAAAATATTAAACACACCAAGAGGGAAATGATATGCCATATTTAAAACACAGATTTATAAGAATAAAGCTTGGGCTCTCTCACAAAATTTAAGAGATTTGATATCATTAATGAAATAAACATCATGATGGTCCCTCTCTGTGTACTGCACACATGCATCCAATGACTCTGTTAAATGTGTTTATTATTTCTGTATCATTCATGATTATTCTATTTCTTTCGTGGGGGTGGGGAGGAGGTACTTTACAGACAGTGCTCAGAAGACTATGCAGTTCCAAGGATCAAAGTTGGGCTCTGTGCTTGCTACATCTGCACCAAAGTCATCTGAGCCATCTCTCTGAATCCAACTCTCCTCATGTTGCTTCTATTAACTTTCTTCTCTGTATAGATTTACTCACTCATGCCATATTTAAGACTGAGTTGATTTTTTGTTATTTTATGTGAAATTAAAATATATTTTAATTTCCATTTTATTTTGTTTCATATATATCATATTTCATAACCCTATTGAAAAATTGGAATTGTTTTTCTTTTATTGACTCTTTGCATCATATGCCATTAAGAAAATAAAATTTGTTTATTCATTTATGCATTTCAAGGATGTTTTCACTGTCTTCAATTTTTTTTCTCCTGAAGCTTTTCTATTTTTTTTCTAATGTATGCCTCTTTCTTGATCCAAATATAATAGACTTCTATGCTGTATGCCTTATTTAAAATGTCATATTTTAGGAAACATTTAACTTTGTTCGATACTATCTATTTTCCAAAATATTTGAAAATGCCCCATATCCAGGGGCTACAAAACACTCTCCTTGTACTTGGCCAACCTTCAGTCCCATCCTCCTTACTGCATAAGGCCCCCTAAGCATTGATGGGATTAAGCCCTAAACACAGAACTGGGACAAGACACTGGCCACTTCTAGGTATGGCCCTCACACTATCAAATGTATTGAAATGTATATCAAATGTGTATTCAAATGTATTGAATGTGGGCTTACCATGACTAAAAAATTCTTTTATTATTCTTCATTCCTAAAAGCTTATGACCTTTCAGATAGTGCTAGTTCAATTTTCATTAAATGCTATCTCAATGTGGTTAGTATGAATTACCTGAATGCTAATATTTTATATACTTTTATGTACCATTATAAGCCATTGATATACTCTGTGAAAAATGTACTGATTTTGTCTTTATTCCCTACATAGCATTTTTTAAAACTGTAATAAAATATTTATGTATACATATATAAACTACAGGTATTAACTTTGTTTCAGTTATGTGAGACTTATATATGTATTTCAGCTTGTCTTCTACTTTCAATGTTTTAATATATATTTGACATTATAAAAGCTTTGCTTTCAAAATTAGGCCATTTTTCTGTCAACATTTCTTATTAATTTTTATAAATGCATATTTTTCTACTTATAAATATCATTCTTAGTTTTACCTGGAATTGCTATATTTCATATAAGACATCATTCTAATTGTTCTGTTCATTTTGTTTTTCTGGGTCATATTGACTGTGCCCAGGGTTTAGTACTAGTTTACGAATTCAAGCATTGAGCCCTAGTGGGTCTCAGGGGATTATTCAATGTTACTGGAACATAACTGAGGTTGGTTTTATATAAGATAAGTGCCCTATTGCTGTACTACTTCTTCCAGCCCCTCTAATTTTTCTCTAGTGTTACATCTGACTATTACTTTTCATACTTCCAGATATACTTAGGTCAGTTTGGAGGATTTTGACTGCCCTTCTCATCAATCCTAGAAGATAGATGTATCCTATATATCCTATATAGATATATCCTATATATCCAAGAAGAATATAGCTAAATATTGTTAATCCAAATCGATTGATAAGTAACTTGATAACTTCCTTGGAAAATTATTAGATGTTGATTGGCTGAAGAACTCCACATCGGGACCCATGGCCTAGAATGGAACGAACAGGGTGAAACACTATCTGAGTTCATCATGTCCACCAAGACCATTCATTGGGAACTCACAGTTCCAAAAGGCTGAAGTGAAACGTTTGACATGGGAATCTCCCTGCGGACAGTTCCACAAATGAAATTTACCACATCATCTTCAATCTACGGTTTTGTCTGACCGATGTTGCTGTAGTCCCCAAATTCCAAACAGGATCGGACCACCGTCTCCTTCATGCAAAATTCTACTTCCCGCAACAGGGAGAAAAGGCTGCAAAGTTTAAGAAGAGAACTCCCAGAACGACCACCAACTGGGAACTCTTTGGCACCATTGCGCAACATGGGAAGATTCAATCATTGACATCGATGAAGAATACAACAGACTGGTTCAGCACCTCCATGATTGTGCAAAGAATGCTGAGAGAGAGAAAGACACAAAAGGATGCTTGTCTTCAGAAACTCTTGAGCTCATTCACCAACGTGGCAAGGCGTGAGCCTCAGGAGACCAAGTGCTAACGTCCACGCTTGCTAAACGGTGCAGAGAAGCGATAAAAGAAGACCTCAAAGACAGAAGAGCAGAAATACTGGAAGATGCAGCAGAAGCCGGGAAAAGCATTCCCACTGCCCGCCTGTCCTTTTGCCAACTATAAGACCAAGATGATTGCCCTCTGACGCCCTGATGGATCTATCACATCTTCACTCTATTTCTTTTCTTCTTCTCCCTATACTCTGGGGCCAAAGATAATCTAAGTACTCCCTTTAAATCATTAGATTATAGCATTTCAAAAAATTATCAGACAGTGGAAAGTAAATAACTACTAGATCTCCAAATAGAAAATATAATATTCTTAAGTTACTCCTCATTTTAAAAGAATGCTTCTAATGTTTCACAGAATAGGATTTTTTGTATATAATCAATTGTTTTCTAAGCAAAATAAATTTATCTTACTGTTGGTTTTCTATTTTTTTTTTAATTCTGCTTCTTTGTTTGGGAGACTACAATTGGCAGTGCGCAGGACTTTTTCCTAGCTCTGTACTCAGGGACCACTCCTTTAGGAACTTAGAGGACCATACAGAGTGCCAAGAATTGAACCTAAGTAAGCCGAGTGCAAGGTAAGAACTGATTGCTAATAAAAATGATTTCTTTATGCTCATAATTATTCATATTTTTCTCAAAAAATTTTAACATAATTTTCATATAACAAAAAGCATTTTCTACCTTCCTATATATCAGTTTGAATTTTTTCTTTGATATTTCTATCTAGACTGAATTCAATCATTATGGCTCTATTTTAAATTAATTGCTACATTTAGTTTGCCAAAATTTTTATTAAAATGTCTAAGATTTTTACAAGTTCCTTTAATCAATTTAAATTAAGATGTTTATCCCAGATCAATAATGTAAAATTATGGGTATGATTTTGACAAAATCACATATGTTTCCAAAAATTATTATTTAGACATATAAAATATGTAAATTATATAAAAAGCATACATATATGTGTGTATATGTATATTCATAGAAACGTGGGGTATAATTAGATACTCTGCATAAGAACCTTATCATTATAGTGGCATTCATTAAGAATAATTATTGGTTACTACGTTATTGGGAATTATGTGGGTACTAAATCAATGCCAATTATTGCCATCAGAGCTATAGCATTAGTAAATGTATGTATGCTGAAAAATTATTGATAATTTGGGGAATTTATTTAACCCTTGATATAAAATATATTCTGTTAATTTAATTAATTGTCTTTAGTGAGAAAATATCAAAAAGATACAGTTATTTATACTTAGCATATCATAACTTTTACCATTTAACTTTGTATAATAACAAATAACTGTTGCAAAGTTTTTAATAGGGGCAGCAAATATGAATTTCATATGTGAATATACAATTAATGCTAACTGGCTCTACTGAGACAGGACTCTATTTAAGGTAGTGTGACTTAAATTAATGTAAAATTCAATAACATCTAATTTATAAATTTAAAGAGCAAACCCTTTACTCATCTCTTATGTCAGAATTAATCCTTTTCAACGTTAACAGGTCAAATTTAATCAGTTGCCATTTGGGATGCTTACATTATCACAGAAAGTCACATCGTGATTCTGATGTTAAAGGGATTAGACCAATAGTGTATCCCAACTCCATGATTAGTATTCCAGTTGTTACTTCTCTTATGCTCCCCTGGTGTACTGAGCATAATCCTGACAGTGGCATTTATATTATACTGTATTTATTTGAACATAGTCTTCCATCTCTTTCTTAATCATAAACAAATTTTGTTTAGACATGTCTTATTTTTCTTTATCTCTTTATTTTAGTATAGTTCTCAAATCTCAATTAATATTGATGATTGTGATAATAGAATAAACCACTAGTAATTTTATAAAATTTCCTCCATTTTGTACTCTTTTAGGAAATTCACATATATTTATTCATTGTAAAGTTATCAAAACCCTAAGGGTAGATTCTGTTGGTATACTCTTTAATGCATCAGTAAAAAATAACTGAATAATGAAACTTCATTATTTATTTTAACTTATCACTATCGCTATCACTATCACTATCTTCCCATTCATCATCTATTTGCTAGAGCTGGCACCAGTAATATCTCCATATATCCTGTCTCATGCTAGTAGAACCCAAAGGCATCCGCTTGCTAAGGAACATAAAGAGCCTCAAACCATTATATTAGGTCATGGGAATGACCTAATATAAATGTTACTGGTATTTGGCATATCAAATACGACAAGAGCAGATTGCCAGGCTTGCCGTGTGGGTGGCATACTCTTGTAGTCACATCTGAATAAAGCATTTATTGATGAATTGCGGTGCTGCGAGTGGGGCTGTGATAATCTGGTCTGCTCGGTGGAGTTGTGATGAGAGGGAAGTCGGATGTGGAAAATGGCGGTCCCCATGGAGTAGGGGGTGGGGGTATTCTGGCTTGATCATCCACACTCACCCAGCCCAGTTTTTTTTCAATCCGGCCCAGGTATGCTGAACCAGAGACTCTCAGACATGGGGCAGAGCTGCTCCTTGCTCTCCCTGTGCCCAGTTGCTCATGAAGTGCCCGGGAGGCATGGCGGGTTCTAGCCCTGGCCTGCCACCCCAGCAGAGCCTCACAACAAGCCAGACATTTTAACTTATACCAATATATAATTCGTGTTTCTTAGAAGAGAGAAAATTTTCAGCTTTTCTCACCCTTACTTCCTTGAGTTGTAGTAGTCTCTTATTCACACAGCCACAACCATCCATAACAAAATCACTGTACTTGAATTAAATTTTACTTAATTCCTTTGGATTAATGTTCTTTTAACTTTATCAACCAAAATTCAATCTGTGAAGAATTATTAAAAGCTCTATTATACTAATAATCTAAGTTCTTTCTTTAGAGTCCTCACAGGAGAAATACATATCTGTAGCTTACCTACACAAAAGATGATGGAGAAGACAATAATTCTAAGACCAGCAGTATGATCTTCATCTCTCATTCCCTTATGATGCAGGGTTTGTTGGGAGCTGCTGAGATGATAACTCTATCACAGTCCTCTCTTCCTTATCTTGTCTTTGTGTACATGCAGATAGAGTTTAATAGATTTATGATTTCTTACTTTTGTGCACCAAATATTAGCTTTGGGCCTTTTTTCATTGTATCACTTTTGTAGCCATCCTTACTGCTGAAGAAATTTCTCTCATAGTTCTGAAAATTCTGCAAGTTTCTACTTGTGTGTCTGTGAAAGTGGATATGGAAGCAAACAATGACAAGAACATATAAATAAAATATATATGTTCAATCATACACACCATGATTGAAGCAATTATTCCAGAATACTCAGAATTTGGTCTACAGCTCAAAGCTTTTTACCTCTTGTATCTAACCCAGGACCAACCATAGAAAGATAAAATGATTCTCCAACTCAATTATATGAGTTGTTCCTTATAGTTAGCTGCCTCCATTTTTCTGCTGCCAACCACCTGCAACCAGACCATAACCAATTATGACTTGCCTTTTGTTTGCTATCAAGCTTTCCCACTTTACTGCCAGCCTTTTGGTCTCTGCCAAATGCAAGACATGGTAGCTAACTC
The DNA here is from genome assembly GCA_021461705.1 of Cryptotis parvus. NCBI lineage: Eukaryota > Metazoa > Chordata > Mammalia > Eulipotyphla > Soricidae > Cryptotis > Cryptotis parvus. Next base: position 37,962 of record JAJIBD010029092.1, read on the forward strand.
ACTTGTTGTAGGAAGCTATGATTAAATATCCCTTATAAGTTGTATTTTAGAGGAAATGCATTTATTTTCACATCTGTATAAACAAATGTAACTTTCATGATGATAGGAAAATTGGTCATTTTAATATTTGTTTAATGTCTAGAGACAGACATGCCAATTAGACTATATAATATTTCCTTATGACTGCAATCATTTGTAGACTAACTTCTCTTGTTCCAAAGTGCCATTGAGAATTATCTATAGACTTATGAAAAGGGCATTGCCAAAAGTTTGTTAATTTACTGAATTTTTCCTCATTAAACAAATGAAAAATTGAAATAAACGGACTCAATTTTGTGGATGATGATGCAGTCAAGATAAAGCAAGAAATTTCCTTCAACAGTAGATGAAGATGTTGTAATGTACTTTAGCCATCCTTCCTATTGTAACTCATTTTTCTACGTTTTATTAAATTTTTTTATTATACCACCATGGGATACAAAATTATAAAGACGTTCATGTTTGGGTTTCAGTCATACAGTGTTCCAGCACCCATTTCTCCACCAGTGCCTATTTCCCACCACCAATGTCCCCAATTCCCTCCCCACCCCAGTCTGCCTCTATAGCAGACACTTTGTCTCTTCTCTGTCTCTCTCTGTCTCTCTGTCTCTCTCTTTCTCTCTTTCCCTCTCTTTTTCTTATCTTACACATTGTGACTTGCAATACAAACATTCAGAGGCTATCATATATGTTCCTTTGCCTACATTTAATTCTCATTTCTAGGCTGGCATTATCATTTCCAACAATTGTTCCCTTCTCGGGCTTACCTAACCACTGAATCTCACACACTTGCAGTAGATTCCACCCACTGACAAGACCTTCTGATCCATGTTTTGCCTGACCTTGTATATTGGTATCAGGCTATATTTTTATGTTTTGAATAGACAGACATGGGGCAGAGCTGCTACTGGCTCTCACTGTGTCCAGCCGTTCATGAGGTGCCCAGGAGGGATGGCAGGTTCTAGCCCTGGCCCGCCACACCAGCAGAGCCTCACAATAAGCCAGATGAACCCCCACTCCATGAGGACCTCCATTTTCCACATCCGGCCTCCCCCCTTGTCAGAACTCCACCCAGCAGACCAGCCTATCACAGTCCGGCTCATCCAAATCCACCCTGCTGCAGTCTTTTTTAATCCTGCACAGGTATGCTGTTCCAGAGACAGACATGGGCAGAGCTGCTACTGGCTCTCACTGTGTCCAGCCGCTCATGAGGTGCCCAGGAGGGATGGCAGGTTCCTAGCCCTGGCCCGCCACCCCAGCAGAGCCTCACAACAAGCCAGAAGACCCCCCACTCCATGAGGACCTCCATTTTGCACATCTGGACTTCCCCCTTGTCAGAACTCCACCCAGCAGACCAGCCTATCACAGGCTGCTCGCGGCCGCTTATGGCCATGTGGTTCATCAATAAATGCTGGATTTTAAGATGACTACAAGAGTCTGCTACCCACACGGCAGAGCCTGGCAAGCTACCCGTGTTGTATTTGACATGCCAGATACCAGTAACAAGTATAGACCTCATTCCCATGACCTGATGGAATGGTTTGAGGCTCTTTATGTTCCTGTAGCAAGCAGGTGTCCTTGGGCTATACTTGCATGAGATAGGACATATGGAGATGTTACTGGTGCCCGCTCGAGCAAATCAATGATGAATGAGAAGACAGTGATATAGTGATACAGTGAAAAGAAATGCAATAATTCTATATCTGTCCTTTTCCCTCTGGCTAGTTTCACTCAGAGTGATTCTATCCATGCCCATTCATTTATAGGACAAATTTCATAACTTCAATTTTCCTAATAACTTCATAGTATCCCATTGCATAGATGAACCACAGTTTCTTCATCCAGTCACCTCTTCTCAGGCACTCAGTTTGTTTCCAGATTCTGGCTGTTGTGAATAAGGTGTTTCTGCTGTGTGTTTTCCCAGGAGTGGTATGGCTGGTTCAAATAGGAGGCTCCATTTCTAAGTTTTAGGAGGAATGTCCATTTAGTTTTCCAAAATGCTGCACCAGTTGATACTCCCACCAGCAATGGATGAGAGTCCCTTTATCCCCACATCCATGCCAGCACTTGCTGTTCTTGCTCTTTTGCATACTTGCCATTCTCTGTGGTGTGAAATGATATCTCATCATTGTATTTATTTGCAGCGTCTTGATGGATAGTGATGATGAGCATTTTTTCATATGTCCATTGACCATTCAAATGAGAAAAAAGAAGGTGGGAGGCATTACCTTCCCCAACTTCAAAGTGTACTACAAAGTGTTAATAATTAAACAGCATGGTATTGGAGTAAAAAGAGAGACCTATGGACCTATGGAATAAAGCTAAGCATCCTGACACACATCCTCAAATACATGGTCACTATTTCTTTGATAAATGAGAAAAAAGTATGAAACCCTCTTCAACAAGTGGTTCAGGGAAATCTGTGCAGTACATGTAAAAAAGTGAATTTGGAACTCTGTCTGAAACCATGCACAAAAGTCGGATCAACATGGGTTAAAGATCTCAATATCAGACTTGAATTCATAAAGTACATTGAAGAAAATATAGGGAAAATCCTCCATGACATTGAAGTTAAAGGCATCTTCAAAGGGGAAACACCAACAAAGCAATTAGAAGCATTGGTAAACATTTGAGACTACATGAAACTAAAAAGTTTCTTCACCACAAAAGAAACAGTGACCAAGATACAAAGACAGTCCACAGACTGGGAAAGAATATTCACCCAATACCCATCTGATAAGGGGGTTAATACCCAGGATATATTAGATACTGGTAGCACTTTACAAGAAGAAAACAGCCAACCCCAACAAAAATTGGGGAGAAGAAATGAACAGAAACCATCTTTTTATATTAAAGCTCATTTGTGTCATGACTACATCTTTAGAAAGACTAAACAGTGAAATGAGAGCAGTGTTGGTGAGAAAAGTTTCGTTGGTTAAAAGTACAAACTGTGGCATAATACCACTTTACTTGTGACCTAGGTCTACTATTTGTAATTTGACATGAGCAAATTTTGCAAATTACATTTTCTATGTATCTTCAGTTTTGTATTCTTATCAAACTATACATGTGTTGTGAGAATGCTTAAATCCATGGAACATTTGGAGTATGGTACTTGCTACAATTGAGTTTTTTTGTAAGTGCCTATGGTATTGATGATAGTCCTTGATATTTCTATAGGACAAATTAAATAAAAAGAAATGATAGTTAGAAAACATAAAATAGATATGTAGGGGCTGTATTGAAGTAGTCACTGTTCCCAAATTCTTTTAACATTAAATAATCTTTTATTCTAAAGTGAAATGCCTGTACAGAATGTTAGGGATAATAGTCAAGAGGGAGTAATAAAGAAATTAATTGAAGACTGAGTTATAAAGGAAAGCTTTTCTGAGGAAACAATATTTGAATCAAATTTTTTATGATACATTGTCAATTTGTTTTTTTTTAAGATATACAATTAAAAAGTTCACGTTTCGGTTTTGGTCATACAGTGTTCCAGCACCCGTCCCTCCACCAGTGCCCATCTCCCACCACCAACATCCCGGTTCCCTCCCCTTCCCCAGCCCACCTCCATGGCAGGTTCTTTATTTCTTTCCCTTTCTCTCTCTTTCTCTTTTCCTTCCCTTCCTGACTATGGATTATAGAACATACATTAAAAGGTTGTCATGTGTATCCTTTTGCCTCTATTTAATGCTCAGTTCTAGGTTGGCATTAGTACCCTCGACAAATATTAGCACACTGTTCCATTTTCTGTCTTACCTAACCTCTGACTCCCACACGTTTGTGATAATTTCCACGTTTGACAAGACCTCCTGATATATGTTTCACTTGACCTTGGATATTGGTATCATAATATGTACATATATATTTATGCCATGCAAATAAATGCAGTCATTCTGTATCTGTCTCTCTCCTTATGGCTAATTTCGCTCAACATAATCTTCTCCATGTCCATCCATTTATAGGCAAATTTTATATCTTCATTTTCCTAACAGCTGCAGAGTATTCCATTGTGTATATGTACCAAAGCTTCTTTATCCTGTCATCGATTTTCGGGCACTCTGCTTGCTTCCAGATTCTGGCTATTGTGAATAATTCTGCTATGAACATAAAAGTAGGGATATTGTTTCCGCTGCGTATTTTTGGTTTCCCAGAGTAGATTCCCAGGAGTGGTATGGCTGGGTCAAATGGGAGTTCAATTTCTAGTCTTTGGAGGAAAGTCCATATTGTTTTCCAGAAAGGCTGTACCAGCTGGCATTCCCACCAACAATGGATGTGTGTCCCCTTTTCCCCACATCCAAGCCAGCACTTGTTGTTCTTGCTCTTTTGAATATGTGCCAGTCTCTGTGGTGTAAAAGTGGTATCTCATTGTTCTTTTGATTTGCATCTCTCTGATGATTAGTGATGATGAGCAATTTTCATATGTTTATTGGCCATTCCAATTTCTTCCTTGCTGAAGTTTATGTTCATTTCTTGTCCCCATTTTTGATGGGGTTGTTTGTTTTCTTCTTGTAAAGTTCTACCAGTGCCTGATATATCCTGGATATTAACCCCTTATTCGATGGGTATTGGGTGAATATTCTTTCCCATTCTGTGGACTGCTTTTGTATCTTAGTCACTGTTTCTTTTGAGGTGCAGAAGCTTTTTAGTTTCATGTAGTCCCATATGTTTATCCTTTCTTCTAGTTGCTTTGTTAGTGATGTTTTACCTTTGAAGATGCCTTTAACTTCAATGTCATGGAGGGTTTTTCCTATATTTTATTCAATGTACTTTATGGATTCAAGTCTGGTATTGAGATCTTTAATCCATTTTGATCTGATTTTTGTGCATGGTGTTAGACACAGGTCCAAATTCATTGTTTTTTCATGTCGCTGCCCAGTTTTTCCAACACCACTTGTTGAAGAGGCTTTCCTTACTCAATTTTAAACTCATTGCACCTTTATCAAAGATTAAATGATCATGTGTTTGAGGTTGGGTGTCAGGATACTCAATTCTATCCATAGGTCCACAGGTCTGTTTTTATTCCAATACCATGCTGTTTTCATTACTACTGCCTTGTAGTACAGTTTGAAGTTGGGAAAGGTGAATCCTCCCATCTTCTTTTTCCCGAGGATTGCTTTAGCTATCCTTGGGGGTTTATTGTTCCATACAAATTTCAGGAGCGTTTGGTCAATTTCTTTGAAGAATGTCATCAGTATCCTCATAGGGACTGCATTGAATCTGTACAGAGCTCTAGGGAGTATTACCATTTTGACAATGTTGATTCTCCCCATCCATGAACAGGGAATGTGTTTCCATTTCCTTGTGTCCTCTTTTATCTCTTGGAGCAGTGTCTTGTAGTTTTCTTTTGTACAGGTCCTTTACATACTTGGGTAAGTTGATTCCTAGGTATTTGATTTTCTGTGGCACAATTTTGAATGGAATTGTTTCCTTAATATCCCTTTCTTCTCTTTCGTTATTTATATATAGGAAAGCCACCGACTTTTGGGTGTTGATTTTGTATCCTGCCACTCTACTATATGCGTCTATTGTTTCTAGGAGTTTTTGGTAGAGAGTTTAGGGTTCTCTAGGTATAATATCATGTCATCTGCAAATAATGATATCTTGATTTCTTCCTTGCCTATCTGGATGCCCTTGATGTCCTTTTCTTCTCCGATTGCTATGGCAAGTACTTCCAGTACTATATTGAATAAAAGAGGTGAGAGTGGGCAACATTGTCTTGTCCCTGATCTCAGGGGAAGGCTTTCAACTTTTCCCCACTTAGGATGATGCTTGTTGTGAGCTTTTGGTAGATGGCTGTAACTATCTTGAGGAAAGTCCCTTTAATTCCCATTTTCTGGAGCGTTTTAATCATGAACGGGTTCTGGATCTTGTCAAATGCTTTTTCTGCGTCTATTGAAAGGATCATTTTTTGACGATTGTAGTCTAAATTAAAAATCCAAGAGAAATGGAAAAATACTTAGAATGACACAAGTTTCCAGTCTATATCATGAAGAAATAGAAAACCTAAACAAGTCTATTACACAGAAGGAAATTAAAACTGTAATCAAAATCTCCCCTCAAACAAAATTTCATGAAATATGTTTTTATATGTGAATTTAACAAAATATTCAAATTTGCCCCAACATCTTTATTCCTCATAGCCTTCCAAAATATTAGAAATGACATAATATTTTAGTCTTGCTATTATATTTGCTTGTGTATAGTTATTGCATCAATCAGACATTAACTAAAGTATTCTCTTTTCAAAGACATTCACTAAAAAAGGATATGGAAAATATTTAGAGAAAGACACAATATTTGAAGAAAAAATACTTTTAATAATTTTGTAAACCAGTTTTAATAAAAGTAAACAAATGCAATAATATTATAATAATATTGAAACTAAAACTTCATCTGTTACATTCTCCATGATCATCCAGTTACCAGTATTGTGAAATTGAACAAATTATAATTAATATTGGTCATTATCTTATTTAATATATAAGGTGGCTTTGTAAGTAAGATGATGTTCCCACTTTATTTTTGCCCTTTTTGTGGGGTCACACCCTGGCGATGATTCTGTATTCAGGAATTATTCCTGGTCATGCTCAGGGAACCAAACGGAATGCTGGGGAATGAACCCAGGTCAACCATGTGCAAGGGAAATGCTCTATCCAATGTACTGTCCATCTGGTTTCCCATTCTCACTTTAAAGATAAGAACATCTTAAAAATATAAGTCATGTTAAGGAAGAATTGATGAATTACATATTGTAGGCTTAATATTCTGCTTAATCTATAGCTATATAGGAAAAAAAAATCAGGAAACTATAAGCACACATGCACACTGATATACGCACTTGCATGAGCACATCTATAATTTAAAACCCTAAAATTGAATTGTATGATTCTTCATTATAAAATTGTATCAGCTCCTCTGTAAATCACACAAATTATAGGATACTCCAGGCAGTGGGCCTTGAATACAGACTATAAAGTTTAGGGCCTTGATCATTTCTCAAATCTTCCTTACCTTTTAAAAAATATTTATGGTTTTGTAGTTCTTTTAATAAATCCAACAATCAAACCTACCATTTTATTTATTTATTTATTTATTTATTTATTTATTTTGCTTATTTGGGTCACACCGGCGATGCTCAGGGGTTACTCCTGGCTCTGTACTCAGGAATCACTCCTGGCAGTGTTTGGGGGACCATATGGGATGCCGGGAATCGAACCCGGGCGGCACAGGCTGGCAGCGTGCAAGGCAAACGCCCTACCCGCTGGGCTATCACCCGGCTCCACAAACCTACCATTCTAAACTAAATTCTGGTTGAAAACTGAGATTTTACACCAAAAAATCTTTCATACTAGAGTTATGAAGTTTAAATTCATTTCTGAAATTTAGATTTTTCTTCAGTGTAACAAGAATACCATGTTGAACTGTCACACATCTTTTTTAAAAAAGACTAGAAGTATGAAGCAAATATAAGTTTAAGATTAAACACAAACAGCATAACTACAGCAGCACTAAAAGTTCCTTTGTTTTATCTCCATTCTCAGTTTCAGAGAAACACTTATAATGTTTTCTACATGAGAAAATTTGGTTCCAATTGGGTATCTTACTTTCACTCAATTATTTTTATAGCTTATATTAAAAATAGTATCAAACCATGGGAGGTAACAGTTCAGTTCCTCTGTACTATCTCTTCTTAGACTCTAATCACAAGTTCAGTTTATCGCTTTGTTTTCCTGCTAAGGGGCTATAACACTATGCTTCCCACAACGCCTTCCTTAGGCTCCATTCTTTACTAGATTGGATAACAAAATTCCACTCAGGCTCACTGTGGAAGGAGCAGCACAAGTTACTCATTTGATTACACATCTATTAAAAGACTATGATAGAAACAGCCAGGAAGAAGAAATGCATTGAGCAAGATGTGGGGAAAATTGTTCAAATATCTATAGCCTCTCTAATCATACTTGTGTATGAAGTTTTCTGAACATCACATTACAGGGTCATTTTTACAGTGTTTCTTTAAATAGCTATTGTTGGCCTTGAATTCAGACTTCAGTTGAAAGATTCAACAATTGAGTTACATTGTTGGTTTCCTCCAACTGACACCCTCTGCTTAGTATCTAGGGACTTTCCAAAATTTTCCAGTAAACAGAAGTTCAAGTGTGGTAGTAATAAAAATGATAAGGGTTTTAGAAAGTCTGACCCAGAGATAGACAAAGTTGAAATATGTAATTTTATTAAAACAATTTATAACAAACAAAATTATATGACTGAGAATAGAGTTCCTTGTATTTGAATTAAATTTTTCTACACATCTATTTATGTATTAGGTTCTGCTCAGGTTTTTGCCTCTCTGATGGGATTTGGTTTACCTGATTGTTTAATGTAAATGTAATTAGGTTTCCTTGAATTTGTACCACTGCACATTAATAACTATTTCTCTCCAAACCTTGATTGCCTATTAGTTTAGTGCATAAATACCTTCTTTGTTAAATATACTACTGTTTGTAATGAGTTAGAGATCACTTAGATGGCACACCTAGTGTTACTTACTTGAGACTATAGTTATTTGCATTCTAGAACATGAATACCCATTCGTATTGACTGGAGCCCTTTTCACCTCCTATTTTGTGAGTATCAAAAGTAATTAAATCCTGTGGAGTTATTATTCTAAGTTAATGACTCACTTATGGTATTCCTTATGGCCTTGCAAGGAGAAAAAAATTAGCAGCATCCTATAACATTAGTTAATGGACAATAGTGTTTACTGGGAGCTCAAGGTCATACCTGCATAAACCAGAGTTTTCACATCTACTTGATCTTATTAGCATGATACTATCATTAAAAAGTGAGTCTCTCTACTTAGCTTGACACTAAGTTATTATCTCAGCTTCCTCTTGTCTATTTAGATTTCTCCATTAAAAGAGAATCATGGTACTAGAATGAAGATATACAAGCAAATAAAAACTAACAGCGCTTTGGGAGAAAGGACTATCATGAAATGTGCAATGGAGATAAGGATAGAACATGAAAGAAAATTGTGTGGGGTCATTTGCTTACTCGCCTCCCTCCCCAAATAAGTTAATACATTGATTGTCTATTTAACTATGGAATTCCTTCAGTCTAGGAATCCTGCCTCTGGGCAAACATTGCTTATTCTCCTAATTATTCCCATTTGAACTCTCCAAAGATAAAACCATGGGAGCTGTATGTACTAAAAAAGACTGCATCCTCTAGAGCATCTCTTAGAAAATACTGGATTGGTCCTCTGAGATGATTTATGTATAAAGTGCTTTCCTGCCTAAGTTCAATTCCTGGCAACCCAGATGGTCTTCCAAGTCCAGCCAGAAGTAATTCCTGAAGGGAGGAGCAATCCTTGAACAAAGCCGCATATACCTATACTGCACAATTAGAAATTACATCATTTTCTTTGCCTAAGAAAACAAAAGAAACTCAAATGTTCTTAGAGAAATTTCACTTGACAATAATGTGCTTTGAGAGAAAAAGAAATAGCCTAATCTACAGTAGTGGTTCTCTCCCAAATTCACACAATGAAAGGGATTCAAAACCATCTAGAAGTCAATATATAGTGTACATTAATAGGGAGTGTACTAGAGTTTAAAAGAGTCTACCATCTTGGGAAATTGTGTATTTTGAGAAAAGTTTGTCTGGAAAAAAACTGAAAAATACAGAATGAATTCATTTATAGCAGATGACATATAGAGAATATAAGGACAGGTTGTATTTCATAATAGAATAAGGCATTATGATCAGAACCAATGTTCCAGTTTTCATAGCTACTCTAAAAAGTCAAGAACAAACTGACACACCAGTATTACCTGCCAAATAAGAAGCTGGAACAGTGTGTGGATGTAGATGTCTTGAGAACAAACCAAGGGAGAATGATTACACGACATATGACACTCTGAAGAGAAGAAGTCAATATACAGTGTGCAAGGGCAATTGGACAAATTATGATACATTCTGGAAAGTTTTGAAAAACAGAAACTTTTGAAAACAGGAAATATCTCAGAAGTATTCCTTCTAAGTAAGTACAGGAATGATATTTTCTACTTTATACCACCCTCTTATGTGAGGATTGTTCACGTACCTCCCTCATTTACTTCAGCACTACCACATGTTAGGCTTGCATGGTCCCTTGACAGTAACTTCTGACTGCTTTCTGCAAACTAGAGAAGTCCATAGACAGAAATAAAACAAAAATGTAACAAAAAATAGGATGTCTGTAGGGAGATCAGAGAATTGAAGCCCTCTGTGCAACTGTCTAATCAGCTGTTGGGGGAAAAAAAAGATTGATAGAATGTGAACACGGTATAGGAAACATAGTATAGAACACTATCTTACTAAAAAAATGAAAAAATTACAAAATGCAGTGTTGAATTAGGGTTTCTGCTGACAGGTATTATTTCAAGTATTAGCCAGATTAGTAATTTTTCTCTGTTATTGTGGAATAAGAAGGTTCTATTGTCTTTCTCCATTGTTCTTTATATAAAGATTCTGTTGTGAAGATATGCTTATATTTTAGGACCAACTGAGACACATAGATTTCCACAATGCACTTATTTCATAGACAACTGTATTCAGTTTTGTTCCATTTCCTAACTAGTTGATCTATTGTTCTAGAACTTACTAAAGAATGGTTGACATTGACAAGCAAAACCCCGAGGATAAACTACTTTAAGAGATGCAATTTTCTTAAGAACTGGGTTGAGTAGTAATCTATTAATTAAACTTCTATTTAGGTGGTACATTCAAGAAGCAGAACATTTACAAGCTATCTCAATAATATAGCAGAAGAACAGTACTTAAGGAATGATGAGACAATTTTTCAAAAATAAAGAATTCTAGATATTTTTTGCGGTTTTTTTTTGGCACACCCGGCACTGCTCAAGGGTTACTCCTGGCTCTGCACTTAGGATTTTTCCCTGGGGATGCTTGGAGGACCATATGGGATGCCCGAGATTGAACCTGGGAGGGACACATGCAAGGCAAATGCCCTCCCCACTGTGCTATAGCTCTAGACCATAGAATTTTTTTTAATCTCCAGTCTTTCTGTGACTCCCAAAAGTATTTACTAGAAAAGTTTCTATTTTGCATTTGATATTTTGTTCTGTAAATAAATTCCTATTATTGAATTATATGAATTAAAATCAGTCCTTTAACATTCCTTGGTATAGAACCTTACCAGAATTAGGCTTATACTACTTGATTATTTTTTTTTGGCAATATACAGGGACAATAATTTCAACTCTCTTTTCCAAACTATTACAAATATTAATCCAAAAATACCTGTTAAAGTAGTTTGTAAATGACGACTTGGGAATTAAGAAGTTGAAGGTTATTTTTATTTATTTTATGTGTTGATATGGGAGTAATTTTTACTTTACGTGTGTAAATTTAAGGCATATTTTCTACTGTGCTATCAATATTTTTCCATTTAATTATATTGACCTAATATAAAATAAGAGTTGAGAAGCAGAACATAATAAAAGCAGGTTTTAGCAAAACACTTTTTTTTCTGTGAGACATGTTGACATATGTCCTAGAAACTAAAATATATAGACTATGAAAAAAGGAAGAAACAAAACTCTAAATGGACAGATTTGTGACAGATTCAACTACATATCTGTATGAAAGTAAACGTGGAATTTCCCAGAAATAAAATTTAACATGGGCTGGAATGTTCAGTTCAGTGGGTAAGACACTTGTATTGAACATGGCTGACCAGGATTCGAATCCCATCATCCCATGTTGTTTGTCTTCCAACCATTGCCAAAAGTAATTCCTAGGTGTGAGGCCATGAGTAAATCTTGACCATCATCAGAGGTGATGTGTCCCAAACATAACAACAACAACAAAGGTAACAAAATAACATATTGTGTACTTTGTGTTTACTCTCTATTTAAAGTATCATTGAAGTCTTTGAAATATTTAAATTATTTACTCACATGTTTATAATAATTTACTTTTATATTGTAAAGGCGATCCTTTGCTTTTGACATTGTCCCTCACCCACAAAGTACTCAAAGTTATGTATCATATTTCTTTGTAAGGTCATAAAACCAACCACTCCTGTTTCAGTTGTCAGAACCCAGAGATGCACGGAGTTTCTCTTGACTTCTATGAAAACAAATTATTAGTTGCTACTGCTGCTGATTTGGGCAATTTTACGAGCCTCAGAAAAAATATCGCTAGGGGAAAATTGATGTTCCTTACTATGTTCTATAAATTTTACCTTTCTATATTTAACAATAAGGTTACTGTACTCCATTTTTTCAAAAGGAAGTACATGTAACAACAACCATGAGTAATACCAGTTAGAAAAATAAGGCTAGAAATAAATCTTAATTTTTAACAATAGAAAGTCACATCAAATAAGTATTTGGTAAAGCTTTATTCAATAATCTTCATAACAATAAATAAAAAGCAGGAAAAATGTACGTATTTGGTTGTTTTGTTTTGTGGGGGCCACACTCAACAGTGCTCGGGACTTACACCTGGCGCTGAGATCAATCACACGGAATCATACGGAGTGCCAGGGATCTAATTCAGGTCAACCATTTGAAAGTAAGTGCCCTATCCTTTGCACTATTGCTATGGCCTCAAGAATGCAACTTTTGGAGTTAAAAAGGTATTCATAGCCATACATGATTTAAAACCAGAAAATATGTAAAATGATGTATAAGTTAATGAACAAATTGCCCACATCCTAATTAAAAAACATATTTGTTTGAAATTTTAATATGTCTCTTTGACTTCAAATATAAAATAAGACCTTCAATAAGAGGAGCAGAAAGAACACCCACATATATTTCAAACAATTCCTTGTTTTGAACAATTAAGAATAACTGCAAAATATATTTCAGAGTTGATGAGAATTGTTTAAAAGCTATTTAATTTAGAGGAAATGCCTTACAGATAGTTTCTTTAATTTCTCTTTGCTCATCTTTTATTACTAAGAAGATTTGCATGAAAATAGTATCTTTGCTGCTTGAGGCTTTTATTTTATTCTAATGACCTGATAAAAATAAAAGCTATAATAGGTACAACATTATCTGATTCACTACACAAAGCAACGCTGTTTAAAAATAGGACAAGAGGAGACAAACTTATCTTTCTTCACTTGAAGCAAAGCACCTTATTTTTCCTTGCTTGGAAATCTAATCTGATAAATTATTTTGTGCTCATTTTAATGTTTTGTTCTTTTTCTGGATAACAATGCATCTTGTTTCCCCACTAGAAGACCAGCAGCTGATTATTTGAATTAAATTATTGACATTTGGGTTTGCAGTAAGAAGAGATAAAATCACCAGAAACGATAAAATATAAATTAATGAAAGACTTGTTTTAGAAAAATAAACCAATATAAAAAGTAACCTACTCATATCTGTTTTGCATTGCATTGTCTTTTCAAAAGGAATGGTCTAAACTACAAATGTTCTGTATGCGTCATTTTTAATGTTGACATATTGTTAACTTAATTATTTTTTATCTGTGTTTGTTGTAGCATATGTTGATTTCAGGAAAGGATCCAGACTTTGTGTGTCCAGAACTTATTGAATTTCCATGTGTTAGGTAGGAGTAGGCAAAACAAATCTCCTTTGTGAAAGACAGTAATGCACTTGAGCATTGTATTAGATGTCTGTGTGATTATGAGTTTAAAAGAGGATTAAAAAACCAAAAAAAATTTGAAAATATGCACATACATATCATATATATATACATATATATATATATATATAAAACAAAGACCACGGAATTCCACTCTAAAAATTTAGATATACGTATTTATTTTTACAATATTTTCTCTAAGTTATTGGTTAGAATATAATTACCTGTCTGTATGACAGCCATGATGCATTTATTGTAAAAAGAACAAAATTTAGTTTATCCTCTAATATTCACTGTCTTCCCATTTTGCATCGATTTGCTCGAGTAGGCACTAGTGACATCTCCATTAGTCCTGTCACAAGCAAGTGTAACCCAAGGGCATCTGCTTGCTCCAGGTACAGGAAGAGCCCGAAACCATTCTTCAGGTCATGGAACTGAGGTCCAGAATTGTTACTAGTTTTTGACATAACAAGTAAATAAAACATGGGTAGCTTGCCAGGCTTTGCTGTGTAGGTGTTATAGTCTCAGTAGAGGCTCTCATCTCGAGCATTTACTGATGAAACTTAAAGGGGAAAGATCAGGTTTTCTCTTGGATGGAGCTCTGAGGAAATATGGAGTCTGGATGTTGAGAATGACTTATGGTATGATGTGTGGTTTGCTCAGGCTTCTTGCCAGGCTTACTGGTATCAGTTAGAACCTGTCTAGAACTGTATACAATGTATAAATGTGAAAGATCTTGGGAAGGACCTTATCCTAAAATCAGCATTCTCTAAGAATATCAGAAAGGGCACGGCCCAAAACTCCACTCCGAGTCCAGCCAGCATGGTCTCTCCCCCGCCCATGAGAGCAAACCCTTGGAGCAATGTTGGACTCAGCCAGGGGCTGGCCGAGCCCCTTACCGGGAGTTCAGCTCCATGGGTTGTTTCCACATGGGACCATTAGCATCCTCTAATATTAGTAATCAAAAATGAACATGTAAAATGATTTTCATCATTATAGTGATTATGCAAATGTAATTAACATATTTAGAACATTTTTCAATTTAGGAAAGTGTTCACAAAGGTTTGTTTGTATGTGTCATATATGTGTATGCCATATAAATATATACCAACAAACTCATAGTAAACTTTCTCCTTGCATGTGTATTTCCCAGGTTAAGTTCTTATAAACTATATCACAAAGTTAACCAAGACTCATTCTATAATATATGATGGAAGAGGTTGTCTTATGTAAGAAAAGTCAATGTAGAAAAATTGACTTTTATGGACATTTAAAGTTAAACATCCTTTACTTTGATAAAACTAACTGATCAGATTTTAGGGCCCCAAGCTAGAACCTAGAAACATGTAAGTGATAAGATTCACCATGAAACTTATGTTTCATTAGCTACAGGGTAAAATACTTATTTTTCTTTGTGTTTCTGATGAGAAGCATGAGGGTTATAGAGATTAGAAAGGCATAGTAATAATTTGGCTCAGATTTGGGTTTGCATAGTTGACTTAAATACAGCCTTTACCCATAATAAAGTAAAACATTGGGGAAGGGGTAGGCACATTCAGCAGTGCTCAAGGTTTACTCCATGAGAGCTCAGAGTGTTGGTGCTCAGAGGTCAAGATGAAACAGAATTGGCCTTGAGCAAGACAAGTGCCTTAACTTCACTACCACCACTACTGTTGGATGACAGGCTTATATAGCTTAGGAGCTTTGCTCATAGTTTAATCTATTTACATGTTCTTAAGCCAAGGTTCATTCTAATGAGCTTTCTCTTCTATGTAAACACTGATAGAGGGTGTGGCAGTTACAGAAGTCACCTTAACTCTGAATAACTTCTGAATTATTATTATACATCTACTAAGACTTCTATGTTTTCTAGATTGGGCACAGCTTTTCTTTATACTCACTGCACTCAATGTGGGACAGTTAGAATTTACTAGAAGACTGCCACCCTGGCTACATTGAGACTATTGTTTAAGATTATAGGCAGATCATACTAGTTTTCCCTCATGCAGGCAAGCGTGACCCTTTCAGTATATAGAGAACAAGATACACAGAATCACCTTGGTACAAATAATAAATAAGAAGGTCCTTGTGGGCACCATCTAGATTACATGAAGCCCATGAAATTAAAATGTATTATTTTATACCAGCTCTCTCCTCTCTCTCTCTCAGTGTTTTATATAAGAAATAATCTCAGAAGAAGGGATTAGTCCTTGGTATAACCCTTTGTTTATACCTATAATGGGGTGTGGCACCACCCTTCTACACTCCTACTATCTAAAAGCTGTTTAGGATTCTTTGTTGACAGGACCCTCTCTGTCAACAGTGAGGATTACTTTGATGTACGTAAGGGGACTGACTTGAGGCACTTGCCCCTTTTTATGGGTAGGACTCCTCTCTGGTAGGATCCTCTTTGATGGGAAACTTGGGCTCTCGTGTCTGGTTTAAGTTCTGACCAGAGATAGAGTTCTTTCATTACACTGGATTATGGTGGTAGTGCTTTGGTACTATTAAAAGCCTTTTTGTAACTGAGCTGGACTCGTGAGCTTTAATCTGATCCCCCAGTGGTCTTGGAAGTAGAAGAGAACTTTTGTCCTGATACTGTTGGGGACCCTAGAGGCTTCCCGACACAAGACAAATTTTCTGACAGTGTTGAACTATTTAGGGTAATGAACTAGACAGGAAGATAGATAAGGCAGAGCTACCTGAACAACAAAAAAGAATTTTTTGGAAAAATAAAATCAATAACCCTAAGACTGCTAAACTGTCCCACCTTGTGGACACAGGAACCAAGGTGGTTCCTGTGGTTCTGATAGGTCCTTTACCTGACGCCACCGCATACTGAGAGAAGGCCGGAAATCTTCAGGACAAGCTCAAGCAGAAACAAATTAGTGATCATCCTAAATTTCAAGTAATGAAATATATGAAAGAGTACCTTAATATGAGCAATTCTGCTAGAGTCACTTAATGTAATGAACAGTAGATAGCTGACAGGTGAGTTCATTTGAGCACTGGGATTAGAAAATATCGTCAACACTCACAGAGTTAGTAGAAGTTAATGTCTTATTGCTAGATCAGTTTCCAATTATTTCATTATTTTCCTGTGTTTGTTTCTTGAGCCATACACAGAAGTGCTGGAAACTTACTCCTGCTCTCTACTTAGGGGTTACTACTCTTAAGTGATCAAGCCCAGGTTTCTGGGTCCAAGGCAAGCTCCCTCCCCATTGTCCTATTTCTCCAGCCATCTACTTTTGAAAATCGTGTCCCTTTCACATCTTTGTAATTTACAAAGATGCTTATTTATTTCATAATTGTTACTAAGCTTGATTTGCTATTCAGTACAGGATGCTATTGACTTGCTTCTGATTTTCACCCAAGTTGTTGACTTAAAATCAAGCAGTGTGTCTTTGAAACAAAACTTTTTACTTGACCACTATCAAATTACAACTGTTCACTACTAGGTTTCAGATATAGGATGTTTAAATACTTACCCCTTCATCAATGTCCACTTTCCTCCACCAATGCCCCCTCTACCCATTTGCCTCCCATCCACAGTCTGCTGCTATTAGAGGTGCTTTATACATAAATGCACATATATGTGTATATGTATATATATTTACGTATGTATGTTTATGTGTGTATATATGTATACACAAATATGTATATGTTTTGAACTTTGAGTTACAGTACGGTTGCTGATAGTTTCACACATAACATTTTATCATCTTTAAGCACCACCTCCTTCTCCCAGTTGAATGTTTCCCTCCACCATAAACATTGCCTCTCCCTGTTGTATTTACAATGTTAATCTGATAAGGAATAAAATCAAAGATATATGAGACACTGGTAGAAATTTACATGAAAAAAATCCGATCCCAACAAAAATTGGGGTGAAGAGATAAACGGAAACTTCCTCAAAGAAGAAATACAAATAGTCAAAAGTCAAAATAAAAAGAGATTCTGCAACACTATTCATCAAGGAGATGCAAATCAAACAATATACCATCTTATGACACACTGACACATAAAAAGGACCAAAACTACTATGCTGGCATGGCAGCTGGTTGAAAGAGACTCTCATTCACTGCTGTGTTGGAATATCAATTGGTCTGGCCTTTCTAGGAATTAAAA
Source organism: Cryptotis parvus (assembly GCA_021461705.1). NCBI lineage: Eukaryota > Metazoa > Chordata > Mammalia > Eulipotyphla > Soricidae > Cryptotis > Cryptotis parvus. The sequence goes on from JAJIBD010029092.1 coordinate 55,761, forward strand.
TGAAGATTCCTAAAGGAAACCTAAGAATTAAGTTTCCTTTTGAAGAGCAATCTAACTTCTTGGAATATAGTCCTGGGTCCCAAAACAAAATGAAGAAAAGACATTTGCACTCAAGTTTCTTGTAACATTACCCATAATACCAAGCTTTGAAATCAAACAGCTTATCTTTGATAAATTCCTTAATTTAGTGGCACCTAAGCATGTTCCACCCCTAAGCTGTGATTTACCTTTTACCTCTTGTCTTTTCGACAACTTGATATATTTACACAGAAGTAAATTTTATTCCATTTATACTGGAGATGGTAGACAATAGGAAAAATTGATTCAAATATTTTACTCGGCCCTTATTCCTTAAATAACTTTGAACTATTTTTCACATAGTTGGCTATATTACCTGCAAATTACAGATCACAATGACACCCACCAAAAGGGTGAGTGAGAAATATTAATTGACTAGATTACAAGGTGATCTTTAAAAATGTCCAGCAGAAGTATTAATCAATCCTAACCATGTCCGCCATGAAACTATCACAGCTTATGCTCCTTCGTTTTCACTATTTACTTCATTATGATTTATTATAACTCAATTACTATTACTAGCGCTCATGAAAGATTCCACTTCTCTTGAGTCCTGCAATAGAGCAGATATTCAGCTCTCTTTGGGGGAACATTTAGTTAATTTATCTTTATGAGGTATGTTGGTACTTTCTACGATTTTGACACTGTTTTCAGTTATTAAACTGCTACTTTATTTTGTATATCTACTTACTAAAAGTTCCCTTTACCCTTTCTCTGTATTTGCACTATATGAGACATATGTGTATATGTGTATTTATGTATTAAATATGTGTATTTATATTATATATGTCATATTATCAAATTTAAATTTTAAACAAATATATAAATCATAGTAGGATTTACTACTATGATTAATAGGATGTAATGTATTTGAAATATTTAAATATTGATAAATACATATATCTAAAACACAGGAATACAGGGGAATAGCAGATGGAGAATATTATACTTGTCAGAACATATTGTGACCCTCCTAGTAATTACAAAAATACCAAGTAATTCACATGTTTTTTTTCCCAATGTTTCCAAAAACCAAATATGTCAATGTGAAAAAAACTATTCAATGGGTATTGATCATAGGAAAATTCAGTCACTAAAACAGGTTACATAACAGCTGCTATCTTTATCAACAGGTTATTTAAGTTAACTGGTGTAGAAGCACACTGGCTCATATTTCCTGTATTTGTGTAGGGGATATAATGTGTGAATTATGGTAAAAAGCACTTTACTCAATTGCATATTTTCCAGTTTAATATTCACCAATATTTTTTTGTCAAACCTGATTTGCACATTTGAGTATGGAAGTATAGAGACAGACTGTTGATGCCGTAAACTTTTCAATAATAGCACCTTCAAACACATGGAAAATCTTAATTATTACAAATAAGTCAATCAGTTAAAAACCACCATCAATATGGGAATTTTGTACAAATTAATTCATTCAAATCCTTTGAAACATTTTATCTTTTTTTATTTTAAGAACGCTCTTTGATGTTAAAAAGAAGCCAGACAATATGACACATGCTGTTTATGTTACCTAGTTAAACATTACTCTCTGTTACTTTGCCTTTATTTCTTCTGCTCAGAGATGTAAATAGATGATAGACAAAAAAGTTACTTTTATCCAAACTGAGTATATAAAATATAGAATGAGATACTGCTTTTAAAAGTTGTATTTACTATTGTAATGCAAAACTCTGAATTTAATTCCCTTATAATTTTAAAAAGCACTCTTTCTCTGGTACTTGATAATGCTGATTTTGTTTCTAATAAAATGTGACACAGTACTTGCATGACTCAAGGCTTGACTTACACTTATTTTGAAAACTTCCAACATTTGGTTTATTCAGTTGCATGTTTTGGAGTCAAATAAAAGCTTTTCTTTACAGTACTACTAAGATAATATATAGAATTTGAAGCATGGCTAACATGTAAAATTGAACTATTGATTAACAAACTCATCAGCAAGTATGAATATGCACATGTGTATACATGCAATCACCAGACCCATGTTTGCTGCACTTCTCATTCATGTACTTCACCAGACTTGAACTCATGGTAGTTACACTCCTGCAATTCTTTCCACAAAGCTAGCAGACAAATAGGAATAACAATTATAATAGAACTCCTCTGAGAAATGTTCAATAAAAAAGTGATGTTGGAGCTGGAGTGATAGCACAGCAGGTAGGGCATTTGCCTTGCACACGGCCAACCCAGGTTCGATCACCGGCATCCCATATGGTCCCCAATCACCAGGATTTATTCCTGAGTGCAGAGCCAGGAGTAACCCTGAACATTGCTGGGTGTGACCGAAAAAGCAAAAAAAAAAAAAAAGATTTTAAGAAAAGTGATGTTGATATAATAAACAGAGCGAGTAAAATCTTGTTGGAGTATATATAATCACATCCTCTTTGAAGATGGTTCAAAGATAAATTATCTGTAAATGTGGAATGCTTCCAGTTTTGTGTGTAACTAATAAAGGGATTGATGGGACTGTTCACTTAAAATATATATATATTTTAGGAAATGTTTCCAAATGTATTAAAAATTACAATACTGAGTCAAAATATCATTGGATTCTCAATACTTAATGAAACTTTTAATTTAAAAAGTCTACAAACATATTCGTGGATTTTTGTTTTAGTTTACTTTCTGCTTTATATAAATTTTCACTGTTTCACTGTATCACAGTCTTCCAATTGTTCATCAATTTGCTCAAGCAGGCACCAGAAACGGCAGAGCCTGGCAAGCTATCTGTTTTATTTGATATGGCCTTTGATGCCATATCAAATAACTAGTAACAATTATATAAAACTGGTAACAATTATATATACCAAAACAATTATATATACCCAAACTAGTAACAATATATAAAACTTACCCAATTTAAAATACTAACCAATAAGTACTGAAAATAATTTAACTTTAGTCAGTTCAATTCCTGCCTCTTATTTACGAATGCTAGATGAATTCATGAAGCTTTAAGGTGGTCTCATCTCTAAGCACTTGACACCATTGTTTGTTTCTGGGAACTTTATAATAAACTAAATTGTGACAGATTCTGTATTTCTCATATGGAAAGTCAAATATACAATGTTATAGTCATTGAAAATATTAACTTTGGATTCATTCCAATTAGATTCAGAATAGAGTTTGTTGGGAAGGCAGGTTAGATGAGCCTATATTTTAGGGATCAAGTGGAGCCGAATATCAAACTGGGATAAGTCCAATGCAAGGCAAGCACCTTCACACTGTAGAACACCTACTTCTGTTTTTTAGATGGGACCTTGAGGCTAGAGACCTCATGACACCGAAGACCCCCAGAGCCTTTGTTATTTTTCTCTTTCTTAAGTGAGAGTATAGTGAGATAGTCATCTGCAAGCTGTGAAGAAAACTCTTACCAGATACAGACCATATCTATGTACTGAAAAGGCTATGAGAAAGTTAATGCCTGTTGTTTAAATTACACAGTCTCTGTTATTTACCTGAATTGCTCAAGACACTCCAGAGAAGTCAAGAGAACATAATAATGAGTTCATATTCCCCTGTGTTTCATTTTCATAGGCAAATCTTTCCTGTTTCCACAAGCTTAACCAAAGAGTTTGATTCAGGGACTCCTGTACAGGTTATATATATTTATGCTGACTCAATCTATTGCATTAAAAATACTGTTCTGAGGTGAAGCTGTTGCCATTGATGGTCTTTATGCTTTCTCATCATGAATGGTATATATCATAAATTCTACTTTCATCTATGAAACACCAACAGGAATAAGCCTGTGTATAGCTGGGTGTGGTTCAAATCAACATATTTAGTTTTGAAAAAGTAATCACTGTATCACTGTCTTCCCGTTCATCATCGATTTGCTCGAGCGGGCACCAGTAACATCTCCATATGACCTGTCTCATGCAGGTGGAGTGCAAGGGAACCTGCTTGCTCCAGGAACATAAAGAGCCTCAAACCATTCCATCAGGATATGGGAATGAGGTCTATAATTGTTACTGGTATCTGGCATATTAAATACGACACGGGTAGCTTGCCAGGCTCTGCCGTGTGGGTAGATACTCTTGTATCTATCTATTTTTTTACTCTTGAAAAAGTAAACCTATAAATTTCAAGTAATCACATAGATATAAAAATATACATTTTTAAGATGTATGCCAACAGTGTAAAGTAATCTACTACAATAATTATCAAAGTTATATAGATATAATTTTACTGTTATCTATACATCTATAATTTTAATCTAAATATTTATAATCAATATATGAACTTATAAAAATAATACATTTATATTATTACTGCTGTTTTCTACATATCCTTAATGGTCGATCAGACTAAAATCTTTCATATATAAAACAACTATATATGTATATAAATATATATAATGAGAATCATTTCTGATGAGTCATTTATAATTATTTTTTGAAGAATACATTTCATATTATTGTAGAAAAAAATTTGTGTTGTAAAATGACTAATATGAAATGTATCCTTCAAAAATAATTATAAATGACTTAGTAAGCATTATTTGATAAAAGTTAACAGTGATAGCTTCATCATATCATTTTTGGTCAGATACAAAAAATATTGCATATAATATTTGGGGGCATAGATAAGCCAAAATGTTTGTGTAAAGATGCAATAATGCACCCAAAATGATAGTAGTGAAAATAAACTATTATTGAAAAAAAATGAAGTTACAATCACACACAAAATTAGGGACAAAAATCTAAGAACATGCTTGAAAAAAGGTTATTTAAAAATTTTATTATAAAATTTGTTTTGTAAATTATTTCTTTTAACCTGAATCAACACTTGTGTAAAGACGGCATATTAAACACAGGTACATTAAAATAAAAAAAAGGAAAAAGAAAAAAGTTTAGCATCACTTACTATCAAGAAAATGAAAATTGAAACCATAATGAGATATCACATCACTCCAGTGAATAATATCAATACTAAAAAAAATTGGGCAGTGCCGGAGAGATAGCGTAGTGGGAAAGGCATATGCCTTGCATGCCACCAACCCAGGTTCAATTCCTGGTATTCAATATTACCCCCGAGTAGCACCAGGAGTAATTGCTGAATGCAGAAGCAGGAATAACCTCTGAGCACTGCTGGATGTGGCCCCCAAAGGATAATAAATAGAGATAGATAGATAGATAGATAGATAGATAGATAGATAGATAGATAGATAGATAGATAGATAGATAGATAGATAGATAGATAGATAGATAGATAGATAGATAGATAGATAGATAGATAGATAGATAGATAGATAGATAGATAGATAGATAGATAGATAGATAGATAGATAGATAGATAGATAGACAGATAGATAAATGAATAAATAACAAATAAATAAATCACTTTATCACTTGACATCCCATTATTTGTCTATTTGGTCAAACCAGCACCAGTAATGTTCCATTTGTCCCTGTCACTAGCCAGTGTAGTCAAATGGCATTTGCTTGATCAAACCTTTCATTTGGGGTCTTGATGAAGAAATATGACCATCTTGTAGGTGGGTAGCCACATGATCCTTTGACTTCCAGTGGGATTCAATTGGAAATAGCACTAGTCGAATGGTCATGCCCAAGTCACATTTCATGTCCATCCATCTGATTTTTGATGCCTTTGCAAATGAGACAGTGTCCCTGGTTCTCGTTCTTCAATGGAGGTCAGAACTCCAGATTCCTTCTCTCACTTATGTGTCATGTGATATTCCAAAATTTGCTCTTTCCATACCTCTTTGGGAGAACCAAATTGCATTCTCATCCTGTTTTAGTAGGGCCCAGGTCTCTGAGGTGCTAAGGTGTTAAGGCAGGAAGAACAGTGGAATCAAAGAAATGCGCCCAGAGCTAGAGATTCTTTGTCCTTTTAGCTATTTCTTCGATGTTCTTGAAGGTGTTCCACACCAGTCTCTTCTTCCTGCATAGCTTAGTTCTTGACCTAAGCACACATAACTGCTGCATTCAGATATGTTTGTTCCATTTAGAGTGAATGGAGCATCTGGAATTAGTTCATTTTTCATGAACATTGTTTTGTTGAGAGTCAGCTATAGACCTACATTTCCATATTCATGGTCTAAGTCAACCAGCATTTATGCCGCTTGGCTAATTTTTGGTGTTATTAGAATAATGTCATCAGTGAAGCAGAGGTGGTGTAGCTGTTGGACTGTCTATCTTCACTCCCATTCATTCCCATTCTAATTATCACAGGATGTTCTCGAGGGTGGCACTGAAGAGTTTCAGTGAAATGGTATCACCATGCTGAACCCCTCTCTAATTTATAGCACTGATCACTTTCTTGTAGAATGGTGAGATCCTGGTGGTGAATCCATAATACAGCTAATGAATGACCTTAATGTATTGAGTTTGAACACTCTGTTTGGCTAGAGGTTGAATGAATGTTTCAATGACTGCTTCATTCTCAAAAAAAATCAAAGGCTTTCTTTAAATCAATGAACGTTAGACAGAGTGGCATCTTGAACACACCTTAAACCTCAATGAACTTGTTTACCATGAGGAAATGGTCAATTGTGCTGAATCCTTTTTGGAACCCAGCTTGCTCACATAGTTGTCCTCTTCAGGACAACTCGAAAAAAAGCTTGCAGATGATGGACAACAGGCAGATCAGGAGATAGTCCAATGTCATGGCTGTTTTTCTTCTTAAACATTAGAATTGTCCTGCTGGTTTTCCATTGGGAGGGGAACTTTCATTGAGACAGGTAGCATGTGAAAATTCTAGCTAGTGTATTAATGAGTACCGAGAGCAGATTCTTCAGATGTTCTGGTCTGACTTTGTCTGGGCCGGATGCTGTTCGCTTTTTTACAGATGAAATGGCATGTAGGATTTCAGAAGGGAGTACATCCGGAATGACATATCCATCCTGTGGAATTTGGTATGACAGGGCTGGGTGCAATTCACCTCTTTACCGATGAAATGGTATGTTGGATTTCAGAAGGGAGAACATTCAAACAATATATCAATCCTGTGTAATTTGGTATGTGGGCTGGTGGAAGTGGCTATCAAAGAGATCCGAGTAGAAGTCATGGAAATCTCCATTGCCTTTCTGGAAGATCTGATAGATCCATCAGGACATCGGAGAGCAACCATCTTGGTCTTATAGTTGGCGAAGGATAGGTAGGTGTTGCGATTTGTTTTCCCGGATTCTGCTGCATGGGCCAGTATTGCTGCTCTACTCTCTTTGAGGTCTTCCTTTACTGCTTCTCTGTACTGCTTTGTGAGCTTGGATGATAATATTTGGTTGTCTGAGGCTCGCGCCTTGCCTTGTGGCTTTCTCTCTCTTGTTGTTCCTCACACAATTATGGAGGTGCTGATCAAGGACCTGATGGTGCAAGAGCAAAAGATCAAGTATGGCATCATTGCTCTGACAAAGGATTGAAGGTGTCAATCACATCTCTCTGTTTCCGACAACAGAGAACTGTTCTCGGAATATATGACAAAAGAGGCATTGGTGGTGTCAGTGTCCTTGTCAACACAAACCTAGCCATAAGCATTGACTCATTTGAATGCAAAACAAAACAAATTGGATAACAGTTGAATAGATTGTCTCACTGCCAGCATTTCTATCTTTGTCTATGCTCCAACATCCACATATAAGGAAGAAAAAATTGAGAAATTCTACATGGAACTGAAGGAGTTCTATAAAGAAGATCACACCTCTACAACCTCAAAGTTGGTGATTTTAATGCCAAGACAGTACTAAGAAGTTCGGCCAAAGAACTCCACATTGAGATCCATGGCCTAGAATGGAACGAACAGGGTGAGAGACTATCTGAGTTCATCATGTCCACCAAGACCATTCATGGGAACTCACAGTTCCACAAGGCTGAAACTAAACATTGGACATGGGAATCTCCTGGTGAACAGTTCCACAATGAAATTGACCACATCATATTCAATCAGTTCAAACAGGATTGGACCATCATCTCCTTCATGCAAAATTCTACTTCATGGAAAGGGGAGCAAGGACTGCAAAGTTTAAGAATAGAACTCCCCAAATGGCCACCAACTGGGAGTTCTTTGGCACCATTGCAGCAACATGGGAAGATGCCATTATTGAGGACATCGAAGAAGACTACAACTGACTGGTTCAGCACCTCTAAGAAATAAATAAATTAAATTAAAAATATGGAGATTCCCTGTGTTGGCAAGGAAGTGAGAAAAAATAACAACTCAAGCCATGTGATTCAGGTAATTCAAATTAGTACAGACTTTTTTTAAAATGGTATAGAAGTTCTGTACAAAGAGAAATTTACTCAGCAATATCACTCCTAGATATTTGTCTAAAGAATATCAATATTCTATTTTTCATATTCATATCTGCATTACTCACATAATTCAAATTCTGGAATAAGCCTTAATCAAAATTTCTTAGACTAACATGGCCTGCTGTCTTTTTGAAAGAAAAAAAGTATCTACCCCCCCCAAATATATATGTTCTTCAAGAAAACTAGAGACAGTGCACCTCAATTTTATTAGAGAGTATTACCATTCCAACTCTGAATTATCCCACTGCCCAACCTCAAGAAACACAGATAACTCACGGAACCAAATGACTAGATATTGGGGACTGCTGGCGTCCCCAACAATACTGGGAAACAAGTTCCTTTCTACCTATGATGCCTGTGGGGAATGGATAAAACTCAGGAATCCGGCTGCAGTTTTAAAAGACTTTACTCTCAAAGGTTCTGATATACAATCCAAGAACAGGAAAAACCCTGGTCTATAGGTTCCCAGCTAGGCCCCAGCCACGTGTAGGCTGAGATGGCTGCCACCACATGTTAAAGCCCAACAGGGAATGGAGAGGACAGAGAGAAGCAAATGCCAAGGGAAGCCAAAATGGCAAAAAGGCCACTTCTTCTTTTCCTAGCTTCTTTTATAGACTGAAATCTGCCAAAATTTTCCAACCAAGCCCATCATGGGCCGGACTATCTAGAGATGTAGCATAGTAAATGACCCTTTTGAAATGCAGATCTTTGGTGAGCCTTTGGCTAAGCTTCATAAAAGCCAGAGCTGATTTCCAGAGGCAAAATCTCCCTAGCAGAGAGAGGAGGGGCTGCATCTCTAAACCAGAAAGCAGTTCAGAATGTAATTTGTAGGAAATGGCATTCATACTTTGTACTATGGATATATAGCTATCAGATCCCAGACTCTGGATCCCACTAAGGTCCAAAATCCATCAGAATAATTCACTTTGGCATTACCTTTAGAGTCAGAGACATGTGAGTTTGCCTGTAGGCACACCGACATGTCTCTGAACTAGGAGAATTGATTACTTTATGGTTGATGCAACTTGACCAAGTACTCTTGGGTATCTACATGTATGTCCCACGCAGGGATCCGTGGGAACGGAATATTGATCTTGGGCAAGCAAGATTCATGATAAAAATACTTATGTCATATAAAATTATGAAATCAGTACAATTTTATCCTAACTCATTGTGTCAGCTCTGGAGATTCCCGAAAGGCAAGAACCTGTTCTGCACATAAGCGAAGTGTAGCTGGAACCTGAAGTTCAGTAGGGTGTGTCACCCAACAACTGGATAAGAATCTATAATATATGCATTCAATAAATTACTATTCATTCTTTAATATGATGAAAATGGGATAAAATTAATGCAATTTGAATTGACTATATATTTGAGGGATTAAACTAATAAATTTATGTCTTGAATTTGACACATATTTCTCCTAAATTATTAGTGTTTTTGTTTATATTGTAAGTAATGTAATTATTTTTCTTCTTATAAAATGGCAATTTAAATAACTATTGTCCATTACGGTATTTTCCTTTGTACAAATCACCTCCTTGGTTTATCTAGTTAATGCTAAAAATATTCATTTATTTTTATCATTTTTTTTCTAATTAGCATCTCCAGCGTTTATTCAGACTAGCAGGAAAAAACTTTACAGACGTATGTGTACAAATATCTAAATATATAAACACATAGGAATTGACCTTACTCACTCAATTGTGAGAGCTCATTCAACAGTTTCTATCACTTCTTCACTTGTATCACTTGTCTTCCCATTGTTCATAGATTTGCTCCAGCGGGCACAAGTAACATCTCCATACATTCTGTCACATGCTGGTTTAGCCCCAGGCATCTGCTCACTCCAGGAACATGAAGAGCCTCAAACCATTCATTCAGGCCATAAGAAAGAGGTATATAATTGTTACTGTTTTTTGGCATATCAAATAAAGTGCTTTTCCTGGATCTATTTTACAGTTTTAAGTCTATAGAGTAGGTAGTTGGAAATAAACAGCAACAGTGTAGAAGAGTAAAAACCAGATGAAGTTCATCGATGAGACGGAGTCTGTAAAGACAAAAAATCCCTGTCAGTTTTTTTTTTGTTTTATTATATTTTATACAATATGAATGTATTAATGTTAAGTTTATGGTACTTAGGTACAAAGTTACTGTACCACCAAAGTGTACATCAGCCTTCACTAAGAATTGGTGGCATATAGGCACAGAGGAATATTATGCAGCTGTAAGAAAAGATGAAGACATGCAGTTCACTGCCACAAAAGTGTAACTCAAAATCTTGTTGAGAAAAATGTCAAACATAAAGGATAAATACTCATTGATCTCACATATCTGTAGAATATAGATATGAGACAAGGGAATAGCAGTATTGAACAATGACAAACTAATTTTACTCTCTAACCTTGATAGATATCTTTCCTGCAGAAGACCGAACTTTCATCATCACTATGGCCCAGATGGCAAACAAGCTAAAGGGCATCCGGGGAATGCTGTAGGTCTGCTATGGTTTTATGCTTGTGCCCTCCCAAAGTGTGTATGTTGAAATCCTAAGGGCATTTGATGGTATTAGAAGATACAGTTTTTGAAGGTAACTAGCTCAGAGTCCTCATAAATAAGATTAATGGCATACAAAAGAGACCTCCAAGACGTCCCATATGTGGACCGTAAAATCACTGTTGCTTTATTCTGCCTCTAAATCTGTCATAAAAATATCTCTGTCTTTCATCTTTCTGACTAGAAGCCACCCACAGGAAAAAGTATTTTGGAAAATTTGTTTGCCTAGTCAAGTTGACACATTAAAAGGCTACAATAGATAGTTATCAGAACTGGAAATGTCAGAACTCTGCTTTATATTATTCATACATCCCTTATTTTTGTTGTCCTATTTCCTTGTCTAGAAATTATAAAAAATAATATTGGATTTTCCCCTTTATTTTGAAGACCTATGTTCTGATACTATTAACTATTCTGTTTTATTGTTAAACTGTAATATCATAAATCAATTGATCTTCTGTCCAAAACAGAATCGTATTATTTTAATTATTATAATTTTTGTATTTTATCTGAATATATTCATTAATTATTCATTTGTATTTTATCTGAACATATTCACTAATTATTCATTCACGGCAGAGCCTGGCAAGTTACCCGTGTCATATTTGATATGCCAAAAACCAGTAACAGTTATAGACCTCATTCCCATGACCTGAAGGAATGATTCGAGGCCCTTCATGTTCCTGTAGTGAGCAGATGCCCTTGGGCTACACTAGCATGTGACAGGACATATGGAGATGTTACTGGTGCCCGCTCAAGCAAATCAATAAATAACAGGAAGACAAGTGATACAAGAATTATTCATTAATAATTAACAATTCCCACAATTGAAGTTTCATAATTTTGTAAACTTACCCTATAACTTTACATGTATAATTATTATTTTAGTTTGAGGTTCAATTCTTTCCACTATTCATTTTATGTATTGCTCACACAGAAAGAATGAAAAGGATTTATATAGTGTGTGTTATTTTTAATGTTTTAAAGGCTTGTTCTAGATTTATCAAAAGAATTGGGAAGATAGATATGGAAAGTTCAAGAACATTAACTTTATTTAAAAATAAGGATTTGCTAAATCTGTTGTAAAAATGATCAAGCATAGTTTAGTAGTTTTTGTAAAAAATCTGTTCCTTCTTTATTCCAGTAGTTATAGCATAAAAGTTTCTTCTGAGTTTTTAAGATACCTTTCAAACACTATTTTAGAAAATACATATCCTCCTAGTACATACTCTTGCTTTTCCAATGAATTTGTAATAAATATTCACATAATTAGAATCAAAAGACACTGCAAAAAAAAAAAAAAACACAAAGGACAACATGAAGGGGATTCCAAGAAAAATAACTACAATTTTCCCACATTTTGTCCTTAAGAGTGGTAAACAAATAACTGATGCATTTTGCTAAAAATTGTAGAGATTATATGTGTAGATAGAAAATCACATAAAATAACCACTACTTAATCTCACTGACTGACCCCCTTTCTACTGGACCAAGACAAAACTCATGATTGAGCAGTTCGGCTGTTCAACATTGTGGTGGAAAGTAAGATCCCCCAGTTAGAAATTCTAGTTAATACTCTATATTAGGGGACGGAGCGACAGCCCAGCGGTAGGGCATTTGCCTTGCATGTGGCTCGCCCTTGCCCGCCTGGATTCAATCCCCAGCATTCCATATGGTCCCCCGAGCACCCCCAGGAGTAATTCCTGAGTGCAAAGCCCTGAGCTTTGCCGGGTGTGACCCCCAAAAAAGCTATATAAATAAATAAATGAATAAATAAAAACCCTCAACATTAGGTAGAAAACACCAAGTAATTTATCTCACCTGTCTGTACCCCCCACTTTCTTCATTTTTAAAAGCATTCACACATCTTTGTGATAATTACATGATACTTAACATGTAATGTGCTTACAATGGTGCTGATACATCACAAGTCCTAAATAAATCATAGCTATTAGAAGATAGGATGAAAACAAAGAAGTCCTGTATTGACTCATCTTTCCTTTAGGCTTTTCCTCTAAAAAGAAGATAATGAAGTTTCTATCTGTAATGTGACTTTTCTAGGTCATTCTTTTTCTAGCTTATAATGACATTGGAGGTCACAAGATCATTGATGGTCTCAATCTAAAATTAAGACCTTATTGCCAATCTAAAGCTCACTAGCTTTCAAATGACACTAGACATTGGAAAATAGGCAACGAAATAGCCTTTAAGCAGTTATTCATAAATTAATCCCCCGAAGATCTTGGAGAAATTATAAAATAGCTATTAAGCTAGATAATGGTCCATGCAGTTTCCACATTACATTGAAAAGAATTCCAATGAATTTTAATTGTAGATATTTCCTAAAAAGAATTAAGTATTTATATACATCAAAAAAGAACATGACATTTTCATTTTTGTTTATACTATGATTTATAAATGTACATATTCTTAATTGCACTGTTTTTCACCTGATTTTAAATTTGTAGCTTATTGTAAAAAAATGGAAATTTGGGAAGAGTACATAGATAAAAGCAAAATAACTCACAACTCATATTTATTAATAAACACTATCAAGATATTTTGCTATGAATACATATGTATATATAGATGCATAAAGGCTCAATATATGCTTACAAAGAAGAAACACACAAACAAATATGTGGAGTTAACATATTTTTATTATACCTCCCACTGATAATTTTGTGTGTTTTTGACTCTGCTCTAGGCACTGAGGACACAGAATTAAATAAACAAGCATGAACTCTCAATGTTATAGAGATTTAGAGTAAACAAATATATACAATATAAAATTTAAATAAAAATAAGCAACATATTTTAGAACATGTTTACTTATATATGAATATGTAACCCAGTTTTCACAGTGACACTTTAAACACTATCCAATTTTAAATTCATCTTATTACAACTATAAAACCATGTATATCTTTTAGGAGTAATCCATGCATATGAACACAATTACAATTTTATAGCTATGACTATTTAATAAAAGTATGTTTCTGTTCAATAGATCTAAGAATGTGATTGCTTTACCAAGATAGCAAAGTTTAAGAGGAAAAAAAAAACACCATTCTCTTGGAATATGTCAGATCATTTCCAGTTGAAGTTTATTGGAATAATTTTTTAGTTCTTGACCCAAAAATATATTTATATGTCATTGATTACTGAAATATTTGCAAATATGTGCACAGTTCTGCAATGTCCTATATCTCTAGTTAGATTTTGCAGAGTAGAAAAAGTTAAGTGTGAGCCAAGTGCACAGATTAATCATGATTTTTAAAACCCAAATCAATATATTTTAAGGCTTAAAATTGCAATACAAATAAATAGTAATGAAAATTAACAAGGGAAGGTCATTTTAATATAAGTTCTTTACTCTTCTACAGAGGAATCAACTTAAGTGCATAGTAAGGTACTTATGTCTTGAATGTATATGCTTCAAAACTTGGAGGTGACTTATTGAGTATATAATTAAAATTCTCTTTTGGCTGGCTCTTAAAACTCAAGAACATTTATCATTATCTTTGTGTGTATAGAATTTTGAGCTCCTCACTATCCTTGACTGACTCTATTGGATAGACCATGCTTGGGCCCAAGTGAGCAGTATCTTTCAGTCGCAGTGGTACTGGGTGCCAGATATTCCACTGGTTTCATCAATTTGGGATAATTCCTAATGTCTATGCATGGAAATTTTCAAGATATGACATTTTACTTCCTCTTGCTCCTCCATCCTACCCACGGAGCAATTAACTTCCAAGTCAACAATGTTACTGTCCTGTGCTTATGTTTCAGGATTACCTTTAAGTATTGTCACCATGAGATTCCACTTACAAAAATTTCTGAATGTTAGTCGCTTTCCCCTTTTCCTCTTTTTTTGGCTGAGGACTCCCCAGTAGTGGTCAGGGAGCCTGGAGTCCACTTCATAGGATGCTTGACCAACCAGTTCAGTGGGTTCAGTCCTAAAGTCTGAGAATGCATAGCTATTCATGTCTTATGATGCTGGGGCAGTCTCCCAAGGGTCACCTTTGGGGGCTAACTAAAAAAATTCATGTGCATCAGAGGACTGGATTCTGTAAGATAAAAGAATTACATCCCTAATCATCTTTCCTAGCCATTTCCTGGGACACCAGTTTTCCTCTAATGTTTACTAAATCTCCTGAAGAAGAAAAAATACTTTCAGCATATTTTTTAAAAGAAAGTTTGATTTATGAATACTTATTTTGTTTTTAGGTCATTTAAACTCATCTTTCAGACATCTTGTGTTATTAATTTAAATGTGAGACTATTTAAATGAATAAAAGCTAAAAGTGATAGACTTTAATGTACTTCTCCCTTCGTAAGTATGGAAATAAAGCATAATTAATATTTATATTCTCAATTGAGATAAAAAAGAAAATCAGGGTGCATTGGAGGACAGAAGGCTTTCTGTTTCTGGATGAACGTGTGCTAAGCCAATTAACCATCATCACGCTTTTAATAGAGGATCCTGGTCTCACCTGAGTTGTCTTTACAAAGCTAAGAACTAGTAAAAGGGAATGGGGGTGCAGTGTGGGAGAAAATACAGAAAGGCCAAGTAATGGATTGGTTTTCTTTCTTTTTATTTCTCTTCCTGGTCTTAAGAGACCATATGGTTTGATAGGGCTTGAACCCAGGTTGGCCATATGCAAGACAAGCACCCTACCCTATGCATTATCACTCTCACACCATCAAATGATATTATAGAGTCTTAATTCACAGAGTAAGGATGAGCAATTGAATGGTAAAAAAGGTTTACTCCTTTCTCAAGAGCATCAGCACAAACATCTTTATCAACGGTCTCTTGAATGAAATGACTATACTCTTATGCACCAAAGGCTGCAGGTCCAAAAAACTAGTAGTCAGAGACATTTACTTAAACTCTATCATGAGCATGATCCATGTATCCAATCATTTCAGATGAGAATTTGAAGTATTTTGGAATTAGAAATTTAATATAAAAAGAAAGATCCACATTCTGTGATTGTGGAACCATTTATAATTCTACTCTTTTATAAATAGCAGTTGTGAGGAAGATATTATGATACAAACATTATTAAAAGTTTTGAGATGCTAACATTCTGAGTTCATTATTTACTAAGCACACGATTTGAAAGTCATTTTGAAGAAAATGTCTAGAATCAAAAAATACTAAAGTGACGGGGCTGGAGCAGAAGTAAGGCACTTGCCTTGAATGTAGCCCACCTAGATTCAATCCCCATATAACCCTTCCTGGGGTGATCCCTGAGTGCAAAGCTAGACAAGAGGGTGATTCACAGCTGGGCATGGCCCAAATAGAAAGACAGAGACAGAGACAGAGACAAACAGAGTGAGAAAGAGAAAGAATGAGAGATAGATTAAAAGGTTGTAGCACATAACTTGTATGCTCTAGGCTGTGAGTTTGATTCTCAATACTAAATAGATTCCAAAATATTGAGACCATAGCTCTGGAAGTCCCCAGCATTGCAGCTCTGAGCAATATCACGCCAATGGAACCAAGCAATGACCCATCTGCTCTGGTTGGCAGATTAGCCCCAAATGACCTTCAAAGCCTCAGAGCAAGGCAAAGAAAGACTACCTTAAAGATTCATGGGGCTGGAGAGAACCTACAGCAGGTAAGACATTGTCTTCCATGCTGCCAACCCTGTTCCATCATTAGTATCTTGTATGGTACCTTGAGCATTACCAGAAGTTACTCTTGAGTGCAGAGTAAAGAATAAACCCTTGAGCACCACAGGGTTGCCTCCCAAACCAAGTAAGAACAAAATATTGAAGACCAACCCACCTCTTACCTGGATGCTGCAGTCCCAGATGCCTCAGTATTTAAATAGAGATGGTGTCCCCATCCCATGTTGTCCTGTGACTTCCACAAATCATGCCTCCCAGGAAGACGCCCCCAAGAAAAAATCCTCTGTCTTGTATCTGTCCAAGCCAACACTGGAGGTTTCTCCAGCCAAGGCCAAGGCTGAGCCCAGTTACTGTCTTTGAGAAAACCCAGGATCCTCACCTCAAGCTGTCTATATTTGTGATTGAGTTTAACAAGCACCAGCTGGAGAAATTCAAGTAGGCCTTTAAGCTATGGACATATAGGATCCTGTACTACCAGTGTAATGTAATGAAGATGGTGGGCCAGAACCCTACCAACACTGAAGCACATTAGATCCTAGGGAACCCCAAGCATGATGAGTTCAAGTCCTATGACTTGAACTGCTCGAGCAGGACTCTATGATTTTCCTGCTCATATTCCAGACAGAGGCCAAGAATTGGGACCTATGAACCTATGAGGATGACGTGAGGGACTTCTCTTGTTTGGCAAGGAGGGAACAGCATAGTAATAGGGACAGAGCTAGACATATCCTCATAAATATGGGAGAGAAGGTGACGAAGGAGGAGGTAGACAATGCTGTGGTGTGCCATGAGGTCAGCAAAAGCTACATCAACTGTGAAACTTTTCAGAGTACATTCTGAGCCTCTGAGCTCCACATCGCCCCTCACTGCCTGGCCAGAAAAAGCAAGGACGAAGTTTACATGCACTGCTCCTCCTATTGCATCTCTGCAAGGACAGAGGTAGGACACCAGCCTACTCTGGCCTTTCAACCACCCCATGCCCTTGCTGGCACAAGTGAATTCCTGCCACTGGGATGTTTCTTATTGTTTCAAGATAGAGAGCTTTATGCCCTGAGCAAAACCCAAAACAAACCAAGAAATTCAAGTAAGTAGTTGGCAGCAAAAAATTACCAATGCCAAAATACATCTTGAAGAAAGGTTAAATGATGAGAGGGACCAAAAGGCAGGATGGAGTTAGCTACAGAAAAGATATTTGTACTTAGATGCTGAAGAAAAGGCAGCTTTACTTTTATCCTGGATAAAGCAGAAATTTAATATATGGTCTGGGCAGATAAACTTTGTTCTCCTGATATCCTCACCAGCTGACCTCCAACTCCATCTTCCAAATCTCCATCATTTTAATGAAGCTTTCTTAAAGATGGTTTCCCTGGGTCTATCCCATGTGTACATTGGCATTCATTATATTAATAAAAGTATCCTTACTCTTTTTCTTATCATTTTGATTGATACCTGTGTGAGTATTTTTCTAGCCCCTAAAGAACCACTATGAGCATAGGGTGATTTATGCCTTTATATGAGAGATAAAAACAGGCCTGACGAGTAAAATAAATATTATATGAAGAAACAAGCATCATAAAATTATTAACACACATAATGTATCATAATTTTTGCATCCAGACTGTTTTTTCTTTTAATCTGAGTCCCAACTGTGTATGCAGCTATATTTTCATTATTCTTTTGTTGCTTAAGAAAACAGCTTTCTAACAGCATCTAAATGCTGAATAAATGAATGAATCTTCCCGTAAAATCACATCAATATAGCCACTTTTTTTCTACCCAGACTGTGAACTTTACTATCTTTGTGTCTGTGTCAGGTCATCATATCCATCTCCTTACAAGCCTTTATTTCATTATACCAGTTTTAATCAGTCTTCAGTGACTAGTATGTCTCTTGAATCATTTCTGAACTATTTTGTCTGCATCATTCATTTATATTACAGGTACTCAACTGCCTGCTAACCTAACAGCCCTTGACTCTTTCTCCCCCATTGCAATGCCAGTAGTTTAATTCTCAATATATGGCACTTGGACAACGTCTTTAACCTTGCTCTGCCTAATGTCACTAAGCTATAATATTGATAACAATGGGGCCGGAGCGATAGCCCAGAACGTAGGGCGTTTGCCTTTCACGAGGCCGGCCCATGCCGGCCCGGGTTTGATCCCGGGCATCCCATATGGTCCCCCGAGCACCGCCAGTAATTCCTGAGTGCAGAACCAGGAGAAACCCCTGAGCATCATCGGATGTGACTCAAAAAGAAAAAAAATAAACAACAAAAAAATATTGATAACAATGTTGATTACATAACAAATGATTAAAATATTATAACAGAAAGAGATGGCTACATACAATCAATTACAGCTCTGTCTCTTCCCCTTTCTGTTTCTATGTCTCTGTTCTGTATATCACACATATCAAACAGAAAACATTTTTATTTTATTGTTTTGATTTCATTTGGTTTTTAATATCTTCCATTCTCACTGTCATTGTATGATTGCATGAGGAATTCTTACCACTTAAATGGAAGAGTGATTATTGAAGGAATTAAAGTCATTTTAAAGAGTGCCTACAGATGCATCAAGAAGTTCTTATTGGTGGACTGTCATTACAAGGTTGGGATCTGTGCGGTGGAAGAATATAGTCCAATCTGCTCAGACGCTTTAGCAAAGCATCTCAGATTGTCTTCAGAACCCAAGGAGTTAAAAAGGACTAATCCAACATTGTGGAGGAAGCAGACGGTGGTCATTGGTAATGTTAAACAGATGTATACATGAAACTATTATGAACAGTATTATAAATCATAGAACCTTAATTTAAAAAGGAATAAGATGATCAGGAATAAATTGAGAAAAATTCTAAAATTCTTTGATAAATTTCTATCTCGAGTAAGTTTATAAAACTAAGCCAAGCCACTCAGATATCCCATTAAATGACAAAGCAATCAAGAAAACAAAGCTAAGACTGGGTTTATTAAACTGCTGGTTAATTGGGTAGCAGTCCAATTAGTAATGTGGATGTGCTACAAGTGATGTCACAAAATGGAAGATTTTTCATTGAAATAGCTAAACACCAAACAAGATTTTCTGTCTGAGTTTGGTTTGGTTTGGTGGTCACAACTGGCAGTGCTCAGGGCTTATTTCTAACTCTGAGCTCAGGGTGGACCCTACAGAATTCCAGGGAACAAACTCAGGTTTGCCTCATTCAAGGCAAGTGCCTTCCCTCTGTACTATTATTCTTTCCCTCAAACACTGACAAGGTTTTTCTAGGAGAGGAGAGCTTGTTTCAGTCAAGACATTTAAGGAGTTCTGTTCATATAATTACCTTTAATGGTTGATTCAGCCAGGTCAGGATGGCATTCCTGGGAGTGGGTGAAATTCCATTATATTATATATTTAATATTGATGTAGATAGTTTCTTTTTCAATAGTATGTATGAATTTATTGTAAATGAGTATCTGGTTACATGTAGTGATATATACGTCAAATGAGCCTTGCCAGAATATGGTGTCCATTATATTCATAAGCTGATTATTATAAACTGTTATAATAGTAAGCATTAGTTCATTTAGCAAAAAATACAAGTTTATCTACTCCTTTTTTACATTTTGTTATTCCAACTATTATGCTATGAATTCTCTTTGAGAGAAGAAAATTAGCTCAAGACTTTAGATTAAGTATTATTATTAAAAAAAAAAACTGCTATGTGTAGTTTTCTACAGTCCTCTTCGATTTCTCTATATCTTATATGAGATTTTTTGTTCCAGAGTAACTTTACAAAAATACTGAAATAGAAAATAACATTGGAAGACAGAGATAGTATCTCCCTCAGGTAGAAGCAGATTTGTTTTCTTACAACTCCTGAAAGATGAGCTTTCCCTTCAAGGCAAAGAGGATCAGGTTTCCTTGAAGCCCTTTAATGTATAATAGGATTTCCTAACTGAAGTTCCATTGTATAGAAACCAAGTGAGCATCTCTACCCAGACTACTCAACATTACCACAGGACTAGGACAGCAAGGAAAACTAAAGTAAATATAAAATTTCTGGGGCTTGTGCATCACCGGCAAATTTCTCAATCACAGTCTTGTCTTAGTACCTCTCAGGACCCCATTAAGTAATATAGGCCAAATTGTTAGCTTGTAAATATGGTTAGAATTCAGCTCTGTTATAATTCTTAACAAAGACTAAAATTCTCTTCAAACACCCATTCATGGATTGGTGCCAGTGTGCAGATACAGAAAGGTAAAACCACGAGTGTAGACCCCTGGTTATAGTTCTCTGTACCTGGAGTGATATGTACTGTTAGTTTTTACTAACAGTTCCAGGATTGATATCATGGACCAGTGTGCCAGTTCACAGACACAAAATAGTTAACGAGCACTGATCTAATATTCATGAAGAACTTTTTAAAAACAATATTATGATTTTGTATTTTGAGGCCATGTTGGTTGTGTTCAGCTCTTATCACCAGTTTTGCACTCAGGGACCATTCCTGACAGTCCAGGGGGACAGTATGAAGTGTCAAGTTCAAATCTGGGTCTGCTGCATCAAAGGGATTGCCCTACCTGCTATACGATTGTTCTGACCCAAATAACAATATTACACTTTTAAACTGACATTATTTTTTTTTATTTCTCAAGTACAGGAGTATTCGGGCTACCTTGTGTTTGCAGCCCAGTGTTTTAGCATCTGTTGGGAAGATATGTTGTACTCTATTATAGGATTTCTTCCAGAAAGTTTAAGCACATTTTGTTCTCAAGCTTTATTTGTTGACAGTGTAGGAAAATGAGATTACATGTAATTACCTCCTAGCCTGGCCCTCTCTCCCACTGATGAGTAAATATAGTATATATTCAGCAATGATTACAAAATGTAGCCATGTGATAAAAATAAAGGAGCTTACTCATTAGAAATCATTATGCTAATAAAAGGTGCATCATGTGTGACAGGCATGTTAAAAGAAATGGAAACTGTGAGCCTATGTATTATACACAAAGAAACAAAACCCTCCATGAATATCCAAAAGACATCAGTTTCAGTCTATAGCGTTTCGCAAGTAATATCTACTATTTACCATGCAATGGCAAGAAATATGCTCCAGGTGGGGGAATTTTTTTCAAACAAAAGCAAGAAAGCTAGTCTTTAATTAACGGAACATTCACTATAGCAGATACTTATACATTTTGAAAACAGGAACATTTTTAATGTTGGGGATCCAAATTAGTAATAACTTATTTTTTCCTTCAAAGGGATTTTTTGGAAATTAGGCTTAAGATAATTTTTATTTGCCAATATGACAATTATGATTTATGGGCCTTTGTAATTCACTATGTGTGTTTATCTTTTCTATTGCTCAATGCTGTTTTCATTATTAGAATTCTTTTTTGTCAGTTAGATTTTCATGAATGAAAAAATCATAAAAATCTTCACACAGATTGAAAGGATATATGTATACATATGTGTGTATGTATACACACATATATGTATATAAATGCCATTATTGATGTGGCTAAATGTTTGCAGTGTTAACAAGATATAGTACTAGAATATATCATGTATAATATCTGATATTATATGCTATATATAACTTTCCTGGTAAAAAAGAGTAAGACTGTTGGCAAATAATCTCAGAGCATATATTCTGAAGTTGGCTTCATGAGTTCCATATAATTTTTATTTATTCACCCTTGATATTTTGTTTCTATACTCAGAGACAATTTTTATGATCCACCTCTTTGATCTACCTTGATATTATTGACTGGTCTATTAAATGACTTGATAAATACATGCTATTTCTGAAAAGAACAGGACTAGATCACACTGCCGCTTTGTTCTTTGTTGGACAATTTTTGGTTTTGAAAAAGAAAATAATCTTCTTAGCATGATCCAAAGAGGAGAGGACACAGGTGTTCCTCTGAGCAATGTTCCTTTTGGACCGCATTGTGGCTCGTGCTTCAGGCCACTGCAGTCAGCCTACCCTTTGGGTAGACACCTGCTCCCTGACCTGGAGAGCAAATGCAGTCACACAGGATCCGTCTTCATCATCTCAGCCAAATGCATGCTGCGCCACCCACGGAGATTCAGACTGGATCTTGGCCCAGAGGTTCTGCTGCTGAAATGCTAATTGGATTTTTCCCAGGCTTTTAGTGCCTAAAAGCAGAGTTAAGTTGAAAAGAAAAAGTGGAGAGGGAGGTAACCACAGAAAACTGCTCCCATGTTGGGGATGCTAGATGATTTTGAAAGCAGAAATCACTAGAAATGTTCACAAACTTGCTATGTAAGGGCAAACTGGTGACTTGGTACTCCCTTTCTAGTTTGGTATATCAGAAATCCCAGTGGACATAAAAGAGCTACTCGCCTGTGAGCTACCTGCTCCTGTCCCCATCTTACTCCCAGCCCCATTCTGCCCTCAGGAGCTCTGAGGACTTAAAATATGAAACAGAACAGAAAAGGATTATTTTTAAAATCCCTCAAATTTTATAATGCTCCTCAAACGTTTTTTGTTTTTTTATATAAAAATAAAAATGAGGGATATTCAATTACAAAGATGATCATGTCTGGGTTTCAGTCATACAGTGTTTCAGCACTGACCCCTCCACCAGTGCCAATTTCCCACCACCAATGTAACTGATCCGCCCCATCCTATCTCTATGGCAGGTACTTTGATGCTTCTCTCTCTCTCTCTCTCTCTCTCTCTCTCTCTCTGCCCCTCCCATTCTGTCTTTCTCTCTTTCTCATCAAACTTTATACTTGTGCCAATGTCCTAGTTAACTTTGCTTCTTTGGGAGTCAAACCTGTTTACTCATATTTTTTTAATTCCTACCCTCAGTACCTGCACCTGCCTTCTAATGAGTTTGCTTGCACAGTATTTACTGTACAAGCAGTACCTAGTCCTGATCTGTCATCATAGGATCCTGGCTTTGATCTGGTCAACTGGACTGAACCCATAGTACCCACTTCAGCCTACTTCAGCATTTGTCTTTTTTTTTAAATAGGCCCAACTTTTGTACACAGCTTTTTGATTTTGTCCTGCTGATACATAGCATCTGTGTAGCACCTTATGACTAATTTCCATAGAATCCTTGTCGAATATATGCAGCCTGTCACCAGAGTTTAGGTAATTCAATAATTGAAATAGACACCCACCATCATTATAAATGTAGTTATTAAAACTCACTGAGTTTTCGGAGGAATGCCCATATTGTTTTCCAAAAGGGCTGGACCAGTCGGCATTCCCACCAACAGTGGATCAGAGTCCCTTTTTTCCCCACATCCATGCCAGCACCGGTTGTTCCTGCTGTTTTGGATGTGTGCCAGTCTCTGTGGTGTGAGATGGTACCTCATTGTTGTTTTGATTTGCATCTCCCTGATGATTAAAGATGAAGAACACTTTTTCATATGCCTTTTGGCCATTCGAATTTCTTCTTTTGGAAGCTTCTGTTCATTTCTTCTCCCCATTTTTTGATGGGGTTGGCGGGTTTTTTCTTGTGGAGTGCTACCAGTGCCTGATATACCCTGGATATTAACCCCTTGTCAGATGGGTATTGAGTGAATATCCTTTCCCACTTTGTGGATTGTCTTTGTATCTTGGTCACCGTTTCTTTTGAGGTGCAGAAGCTTTTAGTTTTATATAATCCCATTTGTTTATCTTTGCTTCCATTTGCTTGGTCAGTGGTGTGTCCTCTTTAAAGATACTTTTTGTTTCGATGTCGTAGAGCATTTCTCCTATATTTTCTTCGATGTACCTTATAGATTCATGTCTGATGTTGAGACCTAGAATCCATTTTGATCTGACTTTTGTGCATGGCATTAGAAGGAGGTCTAAATTCATTTTTTTACATGTAGCTGCCCAGTTTTCCCAGCACCATTTGTTGAAGAGGCTTTCTTTGCTCCACTTAATATTTTTTTGCTCCTTTATCGAAGATTAAGTGGTTGTATATTTGAGAATGTGTTTCAGGATACTCAGTTCTATTCCATAGGTCTACAGGTCTGTCTCTATACCAATACCACACTGTCTTAATTACAACTGCTCTGTAGTAGAGCTTGAGGTTGGGGAAAGTGATACCTCCCATCTTCTTTTTCCCAAGGATTGCTTTAGCTATTCGTGGAGTTTTATTATTCCATACAAATTTCAGGAGTGTTTGTTCAATTTCTTTGAAGAACATCATGGGTATCTTTATAGGGACAGCATTGAATCTGTATGAGCTCCCATTTGACATTTGATCCAGCAATAGCACTCCTGGGAATATACCCGAGAGACCGAAAAACACATAGCAGAAACACTATCTGTACTTCTTTATTCATTTCTATGCTATTCACTATAGCTAGAATCTGGAAACAACCTAAATGCCCAAGAACAGAGGACTGGCTAAAGAAATTGTGGTTCATCTACACTATGGAATACTATGCGGCTGTCAGAAAAGATGAAATTATAAAAAATACCTGCAAATGGGTGGACATGGAGACTATCATGCTGAGTGAAATTAGTCAGAAGGAAAAGGACAGATATAGAATGACTGCATTCATTAATATGACATAAATAGATACCAGTGTTTTACTAAATGTGGGAAATGGTAATGGCAGATTAAAACTCACCATTGAATATACACAAAGAGACTTAAGTGATAAACTCTAAATACCTGCAGGGCTAGCCACAATGTATAAAATAAGAGGGAGAGAGTTGCAGAGACAGAGAGAGAGACAGAGAGAGAAAGAGAGGAAACTGGGGTACCTGCTATTAAGGCAGCATGGGGGGTGGGCGGGAGGGGGTGGGGTACATTGGTGGTGGAAATGGGGCACTGGTGGAGGGATGGGTGCTTGTATACTGTATTACCAAGAACCAATTATGAACACCTTTGTAATTGTATGTTTCACTGTGGTATAATAAAAAATTAAAAAAAAACCTCACTGAGTAATTGCTACTGGTCAGGATGTGCTTCATGTTTTGCAAGAGAACATGGTTACCATATCAGTAATGCTATAAGTTTGAATGTTAATAAAAACAAGACAAAATATTAATTTGATGAATATTTGATTGAGGTCTTTATTCCCAGTTTATCTTAAAAATTCAAATAAAATTAATTTGGCTTTTACATATAAACAAGCCAATTGTTTTGATAAGTAGTATCACAATTAATTTATGTATTAATTTAATGTATAGATTAATTTAATGAATAAACTGCACTAATTGAACAATAATGCACAAAAGAAAAGTAGTGTGCCTAACACTATTTTGTACTATATAGCATTTAGTTCTTATGGTTGCAAGTGTGAGCATGATTTTTTGCATTCAGTGTTATAAGACATGCTGCTTTGAACAAGAAACTGTTATTTTCTAGAGAGTGATGTATTCATCCTATTCTCTTATCCTTCTCTCTGACTGCTTTCATGTAGCAGAATTGTTACACACTTCCATTTCTGCACTGCCTATGGGGGAAAAACTGATTTTTACTTAAAATGTGAAAATAGCAACACCCTATGCCTTTATATTCAACTAATAAGACTGTTAGGACAATAAATATCAGACAACATAATAATTCAATGAGAAAGTGCTAGATATATCCAGAATAAAGTAAAAGTTAGAATCTTGACCTACACTTGACATTTACGAATAAAGTAGGAACAATGCTAAAACTATTGTTTATTTGCCGGGAAAGGAGGTGCACCGAGCATTGCTCACAGATTTCTTCTAGTTCTTAGGATCACTCCTGAAATCATTTCTATAAGCTGCATGCAAGTTAAGTGCCTTCACTATTCTACTATCTTTAGGACCTTAAACTCAAACATTAAAGCTATATAGACATGTTAGAAATATTCAACTAGCAGGTGAAATATAGCATAAATTTGGTGAAGAACAACTAAGAACACAAAACAAAACAAGGAAATTTGCAATTAAAATTTTACAGAACACAACAGAATATTCTAAGCACATTCCTGAAGAGACTAGAAGAGAGTGAATCAGTTTTAAAAAAGGTAAATAGTCTGTCATCTTAGAACAAGGTGGATTTGGGGCCTGAGTGATAGCCCAGTGGGTAGGATGTTTGACTTGCATGTGGCCAACCCAGGTTCAATACCAGCATCCCATACGGTCCCCCAAGCACTGCCAGGAGCAATTCCTGAGCAAAGAGCCAGAAGTAACCCCTGAGATCCCAGGTGTGAACCAAAACGCAATAAATAAATAAACAAATAAATAAATAGATAAATGAATAGATAGATAGATAGATAGATAGATAGATAGATAGATAGATAGATAGATAGATAGAGAGAGAGAGAGAGAGAGAGATAGATAGATAGATAGATAGATAGATAGATAGATAGATAGATAGATAGATAGATAGATAGATAGATAGATAGATAGATAGATAGATAGATAGATAGATAGATAGATAGATAGATAGATAGATAGATAGATAGATAGATAGATAGATAGATAGATAGATAGATAGATTGATGAATCACTTGATCACTTGAATCCATTATTCATCGATTTCCATTGGACCTTACCATGTGCCAATGTAGCCCTATGGCATCTGATTGATTGAAGAATATGAAGAGACTCAAACAGTTCCTTCAGGGACAAAGAAGTGTGACCATCTTGTACGTGGGCAGCCATGTGATATTTTGACATCCCGTGGGATACAGTCAGTAATGGCTCTAGTCCAGCGGTCATCTCCAAATCGCATTACATGTCCAGCCCATCTGATTTTCGATGCCTTGGCAAACGAGACAGCGTCCCTGATTCTGGAATAGCGACGGAGGTCAGAACTCCGGATTCCTTCACTTACTTGAGTGAGACGTGATATTCCAAGCATAGCTCTTTCGATGCCTCTCTGGGAGACCCGAATAGCATTCTCATCCTGCTTTCGTAGGTCTCTGAGGCGTATGTTAATGCAGGGAGAGCGGTGGAGTCGAAGAGATGTGACCAGAGCTGAGGTTCTTTGTCTTTTTTAACTATTTCTTCAATGCCTCTGAAGGCATTCCATGCTGATCTCTCTTACTCCTACGCGGCTCAGGTTTTAGGTCATTCATCATGTTGACTTCTCGACCTAGGTACACATAACTGCTGCATTAAGAGATGTTTGTTTCATTGAGAGTGAATGGGGCCTCTGGAACTAGTTCAATTTTCATGAACATTGTTTTGTTTAGATTCAGCTGTAGACCTATCTTTCCACATTCTCTGTCGAAGTCAGCCGGCATTTGTGCCGCTTGGCTAATATTTGGTGTTATTAGAACGATGTCATCAGCGAAGCGGAGGTGGTAGTTGCCGACCATCTATCTTCACTCCCATTCCTTCCCATTCTAATTGTCGCATGATGTTCTCGACGGTGGCAATGATGGGTTTTGGTGAAATGGTTCACCCTGTCGAATACCTCTTTTGACATCAATGATCACTTCCTTGTAGAATGGTGAGATTCTGGTGGTGAAACCGTAAGACAGCTCACGAAGGATCTTGATGTATTGTGTTTGAACGCCCTGTTTTGCTAGGGCTTCGATGATTGATTCAGTCTCCACAGAATCAAAGGCTTTCTTTAAATCAATGAAACATGAGAAAGAGCAGCATCTTGTACTCCCTACAAACCTCAATGTTACCGTGTGGATATGGTCGATTAGGTTACTGTGTGGATATGGTCGATTGTGCTGAATTCTTTCTGGAAGCCAGCCTGTTTGCATGGTTGTCCTTCATCTAGTGTTCTGACAATCCTGTTCAGGATGACTAGAGTGAACAGCTTGTAGATGACAGACAACCGGCAGATGGGGCGATAGTTGCCAATGTCATGAATGTGTCCATTCTTGAACAGTAGAACTGTTCTGCTGGTTTTCCATTGGGAGGGCACCTTGCATTTGGACAGGTAGCTTGTGAAGAGCTGAGCTAGTGTTTTAATAAGTACTGAGGGCAGATTCTTCAGGTGTTCGGGTCTGACTTTGTCTGGGCCTGATGCTGTTCCCTTTACCGAAGAAATGGCATGTTGGATTTCAGAAGGGAGAACGTTGGGAATGACATATCCATCCTGTGGAATTTGGTATGTGGGAAGGTGGGCGTGGCTATCAAAGAGATCTGAGTAGAAGTCAGGGGTAATCTTCTCCATTGACTTTCTGGAAGATGTGATAGATCCGTCAGGGCATTGGAGGGCAGTCATCTTGGTCTTATAGTTGGCGAAGGACAGGCGGGGGGTGCAAATATGCTTTTCCCGGCTTCTGTTGCATCTTCCAGTATTTCTGCTCCCCTCTCTCTTTGAGGTCTTCCTTTATTGCTTCTCTGCACCACTTTGCAAGCTTGGATGTTAGCATTTGGTTGCCTAAGGCTCGCCTCCTTGCCACGTTGGCGAATGAGATCGATAGTTTTTGAAGACAGGCATCCTTTTGTGTCTTTCTCTCTTGGCATTCTTTGCACAATCATGGAGGTGCTGAATCATTCGGTTGTATTCTTCATCTATGTTGTCAGTGATGGTATCTTCCTATGTTGCTGCAATGGTGCTAAAGAGTTCCCAGTTGGTGGACATTCTGGGAGTTCTCTTCTTAAATTTTGCAGCCTTTTCTCCCCGTTGCGTGAAGTATAAATTTTGCACAAAGGAGACGGTGGTCCTATCCTGTTTGGAATTTTCTGCAACAGTTACATAGGTCAGGCAAAACCATCGACTGAAGATGATGTGTTCAATTTCATTGTGGAACTGCCAGGCATTTTATTGAGAGCCTCAAGGAAACTCAGGAGAGTTTAATAGGAGTGGTAATGAGAATGCACCGAAGCTTTTAAAATCAAAAGTTATTTGAGGGGACACATAAAAATATGTTAGGGGCATTGTTATTCCAATCGAGCCTTTCAAAATCTATATAGAGCTGCAAAATCGAGAGTAGTAGAAGGGCACTTGACTAAAAAAAAAAAAAAAAACATGAGAAAGGAAATCACAGGCTTATGTATTTAGCAATAATTTTGTCCACAGCAATATTTCTTGATAATTATCATGATAATAATTTTAAGACAATGTAAAAACATCTTTGTTTTGACTTGGCTGTCTTCCTCAAGAGTGCTACAATCTCTTAGATGTAGTAGGAACACCTAGGAGCCATTTTAATTACCTTGACATTGAAATTGCAACCAAATATTACACTATATTTCACAACATTATGATTAAACATGTAAACCAGATCCATAGTTGTGGTTAAGTAAATGAGTTAAGTAATGCATGATGTTCGATATTATTGACAGGTACTAGAGTGATAATACAGAAGGCAGGACACTTGTCTTGCAAGCTCCAACAAAGGTTAATGCCGAATCCCTGACATCCATTAAGGTTCCTTGAGACCACACAGGATTGATTCTAAAATTTAGAATTAGAAGTATGCCCTGAACACCTTGAGTGTGGCCTCAATGCAAAAAAAATAAATAAAATAATGAAATATACTCACATTTTTCATTAAGCAGTGTTGGTGTAGCAACATATTTTACATTGTATTGCATAATAATTACATTATCAATATCAATGCCTATCTTTTAGAAGTAAAATCACTGATTTTGTAGACATAGTAGAGAGACACAACAGATGATATTGAAAAAATTTCAATATTCTCTTCAAAATACCTTCCAGAATCCACAGGATGTGGCTTTCGAAGGTCTCAAACCCTTCAGGGCCTAGGTAACTCCTCATCTTTATGCCATAACTTGGAACCTGCTTGTCCCAGTGGGCCAAGAATTACTGGGAGGTGGGATCTGAGCTTCCAAGCACTGCTTGGCTGTGCCTCTTCAAAAAAAATAAAATACAAAAACCAAAGATATAAAATAATTGAAAATGATTTGCAGTTGGGATTTAATCCCAGTTAAGCATAAATTGTCCAAGAATCCTGTAGTTTAAGTATTGCTTTGCACATTTGGGGCTGTCTGATTGATAGAACAGCAGTAGTTAATTGCTGTTCTCAGTAGAGCACTGAATCATTGGAATTCTCTTATGATATCTTCCATATGAGAGATGATGTTGAGCTGAATAAAAGAGTACAACTACTCCAGTTACTGGTCAATAGCAAGCCTTCTCTTCATAGAACTTGTGAAATGAGATTTACTAGAATATCCCATTGGGTATCTAATGAAAAGAATAATATTACTCCTACAAAAGGCATTGTGTTGTTTAAAAATATTATTATAGTAAGATAAATTCAAAAGGGAGTGTTTTAGAAAGTTAAATAGTAATTGCATGACTTTTCTCATTTATAGGTTGAAAGCCAGTAAACAAATATCAGAAGAATATCTAAATGAAAATGCATTGAATAAAATGTTGTTTGAATTAGTGTCACTAAGTCCATTATATGTGAAACATGATATGTGTTAGTTTTAATGTAATCTGATTCTTTACTTCTTTATTATGTAAATCAGAATTTCATTAAAGTACAGTGGGAGGGAAGAAAATGCTTTTGGAGGCCATGTGAAGTAAAATCTCACATATTTTCTGTAGACACATCTTTCAGAGCCTGTGAAAACATTGCGTTTTTTTTTTAGCTCTTCAGTGAATTTTGCAAAACAGAATGCTTTCATAAAGTAATCCATAATGAAAAAAAGGAGAAATTCCTCTTCAGTGTGGATGCCAACTGTTTGATATACACATTTCTGTTTATTTATTTCCTCATCAAACACTCTATACTTTTTACACCCTAACTCCTTTGTATTACAGATAACATACTTGGCGAGGCATCTTTAGTGATTTCTGTTGCAGATTTTTGAATACTGCAGATAAAAATATAAAACCAAGGATAAATAAATGTTCTCTTCCCTTTGGAAGTCTCATTACATATAAATATGTTCTCATCATTTCCAAACTTTTAAATTACTTGTCTATTTTCCTAAGTGGGCTATAAAAATTTTGCAAACACTGAATCTATGATTCTCTTCTATATTCCTAATATATAGAACAATGTCTGCAAATGAATAATAGATGCCCAATACACATAGAATCAGTAGATAACAGTTCCCTCTATTTTTTGTAGAAAACAGCAGAGACACACTGGCTACAATACTGTAAGCTGTGAAGCACTCTAAGTGGTGCATTGGCTTTTCCTTCAACTCAATAGGTACAGCAATTAGAAAACAACAAAAAATAAGCCTAATCTTAGCATTCATTTGATGATGACCTTGTTTGTTATGATACAGACTCTCAGTTCATACTTTAATGCTGCAGCTTACAGCTGCAGCTTTGACACATGCAAAGCATAATTTAGAGTTCAGAATTGTTTATCAACTTATAAGAAAATGTGCTGCAATTAATATGAAGCATAGAACTGGGAAATCGATAGGAAGTGAGAATATTTTCATTGAAAATAATTGAAAGAATGAATTAGTACTCAAGGATTCAACAAGTGACTGAACGTTCCAGTTGATATGACAGATATGCCAGTTTGAGAGCACAGAAGTCAGTGGAAAGGATACAGACCTCTGGAGGCTTAATCTTGTTTGCCAAGAGATGTATCACAGCTGTTTTTCTAAATCTAGAGAAAATAATCAGTAACTGTAGTAAGTAGAAAATAGATTAAATGTGAGCGTGTTGTGTCTGAATACCATAATCTGTAAAACCAGGACATGTTGACTTTTGAGAGGCGCTACCACACAATGACTTGCTAAAATGTAGTCCTCATGTTTCAAATGAGTCTACTCTGCTCCTACATTTCATTCTTGCTAATCACTAGAACACAGAGCCATCATGAAGAGTTTCCCCCAAAACATTCTATACTACACAGTAATTTCACAGATGTAATATAGGGCTAATGCATCTTCACCCTTGGCCTTCCATTGCTTATTTATTTTATACTGAAAGCTTTCTTTCATTTGCTATTTTCTTGAGGTAGAAAGAAAATATGTTTATATATAACAGAAATTATGTAAACTTATTAAAGGTGCCAAAACAATGTCACAGTGAAATTTCTTTGTTTTGTTTTATTTTGGGGGTCACATCTGGCTGTGCTCTGGCCCCACTCTTGGCTCTGTGTTCAGGAATCACTCCTGGAGGGCTCCAGGGACAAAATGAAATGCCAGAAATAAAACATGGGTCAGTGAAGTGAAAAGCTAGTGTACTACCTGCTGTAATAGCTCTCTGACCCCTCAAAATAAAATTTCTGAGGGCAATCCTTTAGCACGTATTTTATTAAATGAGTCCTCATAATTAAAGGACCCTCAAAGACTTGTGCATTATTCTAAAACCTTTCAAGCTAGTCAGTAAACAGGGAGTAAGTGCTATGCCATCCTAAACTTTATAAATATTTAAATTTGCCATGTCTTCCTCTTTCTTGGAGTATTGCTCAAGTGGGCCAAAATATTCTAATTGATTCTTGGCCAGAGGGCCTGTATTGCAGTGTGAAAGCCCTCTGGTCCTATGTAGGAATTCTGTTGTCTGGGGAATAACACAATTATCCATCATCGTGGCTTTGGTTTGGGCAATCATAGGCCAAAGCTCCCCTGGCTCAGTGGACAGTAATGTTCTGTGAATAATGTAGTTCTGGGGATCAACAGTATGAGCAAATTATATATGCTTTAATCCCAATTATCATTTCACTTATTTTTAATGCTTTGGTTATACTATGCTGTAATATGTATATGTGTATGTGTGTGGGTGTGAGAGACTTTCTGTCCACATACATTTTAGTGACTAATTTTCCTTGAACTAATTACATGTCTTCAATGAATTATTGCATAACATGACACTTTCATGATCATCACTGCACTTCACTTGTATCACTTGTCTTCCGTTGTTCACTGATTTGCTTGACGGCCACCAGTAACATGTCCCTGTCATGTGCTAGTGTAGCCCAAGGGCATATGCTCGCTCCAGGAACACGAAGAGCTCAAACCATTCCTTCAGGTCATGGGAATGAGGTCTAAATTGTTACTGTTTTGGCATATCAAATCCGACACAGGTAGCTTGCCAGGCTCTGCAGTGTGAGTGGCAAAATTATTAAATGAAGGAACTTCAAAGAAACATGGAAAAATTCCAAATATCACGCAGGTCTAAAGTTTTTTCCTCATTGTAAATATAAGATAAACATATTTGTCTGAAAGAGCACAGGGAAGCATTGAACTTTCAACATTGTGTGCAACAATCATGAGCTTCTTAGAGTAATTGAGTTATTTGAATATAAATAATGGTGATGAAAAACATGATGGCAGGGTCTGACGCTATAGTACAGCAAGAAGGGCACTTGCCTTGCAAAACAGCTTAGTCCCCAGTACACCATATTGTTCCCTGAGCCTGTCAGGAATGATCTCTGAGCACAGAGCTAGGAGTGAGCACAGCCAAATGTGGAGAGAAACAAACCAAAAAATTAAGCTAATGAATAGTCTAATAATTTCTAAATAATCAAAGAACTTTTGATAAGAGAGTATTGTTGGTAGTCCTTCTGATGCTATGTGAAATTTGTATAGGGCAATCTAATACCTGTTTTTAATGATCAACCAGTAAAACACGATGGGACAAGGAAATACATATATTACTGAAAGTCAGTGATGCATTGAACTAATAAAACCTTGGTGGTGAAGATACAAGGATAGAAAAATTTCACTTACCATTTCCTGTCTAAATGAGATGTTTGCAAGGAGACATTGATGTTTAACTTCTGGACTACATTATAATTATTCCCATGTTATGGATATACTGCCATTGTCTTTGCCTAGAGGTAATTGTTTTTATAGATCACACATAAGTTTATTATATGGTGCTACTTTACTTTCAATTAATCATTTTCACCTTTTAAAAGTCTTGGATGAATGGACCCTTTTAAGTATTGTAAAACATATGTACACAAAAATCAAAGTAATATTTACAGCCTGAATGTTGACTCAAATTTGAACCATACTATTGAGGCAGAAACAACTCTTTCCTAATAACTTCTCTCTGGTGCTGTCTCCATTTAGTAACAGCACACAAATTTTATCTAGACACTTTTTCCCCTTTCCAGATACAGGAAATATTTAGCATAGTCTTTTAGTTTTACATTGTGGTTAACTTTGAATCAAAGGACAAAATTTGTTGGAAAATTCACATATCTTTAAGTGAAAGGAACTCTCCTTTAAGTTCTACTTTCTTTTCACAGACTGACATGCTTTCAAAATGAGAACACCCTGAGAAATGAGACTTGCATCACTTAGCTTCCCATTGTTCATCAATTTGCTGTAGTGGGCACCAGTAATGTGTCCATTTGTTGGGAATGAGGTCCATTATTGTTACTGTTTGGGGCGTATCAAATACTCTACAAGTAGCTTGCCAGGCTTTGCCATGGCTCTGGGCTCAACCCATGGGGTCCAGTGTTTTTCTATGTCAGACCATCCAGGGCCCAAGGGACAGAGCGCTGGGTGTAGACAAGCCTGTCTCCTGTCTCCCACATACCAATGCAGCCAGGTACCGCAGCCACAAGGAATCTTTATGTTTATACAGAAGAATATAGCTATTAAATAATATCTTTTAGTTGAAAGTATGCATCGTCATTCAATAAATATTTCACCTTTTTGAGCAACTATTACTTGATCTTTTTTAAGAGAACAAAAACAAGTATTTTATACCAATCTTCAATATCCGCCTAAAAACAGTCATATAGAGATGGAGCAAATATAGCTGTTAGAGCACCTGTCTTACATATACCCAACTGGGTTTGATTCCAGACTTCACATGGTCCCTTGCAATCATTGCAGTTCTCAAGTTTCCCTCCATTTCTTTGGGGATCACCTAGCTAATCCCCAGCACCAGAAGGTCCCAGAAGGATCGCATCTTAAGTCCTTTCATTGAACCATAAGCCCACTTGGATGAAATTTTCCAGTAAGTCCCAAGTTTTCTGAACACTACTTAGAAAACCCCACACAATCTTTCCAAAATTTCCCAATTATACAGATGTAAAGATTGATTTTGAAACCAATTGTATAGTCCCATAAACATATGTTCTATGATGCATGAGTATAAACAAAAGGCATATTAGGAAAAGAGAGAATTTGTACCAAAATTTTAGAGAATAAATATAAGTTTCAGGCAGTCCCTTGTTTGATTACGAAGAGAATGATGATTGATATATGTCTACTTCCAAAGAAAGCAAACCAATAAAATATTTTAAATCTCAAAGGCTAATATTCTATGGAAAATAGTATCATCTTTTAAAACAAAATGAAACACAGAAATGCCTTGGGATGGAGAAATATTAAAGAGAGTAATACACATGCCTTGTATGCGATGACTAGCTTCAATCTTGAGCACCTTATACGGGCCCTGAACGTGCCAGGAGTGATCCCTGTGTGCAAATCTAGAAGTAATCCATGAGCACTGCCAGATGTGGCCTCAAAACAAATTCTAAATATTGGTTTTAAAACTCCATAAGGAGCAGAGCCATAGTCCAGCTGGTAGGGCATTTGCCTTGCATGTGTCCGGTCTGTGCCAGCCTGGGTCAATACCCGGCATCCCATATGGTCCCCGAGCACTGCCAGGAGTAATTCCTGAGTGCAGAGCCAGGAGTAACCCCTGAGCATCGCCGGGTATGACCCCCAAAAAAAAAACTCTGTAAAACTTTAAGTTGTGAGCCAAGTGATAGTGCTGTGGGTGGGGGACTTGTGCTTCTCTTGTGCATTTGTCTCCCTAGTTTTATCCGGACACTCCATATTGTCCAAGTTGCCAGCGCCGAGGTAGGAGTAGTCCTGAGTACAATCGGAAAAAAGAAAGAAAAATAAAGAAAAACATTAG
Organism: Cryptotis parvus; assembly: GCA_021461705.1. Lineage (NCBI taxonomy): Eukaryota > Metazoa > Chordata > Mammalia > Eulipotyphla > Soricidae > Cryptotis > Cryptotis parvus. Next base: position 92,024 of record JAJIBD010029092.1, read on the forward strand.
TGTGACAAAATAAACATTGGAAATTGTCATTAGAGGAATTACTATTTGTACATAATCTTACATTTAGCGAAGAAGCAAGTATTCTATTTCAAAGAAGCTTATTTAGAGGGTATACTACTCTCTTGAGGGCAAAGCACTGTTGTTTGGATGTAAAGTGAAAGCTCTGTTTTTGTTCATGAGATTTTCAAGCTTTTGCATATATTGGATGGTGTGGATTTTGATGCAGTGGCAATGAATTATATAATAATAAAATCTCAAAGAAACCGCATCTTCTCTTAATTAGGCAAAATATATAAATACTGCCATAGACAGTACTAATATTAAGTCAATCTTTGCATAGCAGTTGAAATATTGTCTAATTCTTCTACATAATTAAGAATTTTGCTTTGACACACATACAACTGAGAATCATTAGAGTAGAAGAATAATTTTAATATGTGTTCATTAGACTGAGATGCTCTGCTATAGTTAATGAGATTCACTGTATAGTTAGAACACTTGGAAATCTCAAAGAGGCCTGGGTTCTACCCAAAACACATCATCCCCCATGCACAAAGGGTGGAGACCTCATAGTATGAGAGAGGAGCAACTCTCAGCACCATGTAAAGAACAAAAAATAAGTATTTAAAGTGGTCATATCTCTAAGAACTTTGACCCTCCTCTTAGACACTTATACTTCTCATTCACTATAACCATTGAGAGCACTTTAGTTCTCTTTTACTGAAATTTCAAGTTGTCACACAATAAAGTCTAGGGTCTAAATGTAAAGCCTAGGCCAGTTTTGATGTGTATCCAATACCTAAATTTCGAATCTGGGTTAATAATAAAATCTAGATTTTATTTGAAGCAATGAAAGCGCTGATTAAGCCTAAATTACAAAAGTTCTCATGAAGTAGCTTTGGCTTACTAATAGGGTGGTATAATTAGCAGATATATACAGGGTAGGGCTTATAGGAATTTTGCTTTATTCATTATCGATAACTAATATTTATGCACATGCTCCTCACATTTTGAATTAACTTTCTTTCTTCTTGGAATACAGATTTAATACAAATTCCCTCTGTCATTTGCAGCTAGAAATATTATTGCATATGATTTGGAAGGTTATTTTACAGGAGGGGTAGTCTTGGGAAATTGCTTTTATTTCAAAACGTAATAGCTTTTATTTTAAAATTCAAAAAATATCCTACCAAATATAAACACTCTACCTTTGGTTAGTAGGACAACCTGTACTTCTCATTTATTTAGTTATCTTTGAATAACTCTAGCAATTTATAGCTGTCTCTATTATTTCTGGATCTCATTTTACAATATAAAAATAAACCTTTTGCTGGTTAAGTTGGGCTTATCTTTAGTCTTTGGAATTTCAATGAAATTAAAATTTTATAACTGTTATCTTTCATTCTATAAGTATTAATTCAATAAAACATTTTTGAAACAAGTTTTAAAATATTAAAACTTACATATTAAATATCATGGAAAATTAGGTTAAAATACAATGATAGTGGTGTGATGGTATATAATTATGTATTATGTTGATAGAAGAACATCACTGAGAAAATATTTGAAATATGCCTTTAATAAAAATAGCAAGAGTCCAGAATTGGATATCAAGCATCATGAGTAGCAAGTTAAAAGACAAATGGTAACAATAAGTTTATCATTTCTCAAGACAATAGAAAAAAATTCATCATTAAACCTTAGTAAGAAAAATCATGAAATGTTCATGAAAAGGAACACGTTCCATATGCTCCATTCACTCTCAACGGAACAAATATCATGAGTGCAGCAGTTATCTGTACCTAGGTTGTGAACTCAAAATGACGAACTACCTAGCACCTGAGCTGTGCAGGAGGAAGAGATTGTGGCTTGGAACACCTTCAAAAGCATCAAAGAAATAGCTAAAAGGACAATAAGCCTCCGAGTCTAAGCATATCTCTTCAACTCCACTGTTCTCCCTGTATTAACATATGCCTCAGAGACCTGGGCCCTACGAAAACAGGATGAGAATGCTATTTGGGTCTCCCTAACAGGAATCAAAAGAGCTGTGCTTGGAATATCACGCCTCACTCAAGTGAGAGAAGGAATACAGGGTTTTGACCTCCGTTGATGCTATAGAGTCAGGGATGCTGTCTCGTTTGCCAAGGTGTTGAAAATCAGATGGGCTGGACATGTAATGCGATTTGGAGACCACTACTGGACTAGAGCCATTACTGACTGGATCCCACGGGATGTCAAAAGATCACATGGAGGCCACCTACAAGATGGTCAGACTTCATCAAGACCTGAACGAAAGGTTTGAGGCTCTTTGTATTCCTGGAGCAAGCACATGCCATTGGGCTACACTGGCATGTGACAGGGACAAATGCAAATGTTACTGGCACCCACTCAGGCAAATTGATGAATAATGGGATGTCAAGTGATCAAGTGATCAAGCAAGATCATAAGAGAAAATGTATGTGAAAGATTATGCCTCTTATGATATTTGTGTTTTATTTGACATCCTCTTGGTCATCAGCGAAATAAGGATTGATTTATAAAAAGTAATTTCCAAAGAAGGCATTTTTAGATCATTTAAGCAGTTCTCATGGAGATGAAATTTGGGCAGAGGTAGGTGTGTAATGAGGTAGTTATGCAAATCACTTAAATACCTAGGAGAAGACAAGTTGATTCTAGGAAGAGGAAAGAACAAAGGCAGACCCTCTGACAATAGTTCCTTAGTGATGGATTTTATCAAATGATTTTTTTCATCTATTGATATGAATATATGATTTTTTCTTGTACTGGTATGTATGTAATACATTATTAGTATGTATTACAGACATGGAGCAGAGCTGCTACTGGCTCTCACTGTGCCCAGCCGCTCATGAGGTGCTCGGGAGGGATGGCAGGTTCTACCCCTGGCCCGCCATCCCAGCAGAGCCTCACAACAAGCCAGACAACCCCCACTCCATGAGGACCTCCATTTTCCACATCTGGACTTCCCCCTCATCAGAACTCCACCCAGCAAACCAGCCTATCGCAGCCCTGCTTGCTTGGTCGCTTGCACCCTTGCAGTTCATCAATAAATGCTGGATTTTGAGATGACTACAAGAGTATGATTCCCACACGGCAGAGCCTGGCAAGCTACCCATGTCGTATTTGATATGCCAGATTCCAGTAACAATTATAGACCTCCTTCCCATGACCTGATGGAATGTTTTGAGGCTCTTTATGTTCCTGGAGCAAGCAGGTGTCCTTGGGCTCTACTTGCATGAGACAGGTCATATGGAGATGTTACTGGTGCCCGCACAAGCAAATCGATGATGAACGGGAAGACAGTGACAGTGATACAGTGATTACATTTTTAATATATGCAAACTTGCCTATATTAAACTATCCTTGCCTTCCCAGATGAGTCTTACTTGGTCATGGTGTATGAGATTTTTGACATATTTTTGATTCAGTTTGCTAAAGTTTTATAGAAGATCCTTGTGCTTGTGTTCATCAAGGAGATACATATGATATTTTCATTTTTTGTAAAGTCTCTGTCTTGATTTGGTATCAGGGATGTTTTCCATATAGAAATTGTTTGAAGATTCCTATTTTTTTAAAATTCTGTAAAAAAATCAATGATTTATAAATATATGAATGAATAAAGAAATGATGATACATATAAAAAGTGGAATACTATAAAGTTTTAAGAGAAGATGAAATCATGCTATTTGCTCAAGCTCAGATGTATTTCAACAATTTTTAGCTGAGTAGAGTTAGCTATGAGAGGAATAGAAAGAATATATTTTTCTCTCTGCAGAAACATCGATGAAACATAGAGGAATAACATATACCCCAAAACAATTGAAATTAAGAGCTGGTAGGAAGCTAGTAGTGGAGAAACAAGATAGAAGAATTTAGGGTAACATTGGTGCAGGAAAGCAGATATTCTGGGGGTGTGTGTAGAGCTAAAGTGGCATACTCAAGAAACCTTACCGCGAACAGTATTGTAAACTATGGTGACTAAAATAAAGTTTTCTTGGTGAATCAAAGAATAACAAGTAGGCCAGTATCATTGAAGTCAAATAAATGTCTGGGTGAATAGCAAAGAATAGGTAATGGAGACACAGTCACAGGCCATTAGAATGAACTCAGTTTTGGCACTTAAATTATGTAAATTTATTGAGGAACTTTGAGCACAAGAATGACATAAATATAAGATTAAAGGAACCTTGTTTAAGCGCTTGTGGATCACTTGATCACTTGAATCCCGTTATTCATCTTTTTGCTCGAGCGGGCACCAGTAACATTTCCATTGGACCCTATCACGTGCCAATGTAGCCCAATGGCATCTGGTTGATTCAGGAATATGTTGGTGTCCTGATCAACCCGTCAACATTGATTCATTTGAATGAAGCATTGTGGATACTTGTTTGAAAATATACTTGCAGAACTTTGATAGAAACAAACCCAGTTAGCTTTTGTAATGAACTTCAACATTATCATACCATATGTAGTTTCCAAATCTATTATCTTTACATTTTGAAGTATATATCATTCAAAGGGTTTCTTTTATTTTAAATTAGATAGTTGAGTATGTTTGGAAATGTTCCAGCTTGCCAGATATTGATTTCATAAATATTAAACATACCTTTCTATAAAATAAAGTTATCCATTCTTTGTTTTGTTAATTACCCATTACTCTTTATTAGATATTATGTCATCTAACAAAATTTAACTAGAAGCAATTTGGTAGAAATCAGGTTATTTAATAATGACATTTTGTTAATTATTTAATAATTTATAATTTGTAAAATGGATTATAGAGGAATTGTTGATCTGCATTTAAAGCATAGAAAAAGATACCTATACTTATATTTTAGCACTATTTTGCATATGTATTTTAAGTAGACTCTAAGCCAGTAAATTACTACAAGTAACAAAAGTTAAAAACATAGTTTTAAAAATTTTGAAGAGAAATATTATCAGTATCTTTTTATCATTTTTTGGAGAAAGCAACAAAACAGCTAAACTTCTTAATGCTTCAGGCAGATGTTTTTAAAATTACAAGAAGGTCCTTGTCGAAGGTGATATTTTATTTACATTTTTATTTGCTCAACTTTTATTACAACACAGAGACACATTTTTTGTGCTTGTTTTGAAGCAGGAATATAAGGTAGTTGCATATTAAACTAGACATTGTAGTACTGCATCACTGAACTGCAGGTAGTTAAATCCAAGGAGCTGAAATCTCATCTGTTTCTGAATCTCTCTATAGATGATGCCATATAAAATAAAATTATTTTTAAAAATGTATATTGGGGAACCAAATTATCAGAGCCAAGTGATATACAACTTTAAAGGTAAACTCATGAAGCCCTAACCACAATAAACTTCTACTACTCTGAAAAGTGAAATAATGTTACTCTAGTACTTTGTCTTAATGCTGTAAGCTTCCTCTGTTAACATACTAAATTATTTATGAAAAATAGCAAAAGAGGCTTCTTAATATCAAGTTTGCTCTATAATATGTTTTTTATGAAGTATGTAGAAGTACAGAGTGGAAGTAAAATATCACAAAAACTTTTGAAACAATTTAAGACATAAGTAAGGATTTGATTTGGGGCCACACTAGACAATTTTGAATTCTGATAAACTCAAATATTCAATGGAGAGATAACTTTAACATTTCTAAGAAGTATTTTTTGATACATCTAATTATGGGTGATATGTGTAGTTATCTATTTTGTTTTATATAGTTATATTTAAAAAAAACCTTTGGGGCTGGAGCTGTAGCCCAGCGGGTAGGGCGTTTTCCTTGCACGCGGCCGGCCCATGCCCGCTTCGGGTTCGATCCCCGGCATCCCATAAGGTCCTCCAAGCACTGCCAGGAGTGATTCCTGAGTGCAGAGCCAGGAGAAACCCCTGAGCATTGCCGGGTATGACCCAAAAAAGCAAATAAATAAATAAATAAATAAATAAATAAAAATTTAAAAAGCCTTTGCAATAATTGCTAGAGTTTTGAGGTGACTACCAGAGTATCCCACCCGCAGACGGCAGAGCCTGGCAAGCTACCCGTGTTGTATTTGACATGCCAAATACCAGTAACAATTATAGACCTCATTCCCATTACCTGATGGAATGTTTTAAAGCTCTTTATGTTCCTGAAGCGGTATGATGCCCTTGGGCTATCTTGCATGTGACAGGATGTATTGAGATGTTACTGGTGCCCACTCGAGCAAATTGATGATATACGAGAAGACAGTGACAGTGACATAGTTATATTAAAATATGGTCTTTGTGAATTATTGACTTACAGCTTTTTCTATGAATACATATCCTCTAACTGTAGTATATGACTCTTTATCACTATAAGCAATCTGAGAAACAAGTAACATATGAGTACCTACCTGACATATTAAATATATTAATTAATGAAAACATTTAAAATTTTAATTCACAAGTATTAAACAGAAAAAGCTTAATTTTGACATGTCTCAGACTGTTCTTGGTTTTCATAACTTTCACAAATTCCATAAATATTGGTTAATTTGCAGAATAAGCCTAAACAATAGAGAAAATTCCAGTTCTCCCTCATATGACTCTTTGTTTTGAGTATAACTTTTGTTTGGTCTTTGGGCCAAACTCCTTGGAGCACAAGGTTTACTCCTGGCTCCAGGCCCTGGGATCATTCCTGGTGGTACCCAGGAACATATGTAGTACAAGGCAATTAAGCAGCATAGACCATATGCAAGGAAAGTGTCTTACCCCCTGTACTGCCTCTCTGGTTCTTTGTCTAATTTTTTACCTCATAAAAAAAGATATGACTTTAAGATATGAAGGTTAATACAATAGACATTAATAGACCTTGGTAACCATTATTTATATTGTATAGATGATATCAATATGACTTACTATTAGTGGAACACTGGTTTAAAGTATATTCTAGGGGCTGGAGGGATAGCCCAGGGGGTAGGGCGTTTGCCTAGCACGCGGCTGGCCTCTGCCGGGCTGGGTTCGATCCCCGGCATCCCATATGGTCCCCCGAGCACCGCCAGGAGTAATTCCTGAGTGCAGAGCCAGGAGTAGCTCCTGAGCATTGCTGGGTGTGACCCAAAAAGGCAAAAAAAAATAAATAAATAAAGCATATTCTAAAAATATTAAGGAATAAGAATATACAATTCATGGGGCCAGAGTGATAGCCCAGTGGGTAGGGTGTTTGCCTTGCACACGGCGGGCCCATGCAGGCCCGGGTTCGATCCCTGGCATACCATATGTTCCCCTGAGCACTGCCAGGAGTGGTTCCTGAGTGCAGAACCAGGAGAAACCCCTGAGCATTGCCGTGTGTGACCCAAAATGCAAAAAAAAAAGAATATATAATTCATAACACAATGATGGTGCATAATTGGCAAGTAGATAACCAACTACACAGACATTGCTATTTGTATTTGAAACAAGCTTAATTGAACATAATGCATCAAATAAATAGCCACAGGCACTATTTCACAATATTCTTGAATTGCTTTGCCATTCTGAGTTAAAACTATGTTCATGAAATATCTGGATACTAAAATTATGCACAATTGCCAGCAATGAAGAAAGTATGGCTTCATGTCATTCTTGGAAATCCATCCCAAAGAATTGATAATGAAATCAGTATTAGCAGAGTAGATCTAAGACTTATCAACCACGATAACAATAGTTTGATCAAATCCAAAGAAACTGACAGACTTTACTTTGATCTGTACTAATGTGAACCAGCGCACAGATCAAAGTCTGGTTTGAATGAGTAGAATAACAAAATAGAATGGTGAGGATGTTCAAGTATGCTTAGTTATCAATAAGGGATAAAAACACAGAGATGTCTCCCAATCTACTTATAGGGTTTCAAATGTAAATATATTCCAAATAGAGGAAGAATAATAAGTAAAAGAATTCTAGAGTGAATGATCTAAAAATGATACTATTACCTATAAAGTCCCAGATGAGGCCAGGAACAAGCCTCCAGGTACACTGGGCAAAACTAAGGTAGTCTGAAAATGGCAGATGTGTACACAACTACTACTGACATATCTTATTCAAAATCGCTGTCTTCCCGTTCATCATCGATTTGTTTGAGCGGGCACCAGTAACATCTCCATACATCCTGTCTCATGCAAGTAGAGCCCAAGGGCACCTGCTTGCTCCAGGAACATAAATAGCCTCAAACCATTCCATCAGGTTATGGGAATGAGGTCTATAATTGTTACTGGTATTTGGCATATAAAATATGACACAGGAAGCTTGCCAGGCTCTGTCGTGTGGGTAGCATACTCTTGTAGTCATCTCTAAATCCAGCATTTATTGATGAACCGCGTGAGCCGGGCTGTGATAGGCTGGTCTGCTGGGTGAAGTTCTGAAGAGGGGGAAGTCCAGATGTGAAAAATGGAGGCCCTAATGGAATGGGGCATGGTCTGTCTTGTTGTGAGGCTCTGCTGGGGTGGGGGGGGCAGGGCTAGAACCCGCCTTACTTCCTGGCTCCTCATGAATGGCTGGGCACAGGGAGAGCCAGTAACAGCTCTGCCCCATGTCTGAGAGTCTCTGCATCATCATACCTGGGCCAGACTTCAAAAAGACTGCTGCTGGGTGGATCTCGATGAGCCAGGCTGTGATAGGCTGGTCTGCTGGGTGGAGTTCTGACGAGGGGGAAGTTCTAAAAAATTGGAATGATACAGATATTCTAAATAGTCTACTAAATATATGAACATAAGTTCATCAACTTTTAGAAGCACAGACATATCAAAACTGTTATAGCTGATTTTCTCTGTATTGCCATTTATTTGAACATATTTGAAGATTTCATAATTTATAATTTTGTTGAGGTTGTTTGGGGTTTCTAACAGTGTAGGAGAACACTGGATTCTCTGGTCATGCTCAAGGTCAACTACTCTCCCTTCTGTCTGATGAACAAAGAGCCAGAAGCCCAGTTTAGAATACTGAAAAGCTTTACTTTTTTCCAATTTCACTCCACACCAACTGCTACACGCACTCTGTCACACTACCCTGGTCAAGCAACTCATACACACACACATCCAATTCCCAAGCTGCAAGAGCTAAAAACCTCTGTGCACTTGTAATCAAGGTTGCAGGGGTTGCTAGGGTGTAACCTAAGACCTATGCTTATTCTTTCCACAATGAGGTATAAGCAAACATTGGTGCAAAAACCTCAGCGGAGGACATGCCTCTGCTTCCCAAGGCTTAAGAGATGTTAATATAGAGCACATCTCTTTTCCTCCTAGGCCAATTAAACAATTATTTCTATAATATATCTAGTTCTTTTGTATGAACAGAGTAAGAGGGACAGGCATATATAACTACAATCAAAATAAAATATATAGAGTGATCTTTCATGGGGAGATCATGTCATATGATACAAACTTTTCTTTCCATGCCAGATTGATCCTTTTTATTCCCCCTGTGGGTCCTGTCTTCAACAACAATAGTTTTGCTTTATTCCAAAGAAATTCTTAAGTGCTGTGCTCCTCTGCAAGGCCATTCAAGGCTTATCAGAACAAAGCTGATTCTGTCCTTGCTCTAATTTTTTGGATAAGAGCAGGACTTATTGTAAAAGTTGTCCCTTTTCATAGACAGGAAGGACTCCTTTCTTGGTACCATCCAGTCCCTCATAGAGGACATCCCTTTGGGTTAAGATCAGTCTAAATGGAACTGAGGTTTATAGTTTTAAAATATGACATAAGCCCAGGATTAATAATTTAGATTTAAAATAACTCACCATGGAACTGCCCAGCCATATTTTTTGTGTTTATAGAAGAAGCAAATATTTGGCATAAACATACACAAAAGGCTTATAGGAAGAAGAAAAACAATTCCTAATTAGCAATGCAAAAATCCAGGTCTAAGTAGGGTGTGATCCAACATAATTTAATTTATTATTACTAACAAATATCTAGGCCTATTATATAAACCTATTTAGTGGAAAATATTCTTGTGATAGATATTAGTCCTAGACCAGCATGAAACAAAATAATCTAATAGAGATGAAATAAAAGAAAAATAACTTAGGAAAATATGGACATTTGCTTTCATAAACAAAGATATGTCTATGGTTATTAACATGCACACATTTATCCTTGAGCTGTAAATAAGCCTTGATTGTGTCTTAAAGAGTCTATATTGGCATGTGACAAGTTGGTAAAGTCAAATACCATTATTCTGGCCAACAAAGTGAATAAATATAAACATACACTGAATGTTGACCTTAGACAAAACTTTATTATAAGTTAATATAGTGACTTCTTAATTTTACAACTATAACATAAATTATCAGTACCTAATCTGTACTCTATCACAAAAATATTTATTTGAAGAAATCCACGTAAGAAAATTTAAATATTAATTTTCTGTCACATCTTCTCATTTCCATATGCTTTGGGATCATATCTATAGAAAGATGATTTCTTGACCTGATGTCTTATAGAGTCTCACCTTGAACTAACATTCTTTTCTCTATGTTTATCTGTAGGAAAAATGAGTTCAAATAAAAAGCAATAAAACAAAATATTATTTCTGTGGAAAATAGCTTTGATGAGAAGCTTAATACAGATAGAGAATGCATTAATAATAAAGTTAACCAAGAGAGATAAAGAACTCAATCAACCTCCATGGTTCATGTTCTTCTTGCACTGTTTTAAGAACATTTAGTTGAGATGTAAATGGCATAAAAACAATATTTGTCCTTATGTGTCTTTCTATGATGTATTTTTTCTAACATGTTGCAGGACTCCTCTAAGGACTGCTGCATCTGCTCTGAATTGCCGCCTGCAAATCACTTCGTAGATAAGGGGTAATCTAAATGTGGCAGTTTATCTGACCATGTATGCTGTACTAGCTGGTATAAATATTCTCCCATGCTACCACAATCATCGTGGGACTAGCTAGATCTTACCAACATATTTGCCTGGCCACGCAGAACCCCTAAGTAATTAGACCAGAGAGAAATGCTGTTTGCCTCCAAGCAAACAAGCATGGCTCCCTGATATACTCAAAGGCAACTAAAATACAAGACTACAATGAAGTAGAAGAGACTTGTGAAGGCTTGGAGAAATATTTAACTGGCATTACTATTAGTCTTTGGTACAGAGACATGCCATCTCAGAAACCTCCTTCTCTACCCTATAAAGGCATTTCCAGGCAGATCTTGGCTCAAAACATTAGCATACAAAAGGGCCTAGGTGAGGTGCAGAGAGGGATTACCTAAGGGCATTTGACCCTCCCTGCTTTCCATAACAGTGGGATGAAGGTCTGAGTTGCAGGGGTATAAAACTAGCCTGTTTTCTCTCTCGCATGCTTCTTTTTTGGGCTCTCTCTCTTTGTGAGCGCTCACCCTTCTTGGGAGTCTTGTCTTCTTCTCCTTTTACAGGGCCTTTACACGTGGTGGCCGCCATCTTGGCCTACACGTGGCTGGGGTTCTAGCCTGGAATCCTAAGCACCGGGCTTTTCCTTTTGCTGATTTGTATGCCTGAACCTGTGATAAGTAAACCCTTTTAAAACTGCATCGGATTCCTGAGTTTTCATCCATTCCTCACCGGCTTTGGAGGTAGAAGGGAACTCGCTTCCCGGCACTGTCGGGGACCTTGGCGGCGCCCCCCAACACTAACATAAAAATTTTATGACAAAATTGTTGAAAGGAAAGAAAGACAATCCTAGTGTGAAAATAAAGTAATGAAGACCTAAGGGGGAAATTCGGAATAGAAAGAAATTCCATAGCCTATTTAAGCACAGAGAACTTCTTTTTCTTGGGGGGTAATGAAAGATCTGTCTTGAATGCTACATACAGTAAATTGAACCACCCTCAGATTGATTCACCTTGCGAGAATGAGTTGAGCAATATGGATATTACAAGCTGTCACTTTTTCAAAAATGGTGAGTCCGACATTACATTTCACCTATAGAAATCTAATTGAGTTATTAAAAATGAAATGAAATAGCTAGATACTGTAAGTGGGAATCGATGAGTCTAGTTTAAATCAATGTTGACAGATATGTATGTATGTGCGTGTGTGTGTGTGTGTGTGTGTGTTGTATTAAGGACTGTCGGGAGCGCCACAGGGGTCCCCGACAGTGCTGGGAAGCAAGTTCCCTTCTACCTCTGAAGCCGGGGGGGAATGGATGAAGACTCAGAGACTCAGAAACCGATGCAGTTTTAAAAGGGCTTTACTATCACAGGATCCAATATACAATCCAAGAGTAGGGAAAACCTTTGGACTCTAGGTTCCCAGCTAGGCCCCAGTCAGGTGTAGACCAAGATGGCTGCCACCACGTGTTGAGGCCGAACAGAGAATGGAGAGGATGGAGAAGCAAAACACCAAGGGAAGCCGAAATGGCAAAAGGGGAAAAAGAGAGCTTCTTTCTTGCAGCTTATTTTATAGCTAGAAATCCGCCCAAACTCCCCAGCCCAGCCCATTCTGGCCTGGGCTATCTAGAGATGAAAACAGGAAAATAGCTCTATAGAAATGTAGCAACTTCAGGAGCCCATCTGGCTGTTTACAAGGACCCAGAGCTAATTCAAAGCCTCCTAGCAGAGCTGGGAGAATCTATAAGCTAAATGTAACTTCCCCTGGCAGGAAGGATCAAATGCCCTCAGGTAATTTCTCCCAGCACCTCACCTAATGTTTGAGCCAAGATCTGTCTGAAATTGCCTTTATAGGGTAGAGAAGGGGGTTTCTGAGTTGGCATGTCTCTGTACTAAAGCCTAATACTAATGCCAGTTAAATATTTCTCCAAACCTTCACAAGAGTCTTGTCTACTTCACGGTAGTTTTGTATTTTAGTTGCCTTTGAGTTATCAGGGAGCCATGCTTGCTTGCTTGGAGGCAAACTGCATTTCTCTCTGGTCTAATTACTTAGAGATCCAACGTGGCCAGGCAAATATGCTGGTAAGATCTAGCTAGTCCCACGATGATTGTGGTAGCATGAGAGAGTATTTATACCAGTCAGTACAGAATACATGGTCAGATAAGACTGCCCCATTCAGACTACCCCCTATCACTTCTACCTTCTGCAGAAGTGATCTGCAGGAGGCAATCCAGGGCAGATGCAGAGGCCTAGGCTTTTAGGTGTCCTGCAACAAAGGACTGTTTAAGATTATTTGAATAAGGTCTCAAATACAAGTTTTACATAATACAACTTTTCTATGAAAATAAAACATAAAAAGGAACTTGTTCTGAATTACATAGGTTGAGTTTGGCATAGGGGTATCTCTTAGAATTAAACAGGGCTTTACTTTCCTAAAGTAGATACTATTCCACTTCTATTTAATTCCATACTGCCTTTACTTCTCTGTTGTTCAATGTAGTGCTATAAGGGCATTCTTCTGTATTGTAATTAATGACACACTTCTCTGGATAACCTCTAAGACGAAATTTGCTAAATTTATTTGGCTATTGCTATATCATCAGGGAAAAAAAAATCACTCAGTGCCCACCTAGTAATTGTGCTTCATTAAGTTAACAAATAGCAAGTAACATCAATTGCTCCTAACTTTACATAATATTCTCAGGCAATATAACCCAATTTGGGAAACACGAGTAGATGTTACGATTTTTTAAAATAAAACTGTTATTCATTTTTATATCAACATATGGTATGCTGTGTTCAATACTATAAAGTCTTAAATATAAGAAAGAGTATTTGTGTATTTGTTTGCTTATTTCAGAATATAATCATGACAACTTGAAACTGAATTGAATTAGGGAATTCAAATAGCATTTAGAATTATTGTTGAGACATAAAGTTGATTTAACCTTAGTGATTGAGTTTTTCAAGAAAGTCATGTAGTTTAGTATTTTAATAAGTAGAAGAAAATTGGTAACCCCTTGAAGGAAAGTGAGAAATTGAGTTTTTATATCTTTCTAGATAGATTTTAGAATATCACGGACAAATAGGAAGAAGCAAGTTTTGAGAACAAAGATAATAACTTTTGACACTTAATGGTTTTATGTCTTAACTCTACAGCTATGCTATTATATAAATTGAGTAAGATTTCTTCTTTACCGTATGCTATAACAAATATAACAAATCACCAACAAATGTTAACTCTCTTTGCATTAAATTCTTACCTTCACCTCATTTCAAAGTCATCTTTCATAATTAGGCAGAGGTTATTCATTTAGAATGAGTTGATTTCTTTGCTAAATATTTTACTAAATGATTTGCTAGTTAAGAAGGTACTTTAATAGCAAGCTTTTCTGAGTTAATTGTATAAAATATATCTAGCTGTGTTGCCATGAAAATAACACTTGCTCTCAATCGTTTTAGCTGTCTCCCAGAGAAAAAAAATGCCTGGCCAAATCTCAGAGATTGCACCAGTTACCTATGATGGGCCTTGCTTTAGGAACTGAGGTGTTGTGTATGGCCATCATTGCTATGTCCCAGTGCCCTCTTTCTAGTGCTTTGTACAATGAAGGCAGAAAAAAATGAAAGGAAAAAAAATTTTTTTTTTTGCTTTTTGGGTCACACCTGGCGACATTCAGGGGTTACTCCTGGCTCTTCACTCAGGAATTACTCTTGGCGGTGCTCAGGGGACCATATGGGATGCCGCAGATTGAACCCGGGCCGGCGCAGGCCCGCCCTGCAGGCAAGGCAAACGCCCTACCCGCTGGCTAATGCTCCGGCCCAAGGAAAAAAAAATTTTTTTTTTTTTTTTTTTTTGCTTTTTGGGTCACACCCAGCAATGCTCAGGGGTTTTTCCTGGCTGTGCATTCAGGAATTACTCCTGGCGGAGCTTGGGGGGACCAGATGGGATGCCGGGGATCAAACCCAAGCCGGCATGGGCCAGCCGCGTGCAAGGCAAAGCGTCCTACCCACCGGGCTATCGATCCGGCCCCAAAAAAATATTTTTTAATTTTAAATCCCACCCGAGCCACTTTGACTTTTGCCAAGGAACACCAATTTGGTTTTTTTTTTGTGTTTTGTTTTTTTTTTTTTTTTTTTTTGCTTTTTGGGTCACACCCCGCAACGCTCAGGGGGTTACTCCTGGCTCTGCACTCAGGAACCACTCCTGTCTATGCTCGGGATGCCGGGGATCGAACCCGGGCCAACACAGGCCGGCTGCGTGCAAGGCAAGCGCCCTACCCGCTGGGCTATCACAACGGAACACCAATTTGACTGTTTTTATAAGTACCTATATCCAAGGTCAGACAAACATGGATCAGGAGGTCTTCGGAAAATGGAATCTACCGCAAGCGTCTGGGAGTCAGAGGTTGGGTGGAACAGAGAAGGGAACAGTGTGCTAACAATTTTTGTAAGTGATAATACTAGCTTAGAACCTAGTATTGAATACAGGCAAAAAGATACACATGATAACCTCTAAAGGTATGTATTTCAATCCACAATGTGTAAGAGAAGGAAGAGAGAAAGAGAGAGAGAGAAAGAGAAAAGAGACAAAGAACTCTCCATAGAAACAGGTTAGGGGAGAGGGGGAAGAAGTGGGGGACATTGGCGGTGGGAAATGGGCACTGGTGGAGGGATTGGTGCTGTAACAATGTATTAACGAAACCCGGACATAAACATCTATGTAATTGTATATCTCATGGTGGTATAATAAAATATTTAAAAAATAAAAAAATATAATATTAAAAATCATCAACAATAAAAATTGCAGGCTTAAATAATGTTTTTTAATATTAAGACATGTAGAAGAGAAAAATTATAAGTTGACAGGTGCAACAAAGGCCTATGAAGTTATAGTTGAATAAAGAGTAAACAAATTACTGAAAAGGAAATTCAGTCCTATCCTAATCTATAACACTAAAAGTCATGAGTGCACGATAATGTGATGACTGTCCACTTACATACTTGCCAATCCTCAGATATAATTCATAAAGAAAAAAAAGTGTAAACAAATTCTTAGCAATAAAATACCTTATGAAGGAAAGTCAAGATACACCGGAAGTGTAAGACAAATGTTAATTTTATCTTCTTTAAAACTGAATGGAATTATACTATATATCACAGTTTTCTATGTGCAGCCACTCCAAAACTTAGGGGTATAGACAACCTGTATTTTATAATGTTCATAATTCTGAAAGTCAGGTCTCAGGCAAAGTAAAAGCAAAAACAGAAATGACCCTTCAATATGGTCAACTGCGATAATGTCTAATGGTACTGTAATAAAATGTCATAAATGGGTGACTTAGTCACCATAGAAATTTTTCATTACTTTTTGCAGGCTCAAACTCTCAGATCAGATTGTCAGGCTGGCCAGACTCTATTGAAAGAGTTTTCTCATGCTGCAAACTTTTTGACTTTCATAGTGTATTAACATGAAGGAGAGGAAACTAGGTCTCAGTTCTCTTCTATATGGGCATTAATCCTCTTTGTAGGAGATTCACACCCAGGACAATCGCCCCTCAAGCAAACTTCCTTCTTTATACTACCATAGTGGGGATTAGATTTCAGCAAGTGAATTTTGCTAGGTCAAAGATATCTAGTCCATAAAATGAGAAAAATGATTCAGAGGACCTCAATGCATAAGAATCAATGCCAAGAAAATGTGTTCACTAATCAATCTGGTGCATGGGCTGGGATAGCAAGACAGATTTAGCTGTTCTGTCCTCCAAGACAGCGAGCTATACATACCTTCTCCACTAGTCACTCTGTGTAGCCAAACTTTTAATATGGCAATTCTGGGCTCCAGAGTGAATGTTCCAATAAACTGAAGATATGCTTCATAGCTTTTTATAATCAGTTTTGAAAGTCACAGAGTGTTACTTCTGAATAATCTATTATTTGAAGCTGTCAGAGTGTTTACTCAGATTTAAGGGGTAGGAATATAGATTTTACAATGTTTTCAAACTGAGTCATACCCTCAACTTAAAAAAATCCATTACTTTGCCAGGGTCAGAGAGATAGTACAAGAGAGTGCCTTGCATGCGATGAACCCAGAGTAAGCTCTGAGCACTGATGATTGTGACATCTCTCCAAGAAATCTTTTCCTCTCCCCTGCCCTTACAGTTTAGGAAAATGTGAGGAAATTTTATCTCCAAGTTAAAATTAAAAATCCATGAACTTATTTTATAACTAGAATACTGAAAATGGGGATGGTGTGTCCAAGGAAAAAAATTGCTCAGGATGTCAATTTGA
This sequence comes from Cryptotis parvus, assembly GCA_021461705.1. Taxonomy (NCBI): domain Eukaryota; kingdom Metazoa; phylum Chordata; class Mammalia; order Eulipotyphla; family Soricidae; genus Cryptotis; species Cryptotis parvus. Next base: position 109,138 of record JAJIBD010029092.1, read on the forward strand.
GGTAGAATTTAGGAATAAATCAAGACCAAAATCTCATAATTATGGTATGTCATGAAGTCAAAATAACTCAGAGTTTATATTAATACTACTATTATTTAAAACAGAATTTAAATCTAACAAAAGGAAAAGATCACATGAAATTTCTTAAAGTGATTTCCAAAGCACATATGAAATCAAATGAGAATGGATAATTACTTATAGGCTGTACAGTATTAGAGACAAGGGTAAGAGGTCACAAGAATAGGTATGTGTGTTATGAAAATTAAGTATATTTCAACTGTATTCTGCATCTAAGTGAGAATTTGTATCTGGTAAACAAATACAGACCTTATACAGACTTTTACACAGTTATCATTTCTTATATTAAGTCATATTCTTTATTAAAAGGACAAATAAACTGAAATTAGATCATCTCATTCTCTTGTATGGGAGGAAACAGGCAGGCTGACCTAAGTGATCAAAGACAATGGAATTTATTTCAGTTATTGTCTATTTAGCAAATTGTATTTTGACAGTTTTTTTTTACTGTGAATTCATGGATCTAGGAAGTTGAAACAATTATAAAAATAGAGGAGAAAGAGAGAGAGGTGCAAAGAGTTAAGAGTAGAAAACAAAATGTTGTACTCTATCAATTGTCACTTCGCTAGCCCTATGATAAGTATTCCAAATTGACACATAGAATAAGGGTCAGGGCATCAGAAACAGTAAAGCTTTCCAGTCAGTGGAAAATGAGTAATCTTTTGAGAAATCTGAGGATGGGCTCAAATTTGACAACTGTGCTCAAGACAAACTCATGATTGACAAACAGAGCCCATGGAAAGACAATCTAATGAAGATGAGGTGAGGACCTATTACAACTCTATATATTTTTAGTTGTTATTTGTGCACCTTCTATATGTTAGTTAGAACTAACCATAGTTCTGGGATTGCATGTAAATCCAGGTCAGGGCATCTAAGAAAAGTGAACTAACTTCTGTGGGCAAAGAAATATTCTGGAGGTAGGAGAGAGCAATGGAAGTTTCAGAGGATTGACCTGAATTAAGAACTGAATTAAGAACACATTTTATGTCTCCCTTAAAATGTTTTTTAATGTTGAAATTTTACTAAGCTATACGTGTTTTATAACACAGAATTGCTATGTAATGGAATCCTTTCAAATAGACAGTATATTAAAAGCTCCAAATAATTACTGATTAATAGAATATCTTTCCAAGTTTTTTTTTTTCATTTTAACTTTCTTTCCAAAGAAATCTTTCTCTATTTTTGTCATATGAATGTTCTTCCTTAGATGGGGTACTTGTGTCTGACTTTTATAGTCTTGTAGCTATATTTAGATGCTTTAGTTGATTTCTTTCACTAGGCAAGGTATGTGACTTGATCATTACACCCTATTAGCTCATTGTTCATTGTAATTTGCTCTTAAGGTTTAGTGACTTTTCTTGGTTGGTTAAGTTTGTCTAACAGTAAAGCCTATACTTCCCAAATATGAACAATCCGAGAAGAAAAGCAAATTAATAGGATCTGTTTTTAAGAGCTAAGAAATTAGTGAGCAAATAAAATATAACTGTTTTTCAAATAAACCAGCGAGTTTAACAGCAATAAATATAGCATTTTGACTGTAACTTTGAAAAATATGTTATAAAACACTGCTACCAAAGTTTTAATATTTTTCCAATTACTCATGGAAATACCGTTAATTTAAGAAGAAATTTAATCTGGAAAAAAAGATTAATCAATATGTTAGTCTAAGCTAATTAGCTTGATTTGAATCGGTTTTTATTTTTTCCAAAGCAAAATCTAGACTCTGATTGAAAGACAAGTCTCTAGATATTGAGGTTTCCAAAAAAAAACTTTCTTAATTACCACAGCCAGGCTAATAAAGTTTAAATTCCTTAACATTTATTTTCTGTTTACATATAAAAATTAAGTTTTTAAATATTGGAAAATAGAAATTTTCATTAAAAATAACCCACTTATGGTTATTTTATATAACATGAATTTGCATACCTACAGATTATATACACAAAACAAAGTTGCATTTACATATAATTGCAAATATAAAATATTGAATTATTTTAAATAATTTTGAATGTTTCAATATTTTAAATTTTAGAAATATAAGTCATGTAATAATTCAGATGGTCAATGCAAAAACAGAAATAGACCAGATTAGCCCATAACAAATCAGGAAAAAATGTAATGACTTTATCAATACCAATGCCATATATGGGCTGCTATGTTACAAATACTCTATCCTCCGAGGAGCAGTAAAGGAAGGAGACGAGAATACTTCTATCCTAACAGCAGATTGGGCCCCCTGGCATGAATATAGAGCCACGGCCATGCCTGGCAAACTACCCATGGTGCGTTTAATATGCCAAAAACAGTAACAATAATAGACCTCATTCCCAACAAGGGCCCAACCACTCAAGACCCACAGTTGCACTGCTCAGTCCCACGTGGAAGCAACCCATGGAGCTGACCTCTGGTGGTTGGTAAGGGGGCTTGGCCAGCCAGTGGCCAAGTCCAACTTTGCTCCAAGAGTTTGCTCACACGTGTGGGGAGGGGCCATGCTGGCCAAACTTGTAGTGGGGATTTGGGCTCCCTAAGCCCTTTCCTCCACCTCCACGCCAGCTACTCCGGAAGAGAGACATCAGCGAGACCCACAGCTCTATTGGCGCGCAGCTGTGGACAGTCTTAATACTACTAGATGTTAGGATCAGGTCCTTCCCAGGATCGTTCACGTTTATACACTGTATGCAGTACTAGGCAGGTTCTAGTTTTGACCCGTCATCCTAGTGAGCCTAGCAGGAAGCTAGAGCAACTCCCACACCATGAGATCAGTCATTCTCAACATCCAGACTCCGCAGCTCCTCAGAGCCCCACCCAAGAGGAAACCTGATCTTTCCCCATGAGTTTCATGAGTAAATGCTCTAGATGAGAGTCTTCTACTGAAAGTATACCACTTACATGGCAGAGCCTGGCAAGCTACCCGTGTTTTATTTTATATGCCAAAAAACAGTAACAATTATCAACCTCATTCCTATGACCTGAAGGAATGGTTTGAGGCTTTTCCTGTTCCTGGAGCAAGCAGATGCCCCTGGGGTACACAAGCTTGCAACAGGACGTATGGAGATGTTACTGGTGCCTGCTCGAGCAAATTGATGAACAACGGGAAGACAAGTAATACAAGTGATACTAGATATTCCCAACAAATGGAGACATTACCGGTGCCCCCCTTGAGCAAATCGATGAACAAGAGGAGGACAAATGAATAAGTCATGCTATATTATGTGTAAATGACTCTTATATCTGAACTTTAAGAATCTGTTCAGTTGTGGGAGTAGATCTTTCTTTTTTTATTTCAGATATATTTCTAAAATTAAATTGAAAAACTTATTTTGCATCCATTCTTTTTAATGCTTCTCTACATATTGTCTTATTCTAATGTTCAGAGCATTGTTAAAATTTAAATAGCTATTTTCTGAAAACCTGCATCACTAAATTCTGGTACTAGTTTTCATCTTCATGCCAGAAAATAGCAGGTCATTCTAAAAAGTATAAAAGAAGACCACCAAACATAACACAGTCGTGAACAACACACTCTAGCAGGAGATCCAAAGAAGTGCTCTCCTAGTGGCCCGCAGTCCAGCTCTGAAGATGACAGCAACTCTTTAACTCAGCCCACTGGCAATGGCTTAGATTCATGTCTGGCTACCCCTTAATGCCAGGAATTCTGGGACATATATTTTCTAGTTGCTTTGAGCATGTCAGTTCAGCCACAATTCCATAACTGTGGAATAAAGGAGAGCAGATTTTAGCAATCACTCAGCTGTGTTGCCACACCACATAATTATTATTCACAGCAGAAAAGTCATTTTCATGCCTATATTTTTTGTTCCCTATAATTTGAATTCCTTCTTTCTCTATATCAAATCAAATGTCTATAAAAGGGATATCGTGAGATCACGTTTCAAAAAAAAGAATTCTTTAGGATACTTTATAGTTCTTGCGGAGAAAATATGATCTATGGACTGGACTGAAAACTTGTACAAGAGTGCACTAAATACTGACAGTTTAAAATGCCATACTTGGGGCAACAAAGTTTAAGTTTAATGCTCACAGAGAGAATATAGCACTTATGTTTAACTGTGATAAAAGCTCTTATAGACTCTGAGAAATATATATGTATATATATATTTATATGGACATATATACACACATATAGTTGTGTTCTATTTAAAATTTATATAATTTTATAAGTTATATATTTTATATGTATACATACTATATCAATATGAGATTTTAAGTTGTACATAATTATAATCATATGTATTATAGTAAATGCAAATTATTTATGGGTAGCACACATATATCACATTAAAGCAACAGATTTTATGTACTATATGCACTTATAAATAAACTCATACCATATTAATTTGATTTATATATAATAATATAGCATAGCACAGCATAGAATAGCACAACATAACATAACATATCATAACTTGAAATGGCATGACTTAACAACATGAAATGACATGACATGACATGAAATAACATAACAAACATATCATAACAAACATAATATGACATATTTTATATCTGCACACATTGTTCAATTATTAATCTGCCAATACTAGATAATAAATATCTTGGTTAGTCTTTTAAAATCCTCTCTAGAATTATGTTGTTTGGTTTATAGGTCACACCCAGCAGTGGGCAGGGCTTCCTCCTGCCTCTGAGATGAGGATCACACTGGGCAGGTCTCAGGGCATTTTATTTGGTGGCAATGATGGAATGAAGATTTGCTGCATCCAAGCAAGTATTCTTTTTAATCTGCTATACTATGTCTCCAGTCCAGAAATTTTTTTTCTTCTGTTTCCTAAATTATATAATCAAGATAATTTATTGATAAGTCCTTTATATGATAGCTTTTAAAACTAAATTTTAATGTACAAGTGATTCCAAAGTCTTTACTTATTTGTACTCTTTTAGTAGTATAGGATATGCTAGTATCTAACCATAGTAGGTCATAAAAGTGACCAACAGTATGCTAGAGAGATTTGATGCCTGAAGATCTTCACATGGGGCTGAATTGCGGAGATAGAACATTAGTTGTTACTTTTGTATGGGGGTGGCGTTTTTATTGTTGGATTCCAAAACAAATCCTAGACAATTTATTTAACTTTTTAGAGCAGAAAATTCCAACTTGTACTTTGGATTAAGTGCCTTGTTATGGACCATTTAGTCCATCGAGTGGGAGAAAAGTGGTCCTTCGCTTATCCCTCAAAGTTCCCAGTCATTAGACTACCTCTCCCTTTTCAGAAAAGGAAATCACTTAGCCTCCCCTTTTATCTCTACATTCTTTAAACAAATGGGCAGAAAACAACTCTTCCATTGCTACTGCCACCCCCTTGAATCATTCTAAGTCCCGCAGGGGGACTGTATCACCCACACTAGGAAACAGACTGTCAACAGACCTTTCATTACCTCTCTGCTGAGGCCTTGTTCTTATTAAAAATTTTGTTTCTTCCCACCCACCCCCTGCACCTTACTCTAAACCTTTCCTCTTTCTGCTGCCACAGCTCAATGTAGGCATTTTATGTTTTGTGTTTTCACACTTTCTTCCCCACCAGTGTCCTTTTATACTGGTTTCCCTTCATTTGCTCAAGCAGTTAATATCCACAATTGTTGATTAGGCCTTTATATAACTCATTATAATTTTAAAGGTCTTTAGAAAGTTAAAGTGATAAACTCATCTATTGCTTGCCATCTTGATTCAGCTGAATGAATATTTGCATACAAATAGAGCATCATAATTCTGTTTTGAAATTTTTTCCTTTCAGTTAAATATATATTTAATATAGTTCCATTGATTAAATATTTTCACATAAAATATTTTAGTAGTTAAATAAGTAGCATTTTATGGATATACACATTAATTTACTTACTAGGGATAAAAGTATTTTCTCATTTCTCCCATTTAAAATAGTGCTTAATATATTTTCTAGTAGTTAAATCTTTGTCTGTACGATAATTAAATTCTTAGGATTATTGCCTAGAAGTTAACTTGCTGAATGGATGGCTATGCAGATTGAAAAAACTGATGTGTTGCCACTGTCATATAAAAATCTGTGTCAATTATATTGCCACCCTGTGAAAAAGAATATTTATTCTCAGAGAGGCTAGAGCAGCAGAAGGGAAAGTTAGTGCTTGTCCTGCACATGGCCAACCCAGGCTTGATACCAGCATCTCATAAGGTCCCAGGAAACTATGTGGAATAATCTGAGTGCAGAACCATGAGAAAGCCTTGTGTGGTTCTGGGTGTGACTCTAAACCAAAAATAAAATAAAAAGAAACTTATTCTCTAAGATTCATTGTTTAAACTGAACCAATAGGGAGCATTTTAATAGTTTGTCATTGTTTAGTCTAAATTCCTTGGTTCATTCAACAAATCCAACTATGATTTTTTTTTTTATATATTGTCACTTTGTTGGTGAACTTTGAATTGCCTATCCACTCTTACTGCCCCTATTCCTGCATTTGTTTAACATAGTTCTAATTGAAGGCAAGCAAAAGTCTCTGCAACATATCAAGCTTTATACTATTAAATTTCCTAATATTTTCCTAAATATAAATTTAACATGTTTTTATGATATGATTTCCTGATCTCAAAGTCATATTGTAGAAGGAAATTAATATCAAATTGTTCCTGAGCTTTATGTCAATTACTAGGCTGCTTTAAATTATGTCTATTTCAAAAAATCATATAGCTACCTTTATTTTATGTATGTATATATGTATGTATGTATGTATGTATGTATGTATTTATTTATTTATTTATTTTGTTTTTTTGGGTCATACCCGGCAATGCTCAGGGGTTTCTCCTGGCTCTGCACTCAGGAATTACCCCTGGCAGTGCTCGAGGGACCATATGGGATGCCAGGGATTGAACCTGGGCCAGCATAGGCCAGCCAAATGCAAAGCAAACACTCTACCCACTGGACTATCGCCGCGCCCCTACTTTTATTCTTTCAAAAGAAAAAATTACTTAGTAGTATCCAGATGTCTAAATAATATTATCTAATTAATAGATCACGATCACGATCACGATCTTCCCGTTAATCATCTATTTGCTAGAGCGGGCACCAGTAATATCTCAATATGTCCTGTCACATGCTGTAGAGCCAAGGGCATCGGCTTGGTACAGGAACATAAAGAGCCTCAAACCATTATATTAGGTCATGAGAATGAACTAATATAATTGTTACTGGCATTTGGCATATCAAATACAACACGAGCAGCTTGCTAGGCTTGCCGTACGGGAGGCATACTCTATAAACACCTCCAAATAAAGCCTTTATTGATGAACCGGCAGGGCCGCTTTGCCGCACGAGCCGGGCTGTGATGGGCTGGTCGGCTGGGTGGAGTTCTGATGAGAGGGAAGTCCAATGTGGAAAATGGCGGCGCCCATGGAGTGGGTGGGGGGGTCGTCTGGCTTGTTGTGAGGTTCTGCCGGGGTGGTGGGCCAAGGCTGGAACCCACCATGCCTCCCGACTGCCTCATGAACGGCTTATATATATATAAGCAAATGTCTTCCACATTTCTCATGCTACATGTTTAACCTAATAGTCCCAAAAATTCATGAAAATTATTTAATGTATCATTTGAGTTACTAACCTATTAAAATATGAATAAGTTGACAGTCACTCTTAATTCTACTCCAAAGATACTGTGTGTGTCCCTTTATTCTAGAATGAAAAATATCTGACATGCTCAAATATTAACAGGCAAGGGAGAGAGTCTTTGGTATATATCACAGTTAACCTTTTATGATGACTGGGTACTTTTCTCAGCTGTACAAAACGCAAATATGCTTAAATAGTTCAAATTGTATGATCTAAAAGTGTTCAATAAGTCATCTTCATTCTCACTCTAATCTGATTTATTGATAATGCTTTGAACATGCATATTTTAGGAAAAGTTAAATATCTAGAGTATCTGGTTTTTAAGATTCTCTTAAGAGTGCAACAGAATATAAAATGTTTTAGTTCTTTCACTGGATGGTACTAAGGAGAATGGTCACTATTAGTTTTCAAATTAGTATTCCTTTTTGCTCATGGGCTGGGGTTGGTGGTGGAAAATGTGAGGGAATTACAAAGGAAATTGATACATACTTTCTCCAGTATCCTATTTCCTGTGGCTTGTTGGACCTATGATATGATCTGGAACCCAGAACATTCATTGTTTTCCATTCAACTCTCTCTTCTTATTCATGTTACTTTCACTCTGATATCTCTAGTGAATAGTAAATTCACTTAGTTTATAGATGAATAAACTTGGTTTATTAGACTCAGCAGCATGTTCCCTTTCTTTACCTTCCTGCTACATCTACAAATCTACAACTTCTTTTGGTATTAGAAAAGAATCTGAGAGAAATTACATTGCATTATGTGTACTGTATCTGAAGTTAAATTATGTTTTATAGTTTCATAGCTTTTTAACTGGATAAGCCTATAAGTTTATATTTGCAATGTTCATAAGTTCATATTGATAAAGGAAAAATTAGTCAGTTATCATAAGTAAATGGAGAAGCTAGAGCAATAATTACTATAAGCCTTTTGTTAAATTCCAAAGTCTTAGAATTCATCAAGTCTTCATATACAGCCTTTACTACCTCAACCTCACTTTTAGAAATTATTTTAGAATTTAAAAGAGGGCTCAAAGGCTGAAGTGAATAGAATAAGCTGAATGCCCCAAAGTCTATCCTCAACATTGAACATACCATGAAACACTACCAGGTTATGGACCAGGTGACCCAAATGCCACGATACTTGAATAGCCTTCTGGCATAGGCACAGAACCAATACCACAGAAGTATTCTTTGAAATTTAAATAAGATGGGGGCCGGAGCACAGGGGGTAGGGCATTTGCCTTGTATGCGGATGACCCAGGTTCAATCCCTGTCATCCCATATGGTCCCTGAGTGCTGCGAGGAGTAATTCCTGAGTGCAGAGCCAGGAGTAACCCTGAGCATTGCTGGGTGTGACTCAAAAAGAAAAAAAAAGAAATTTAAATAAGATGAAGGTAATATTCTGAAAAGAAAAAAGTATCCAACATGTGGATAGGTTTTGTTATTGTCAGTGGCTTTCCTTTAAAAGTGCCTGTATTTATAACCTTGTTACTTGATTTATGGATCTAGAACCAGCAAAACCAGCAACAATTAATCATTTGCTGTGAACACAAATTCTCTGATGTCAACCCAGATTGCCTATTTAGAAATGACACAGGTAGACTACAATAATCAATGATTTAATAATCCTTTCAAGTATTTTTGATGCAAACATTGCTATCCATGGATTTACATAATTTCTAGTATAACATTGGTATCATTTTAATGGGGACAAATGCAGTTAAATCATTACGGAATTCATAAATGACAAAATAACTATAGACACATGACGTTCATGTGTACTGTATGGATTTGTTGTCATTTCTTACACAGGTAAGCTAATGACTGACAAGCTTTATTCTAAATATCGCTATACTAATGGTCAACACTGGGATCAACTACCAGGGAACATTACTTTGCTCTAAAATTCTACTATACATATTTCCAAATATAGAATGTTTGGATTTTTCCATATCACTCACACTTCAATCTTTTGCTTTTAAAATAGATACATTTTCTCCACTAAATTGTTTTGACTCTGAGTCAAAAAAATGTCTCCTGGCCTACACAACCAGTCAGTTATCAACATACGGAGAGAGTTGAAATGACTCTGACCTATAACACTTTGCTTGGGAAACTGCCTTTCCAGAAATTTAATGTGTGAATTCTATGCTTTAAATTTTCCTATATTATGGGTATCAGCTAAAGCTGCCAACTGCCGTCTTTGAGGTCAGCAGACAGTATTAATAGACACACTGTTAGTATTGCAGCTGCATTAATGTGAAGTTTGCACCCACTGGTTTGAAAAAAAAATGACAAAATGTACGTGAAACTTTCTTTTAACTCCTCACAGTTGGAACTTTTAGACAGGTTTTCAAAACTGACTTTCTCCTATTACCATTTGGTCTTTTTTTTCTTTCTCTTATCTCTCTTCAAATTCACTCTTAAAAACTGCAGGGATCTATTGTTATACCTTTATATAAATTTCTCAGCTTTTCAAGACATTCAAATAGTGGTGTACTTTGAAGTATTACCAGATACACAGTTTCCTTGAGGGGTGGGGGCATTAAGATTTTAAAAATTACTGTTATATTCCCTAACAGTAATTCAGTGATTAATTGTTCATTTGTTAAAGTTCTTAAATTGACTCCCAAGAACTAACCATTTGATGCAAAATGTGGAATATCTGTGAGGAACCTACTTATTTTTTTTTAAATTATCAAAATAGGTCTTGATATTAGTATTGTGCTTAAATTCTGAATGCTTGTTCTAGGAACTTTTGCCAAAAACTCCTGCTTCTCTTTGGATGGCAATGACCAATGGAAAATACTTGAGTTTTTAACAACTATAGTATAGTTTTATAACTCCAAACCATTCTTACCTTTGAAGAACACTGGAAAATCTGAAAGGGGAAGCAACATCAGATAAGCTTTATTTCAATAACAGCAATGATGATATCACGTATTCCTTACAGATTGTGCATTATAGGTGCTGGAGACATTGTAAAAGCAAAGCAAACTAATAATAATTATAACAACAACAATAATAATAATAACAAAACAAAAAGCATTGGGTAGAGGTAAAGGGTTAAATTAAGGCAGAAATTGTTCATTGATTTATCAAGTATTAACTTTATTATCTGTTAACATGACAACTGCCCTGACTGAACTTAGTTTTTAAATTAAAGATAAATATTGAAGTAGTACTAATCATAGATGGTTAATTTAAGCGAAATTTATATGAGATAACATATGAAAACTTCTATTGTCATGCTTGTTGCATATTATGGTTTAAATAAACCTATCACTATTTGCATTTTAAGAGCAAACCAGTTCTTAATCATAAATGCATATTAAAACTGTTGAGAGATCTTTTTGAGCTCCTGATTCTTAGTCATAGTGCCAAAGACTTATTAAATGGCTCTGAGCCTGGTTCTTGGCCTCAATAGTTTATAAAGCTCCCCAGGTGATTCCAATGAGCAGCCAGGTTTCAGAATCTGCACAAAAACATCAGTTCTGCAACTTTCATGGACTTCAGAAATACCTGTGGAGATTTCTCAAACTTTATCAACTTGGCCTTTCACCTCTGGAGATTCTGATTCAATAGAATGGGACACATTATCCTTAGGAGCTTCTGGAAGATATTTTGGTGTCACTGGCTATTGTAGAATGTCTAAAACCTTAGAACTGATTGTATCAATTTAATTCTGCCTCAATTTCATAATAGCTTCTAAGTGACTCTTCTTCCTTTTCTCATATACAGACAATAATTCTGGGAAGTAGATATGACAGAATTTTCACTCCTACTTAGTGGATGAAAATACTTGAGTTTAGTAAAACTAAGTAGGCTTTCAGTTAATTCTGAGTAAATGCCAAAGCTTGGATTATATTTGAGAAGTGTAACGATGGTAAGATCAATTCGTTTGTCAAAGGCTTACAATTGCACTTACAAGTGCACATATATTGTGCTTATTTTATTATTTTTTGCTAACTGCTTTATGCAATTATTACTTACAACCTTACTTTTTAATATAAGAAAGTTATTTAACTGCATAAAATAAATGGCTTGAAACTATATAGCTTTTAAAGGCACAATGTATGTTTCAAGTCATCTCTGCATCCTTGTGTCAAGCTACACAACCATCCATCACTGTCTCCTGAAATCCCAGTGTCCTTCCCAGTCACATTGCTCTAGCAGCCTCAATGTCATTTTCTTTCATCATTTTCAGAGTATTATCTGCTATTATTATTCTTATAAAAATAAATTAGGAAAAAAACTTTCATCATGTTCTTGAACTATCTAACCCAGAACATTGGTAACAAATAACTGAAAACTCAAATTCTCTACAAAACAGAAATTTTAATTGTTACCAGAACTTTAACCCAATTATAGTCCTAAGAATTGAGATTTTAGAATTATCTTTTCTTATCAATTTTGAAAAATTTGAAATTGAGCCTCTTTTAGATTTCTCCAAGCTTAGTAAGAGATAATAACAATAGAACTTTGCTTTGTCCATATTTTGATCAGTTCTAATCTCGTTATTGTGCTAACTTGATTCTCAGCGAAATCAACTATTTATGATAGATCACTGCATTCAGGAGGGCAAAACAAAGGTGCTCCAAAGCTTAAACAACTGCTCATAACTGGGTTCCAATATCTATGATTTATTAGGTACAAATGCTTGAAACAACCATTCAATCATTGCTACAAATGCAACTTAATTTTCTTCTTGATTCTCATATCTTCCAATAGGCTGGAATAATATAAAGTATATTTGAGGAAAAAACTACAAAGTAGGAGTAGAAAAAAACATATTAGTATAAAACTGAAATATAAAATTGAACTATTGATGTAACTCTGTAGTCTAAATTTAAATTTAGTCATCTATTATAATATTGCTATACATCATAACTATGTAAATTAAACACATCAAAAATTACGTTCATATGCATTACCACATTTATAATCTTACTTAATTTACTTATATCTAAACTTACATGTACAATTCACAATCTGTATATTACCATTTAGGATTGGTTTTGATGGCATAAATCAATATTCACTTAGAATGAACTATTTAAAGATTTAAAAGTTGTGGGACGGAGCAATAGCCCAGTGGGTAGGATGTTTGCCTTGCACGCGGCCGGCCTGTGCCAGCCTGTGTTCGATCTCCTGCATCCCATATGGTCCCCGAGCACCGCCAGGAGAAATTCCTGAGTGCAGAGCCAGGAGGAAACCCCTGAGCATTGCCGGGTGTGACCCAAAAAAGCAAAAATAAAAGATTTAAAAATTGTATAGACAAAGCCCACTGGCCGTTTGCACATGACCTACACTAGTTAGACTCTGGTACCACATGTTGATTCCAAGCAAGATCAAAGTTATCTTTGAGCACAGAACCAGGAGTAAGCCTTGAGTGCCACGAGGTTGGCCAGAAAACGAAAAAGAAAAGCTCCAGTGGCCCAGATTATTATAGCAGAGAAATGTGCTAAATTATGCTTTTTTATGTTACATTGGTAAATTTGCCACAACTAACACATTAAATATGAGTGTTTTACAACTTTTACAGAACATCATACATTAACATCATATATCTCCATATAAACATATTATTCTTAAGATCATACTATTATCTCCAAAACTGATTTCTTAAATATTTAAAAAATTATAGACAAACATGTTGATGTCCCATATATCATTACTAATGAAACACAATTTTTCTTCTTATTAATATTATTTTCTTTTCTGTGCATAAGCTTCTTGAGTGAGAGAAACACATATAAAAGTTTACCTTTCTAATATTTGTAGATTATTACCTAGTCTAACCCAGTCATATTTTTCTTTATCAACAGGACAAGTATTCATTCAAAATAATGTATGCACACCACTATTCATTATTACAATAGCTAAATTTGGAATCAACCTGGATATACAATGGCAGATAAATTGTCCTGTATACATACACAATGAAATTATGTGCAGCTATAAGGAATGATGAAATCATGCAGTTGCTGAAACATGGATGGAAACCAAAAATGCGTTAAATAACATAAGTCAGAAGGACAAAAACATGATGTTATCACTTATATCTGGCACTTAGAGGAACTGAATGAGAAAAATGAAATGGTTTAAGGGAGAGTTGAAGGCTCATGCCTAGATAATCTCTGACCACAATGTATAGGGAGGAGAAGAAAAGAAATCAAGGGGAAAAGGAAAGCACACAGATGAGAACCCAAAGGAGAAAGAGTCAAGAAGATGAAGATATATCAGTGGTGTTGATGAATAATAGAGCTAAATAGCCAATACACAGTGTCAACAACACTCAATCACAAGACTCAAACTTCAAACACCAAATTTAAAAGATGCCTGTCAGACTGGGACAGGGCAGTAGTAGGAGAGAGAACCTAGGAACACAGGTAAAGGTAGTTAACACTGGTGGGATCAGTGGTGGAACATTCTATCCAAAAAATCCAACTATGATTAACTTTGTAACTCTCAGTGCTTTAATAAAATAAAATTTATAAAAATAAAAACATAATTAATTGTGCCTGGATGGGTTCTATGCATATGCTAGAAACAATTATCCATTTGTTATGATTTTTTTTAAAGCTATACTCTAAAATACAATTTGTTTTTTAAGAATTATTTTCTGCAAGATAAATAACTATTAGTTATTTTATTATGAGAAAATATTACTCCTCACTGACTTTGGATTAAATATTAAAAGGGGAAATATATTATGAAATTCTTACTGTTGAAGTACATTATGCACCATTTCATCAATGCTTTATTTCAGATTTGAATAAACTCAAACTGAAGCAATGAAATATTTGCTCAAAATTGGTAAGTTAGGCAAGAGGTCAATGGTGGCTTCAAATAAGATAATTATTTATTCCTGTTGATTCACTCACATACCATCAATTACTACCCTTATTAGAATATGAAAAAACCTTGAAAAATAAAACTAAATAAGGTACAATATTTATCTGGGTGAAAATACTATTATAATCAAATGATATTGTGATGCTTTAATGAGTGTACTTCTATAAACTATGAAAAATTAAGCAAGTCTTCAATAGTTCCAATGCTATATTTTATGTAGTGAACTCAAGGTTAGTTTTTCTTCATTAATACACTTAAAAATTTCAGGGCCAGAAGAAATGCAACAGAAGGTGCATGTCCTACACGAGGCATATACAGTTTTAATTCCTGGTACTGCATCACCCTTCACCCCAGCACCACCAGGACCTATGAGTAAGCCCTGAGCACTTTTCCTTGTGGGCCTAGCAACCAAAATGAGTAAGTTTTAAAAAATTGTTCCAGGGGCCGGAGTGATAGCACAGTGGGTAGAGAATTTTATTGCACATGGCCAACCCAGGTTCCATCCCTGGCATCCCATATGGTACCCTGAGCCCTGCCAGGAGGAATTCCTGAGTGCAGAGTCAGGAGTAACCCCTAACATTGCCAGTTGTGACCCAAAAAGCAAAAAAAATTGTTCCAGTCTTATGGAGAAACAACTGATATACATCACTATATATGTTTAAGGAACACAGCATATTGATTTGATATATATATCTTGAAATTATCATAGTGCGTTCAGCCTATTTTCATCATTTCATATAAAATAGCAAGACATTGTTTTGTGATCAGAACTCTAAAATTTTACTCTCAACAAGTTTTCTGTGCTATAGTTTTATCTAATATCTGAAACAGTTGAGTACCCTTTGAAATAGCAGCCAAAAAGCAAAAGCTATCTATTTGTCCATGAAATTTTTTTAAAAATTTTTATTATACCACCGTGAGACATACAATTACAAAGGTGTTCATAATTGGTTCTTGGTAATACAGTATTCCAGCACCCATCCCTCCACCAGTACCCCATTTCCACCACCAATATAGCCCACCCCCTCCTGCCCACCCCCAGGCTGCCTAAATAGCAGGTACCCCAGCTTACTCTCTCTCTCTGTCTCTCTCTCTGCATCTCTCTCTCCTCTTCTTTTACACATTGTGGCTAATCCTGAAGATATTTAGAGTTTATCACTTAAGTTTCTTTGTGTATGTTCAATGGTGAGTTTTAATCTGCCATTACCATTTCCCACACTTAGGAAAACACTGGTATCTATTTATATCCTATTAATGAATGCAGTCATTCTATATCTGACTTTTTCCTTCTGACTAATTTCACTCAGCATGATAGTCTCCATATCCATCCATTTGCAGGTAAATTTCATAATTTCATCTTTTCTGACTGCTGCATAGTATTCCATAGTGTAGATGAACCACAGTTTCTTTAGCCAGTCCTCTGTTCTCGGGCATTTAGGTTGTTTCCAGATTCTAGCTATAGTGAATAGCGCAGAGATGAATAAAGAAGTACAGATAGTGTTTCTGCTATGTGTTTTTTGGTCTCTCCGGTATATTCCCAGGAGTTCTATTGCTGGATCAAATGGGAGCTCAATGTCTAGTTTTCGGAGGAATGCCCATATTGTTTTCCAAAAGGGCTGGACCAGCCGGCACTCCCACCAACAGTGGATGAGAGTCCCTTTTTCCTCACATCCACGCCAGCACCGGTTGTTCTTGCTGTTTTGGATATGTGCCAGTCTCTGTGGTGTGAAATGGAACCTCATTGTTGTTTTAATTTGCATCTCCCTGATGATTAAAGATGAAGAACACTTTTTCATATGCCTTTTGGCCATTCGAATTTCTTCTTTTTGGAAGCTTCTGTTCATTTCTTCTCCCCATATTTTGATGGAGTTTGCTGTTGTCTTGTGAAATGCTACAGTGCCTGATATATCCTTGATATTAACCCCTTGTCAGATGGGTATTGGGTGAATATCCTTTCCAACTGTGTGGATTGTCTTTGTATCCTGGTCACCATTTCTTTTGAGGTGCAGTAGCTTTTCAATTTTATATAATCCCATTTGTTTATCTTTGCTTCCATTTGCTTGGTCAGTGGTGTGTCGTCTTTAAATATACTTTTAGTTTCGATGTTGTAGAGCCTTTCTCCTATGCTTTCTTCAATGTACCTTATAGATTCATGTCTGATGTTGAGATCTATAATCCATTTTGATATGACTTTTGTGCATAGCGTTGATGGAGGTCTAAGTTCATTTTTTACACTTGATCTTAGCCAAAAGGCCGAGAAGCGATGAGTTCATTTTTTTTAGAAGTAGCTGCCCAGTTTTCCCAGCACCATTTGTTGAAAAGACTTTCTTCACTCCACTTAATATTCTTTGCTCTTTATCGAAGATTAAGTGGTTGTATATTTGAGAATGTGTTTCAGGATATTCAGTTCTATTCCATAGGTCTACAGGTCTGTCTCTATACCAATACCACACTGTCGTAATTTCAACTGCTCTGTAGTAGAACTTGAGGTTGGGGAAAGTGATACCTCCCATGTCCTTTTCCCCAAGGATTGCTTTAGCTATTCGTGGGGGGTTTATTATTCCATACAAATTTCAGTAGTGTTTGTTCAATTTCTTTTAAGAAAATCATGGGTATTTTTATAAGGACCGCATTGAATCTGTATAGAGCTCTAGGGAGTATTACCATTTTGATAATGTTAGTTCTTCAAATCCATGAGCAGGGAATGTGTCTCCATTTCCTCAGGTCTTCCTTTATTTCCTGAAGTAACGTTTTGTAGTTTTCTTTGTAGAGATCCTTTACATTCTTTGTCAAAATGATTCCTAGGTATTTGATTTTCTGTGGTGCAGTTGTGAATGGGATAGTTTCTTTAATGTCCCTTTCTTCTCTTTCGCTGTTTGCATATAGGAAGGCCATTGACTTTTGGGTATTGATTTTGTACCCTGCCACTCTACTATAGGAATATATTATTTCTAGGAGCCTCTTGGTAGAAAGCTTTTGGTTTTCCAGGTATAATATCATATCATCTGCAAATAGTGACAACTTGGCTTCTTCCCTTCCTATCCAGATGTCCTTAATGTCTTTTTCTTCCCTGATTGCTATGGCAAGTACTTCCAGTACTATATTGAATAGAAGTGGTGAGAGTGGGCAGCCTTGTCTTGTCCCTGATCTTAAGGGGAAGGCTTTCAGTTTTTCCCCATTGAGAATGAAGCTCGCTGTGGGCTTGTAGTAGATGGCCTGGATTATCTTGAGGAAGGTTCCTTCAATCCCCATTTTATAGAGAGCTTTTTATAATGAACAGGTGTTGAATCTTGTCAAATGCCTTCTCTGCATCTATTGATATGATCATATGGTTTTCATTTTCCTTTTTGTTGATATGATGTATTATGCTGATTGACCTGCCGATGTTGAACCATCCTTGCATTCCTGGGATGAATCCCACTTGGTCATAGTGTATAATTTTTTGATGACTCTTTGCGTTCTATTTGCTAGCATTTTGTTGAAGATCTTAGCCTTCAACAAAGATTGTTCTGTAGTTTTCCTTTTTTGTGACATCTCTGTCTGCTTTGGGTATCAGGGTGATATGTTTCTCGTAAAAAGCTATTTGGGAGTGTTTCTGTTTCTTCAATTTGTCGGAAGAGCTTAAAAAGAATTGGGAGTAAGTCTTCTTTAAAGGTTTTGTAGAATTCACTGGTGAATCCATCTGGACCTGGGCTTTTGTGTTTGGGGAGACTTTTGATTACCAATTCTATCTCCTTTATGGAGATAGGTTTGTTGGAGGTATTCCAAATCTTCTTGTTGCAGACTTGGGGGGCTATAGGAATTCAGGAATTTGTCCATTTCTTCTAGCTTCTCTTGTTTCTTGGCATACAAGCTCTCATAGTAATCTCTGATGATCTTTTGAATTTCTATGGTTTCTGTTGTGATGTCCCCATTTTCATTTCTGATTCTATTTATTTGGGATCTCTCTTTTCCTTTTCTTACAAGTCTTGCAAGTGGTTTGTCAATCTTGTTTATATTTTCAAAGAACCAGCTTTTGGTTTCGTTGATCTTCTGGATTGTTTTTGACATTCCATCTCATTGATTTCTGCTCTAAGTTTTATTATTTCTTTCTTTCTGCTTGGTTGGGCTCCTTTTGTTGATCACTCTCTAAAATCTTAAGTTGTGAAGTCAGACTGTTTATGATGGCCTTTTCTTCTTTTCTGATGAATGCTTGAAGAGCTATGAACTTGCCTCTTAACACAGCTTTTGCTGCATCCCACAAGTGCTGGTAATTCATGTCTTCAATCTCATTTGTTTCCAGGAATCTTTGGGTTTCCTCTTTGATTTCTTTTATGACTTGCTGGTTGTTCAGCAGTGAGCTGTTTAGTTTCCAGGTTCTCAGTATTGGTCTCCGGTTTGTGTACAATTAATTTCTATTTTCAGCGCATCATGGTCTGAAAAAATAGGTGGCACAATTTCTATCTTCTTGATTTTTATGGAGATATGATTTATGGGACAGCATATGATCTATTTTAGAGTATGTTCCATGTGCACTGGAGAAGAAACTGTATTCAGCTTTTTGGGGATGAAATGCCCTGCATATGTCTACCAGCCATCTCTTCTTTTAGGGCCAGTATTTCCTTGGTAAGTTTCAATCTTGTTGATGTATCCAGGGTAGATAGAGCAGAGTTGAATTCTCCAAATACAATTGGTTTGCTGTCAATGTCTTCTTTGAAGTCTATTAGTAGTTGTTTTAGGTATTTTGCTGGTCCCTCGTTGGGTGCATATATGTTTAATAGCATGATTTCTTCCCTGATATATGCACCCCTTGACTATTAAGAAGTGAACTTCACTGTCCCTTCTGACCTTCTTCAGCCTGAAGTCTATGTTGTTGGATACCAGTATGGCTACCCCAGGCTTTTTGGATGGGTTGTTTGAGTGAAGGGTTGTTTTCCAGGCTTTTATTTTGAGCCTGTCTTTGCTCCCGATTGTTCAGTTGTATTTCTTGCAGGCAGCAGAATGTCGGATTCAATTTTTTATCAGAGAAATATTTTTATTATA
>JAJIBD010029093.1:0-163600 GCA_021461705.1 Cryptotis parvus
GAATACAGACAGGGAAAAGTCACTAAGATGAGATCAGTGTAAGTTCTATAGGAAAGAATAGTGTTGCGCTTTGTCTTAGAGCCGGTGATAATGATGGTCCTTCTGCTTCCCTTCATCAATTGGTTCTATATTTGATTGGAAATGTATTAAGCAAAGAAAGATTTGACTTGTGGTTATTAAAAGTGTGGGGGTTTAAACCCATGTACACTCTGTTCAAATTCTTGCATTTACCAGATAACAATCGGGTTTTTTTCCATAGTCCAATTAAATTTTTTCTACTGGTGGTAATAAATGCTGCACATATACCCTAGAGAAAAACATAAAATTATATAAATATTAGACAGTGTATGACTTCTTTATTAAGTGTTTAATAAATAGCATTATCATCATTAATAGCATTACTAACATATAAAATCAACATTTATGAGAAATTACTAAACTATTGATTAGTTATAGAGAAAAGAGATTATTGGATTAAAAAGACCCAGTTGGAGACGCATATAAGATAGAAATATAGGGGCCAGAGTGATAGCCCAGTGGGTAGGGCATTTGCCTTGCATGCGGCCAGCACATGCCGGCCCGGTTTGATTCCCGGCATCCCATATGGTCCCCCAGCACCGCCAGGAGTAATTGCTGAGTGCAGAGCCAGGAAAAACCCCTGAACACATTGCCAGGTGTGACCAAAAAAGCAAAATAAAAAAAATAGAAATATGACAATATAGAAAAATGAAGTAGATTTTATGGGTATTCCTAAAGAATATGATGTGCATATCATTTAGGTGATTTCTCCTTTTGTGGTAGATTTGTGGGAAACACTCTTACACCCAGAATGTATGTACCTTGATTATTAATCCCATTAGATATATCAAGGGACATATCTGCTGTAATTCAAAAAATCCAGGATGCAAAAAATTTAATATAAGCCATAGATGAGAAGACAAATTGAGTTATTATAGGGGCCGGAGCGATAGCACAGGTGGGGCTGGCCCGGTTCGATCCCCGGCATCCCATATGGTCCCCCGAGCACTGCCAGGAGTTAATTCTGAGTGCAGAGCCAGGAGAAACCCCTGAGCATTGCCAGGTGTGACCCAAAAAGCAAAAAAAAAATTGAGTTATTATAGAGATAGTGTCAGAAATGCAAAGGACAGATAGTATTCAGAGAACTTTCAGATTATTTCAGTGAATTCTTCAATGCAAAAGACCCCGTTTACTCATGAGGATGCAGCACTACTATGGGTGCTTTTCACTTAAGAATGCAGATAAACTATAGCTTCACAGAGCACATCTAAGATGAGCTACTTAGGACACTCAGGAAATTGTTTAAGGAAAAGGTGGAATCAGGCAAGATGGAATGATGCTGACTTAAATAAGTATGCATTTAATTTAGATTATATCTGCAAAAGGTGAGGAGTTAAAATCAAGTTTTGCTGAATAATGATAATTTTCCAAGGCATAAACATATTATAAGAATAACATATATCAACAATAGCTGAGGAAAGAGAAAGGATATGACTGAGAAGTAGAGACCTTGCCTCGCATGTTTGAGGCCCTAGGTTCAATTCCTGACACTGAAAATAATGGTATTGAAAAATATACAAAATTAAAAACATTGCCCATAAACTGTTGGATTGCAGCCTACCTGCTAGCCCTGAGTTTTTTGCATTACTAAAGAGAGATTGTTTTCTCCTCTCTTACCTTTTGCATATGTTTAGGCTAAGGTATGTATTCTTTCAGAAACACAAAAAAAAATGTCTGGGCGGTACAGTGGTGTGTTATTTTACCTCTAAATTATTTTATTCCTGGGTTTCTTTCACATTTTCCAACTATAAACTTCAGCTCTATTTAGATTGATCTTACCCCCTAGAGATCCCTAGGAGGGACTGGATAATACCACCAAAAAAGAGTCTACCCTAGTTACCAAATGGGGCAACTTTTATAATAAGCCCTGTTCTGACCCAAAGTTTAGAGCAAAGATCAGTTCTAAGATAAGCAGAGAATGGCTTTGCAGTGGAGCAGAGACTTAAGACTTGTCTTGGAGCACAGCAAGATTGCTGTTATTGGAAACAGGACACTGAGGGTGATAGAAATGGTCGATCTGGCATGGGGAGCATTGTGTGGATCATATGACGTGCTCTCCCCGTGAAAGGCTATCCTATATATTTAATCTTGGGTGTAGTTATATATCTGGCTCTCTTGTTGTATTTATACAAGAGAACTAGAAATATTGAATTGATTGGTTACTAGTATCACTTGTATCACTTTTCTTTCTGTTGTTCATGGATTTGCTCAAACAGGGGCCAGTAACATCTCCATGTGTCCTGTCGCATGCTAGTATAGTCCAAGGGCATCTGTTCACTTCATCAATGTAAAGAGACTCAGACCATTCCTTCAGGTCATGGGAATGAAGTCTATAATTGTTACTGTTTTTTGACATATCACATACAACACAGGTAGCTTGTCAGGCTCTGCCATGCGGGTGGTATACTCTAGTAGTAGGCTCTCATCTTTTGCATTTACTGATGAACTGCAACAGAGAGAGATCTGCTTTTTCTCTCTCTCTCTTTTTTTTGCTTCTTGAGTCATACCTGACAATGCTCAGGGGTTACTCCTGGCTCTGCACTCAGGAATTACTCCTGGTGGTGCTCAGGGACCATATGGGATGCCGGGGATCGAACCTGAGTCGGCCATGTGCAAGATAAACGCCCTACCCACTGGACTATTGCTCCAGCCCAAGATCTGCTTTTTTCTTGGTGGAACTCTGATGAGCTGTGGAGTCCGGATGATGAAAATGGCAGTCCTCGTGGTGTGGGGGGGGTTCCTCTGGCTTCTTGTGAGGCGCTATTGGGATGATGGGACAGGGCTAGAACCCGACTGCCCTCTTGGGTACCTCATGATCAGCTGAGCACAGGGAGAGCTGTAGCAGCTCTGTTCTGGATGTCTGAGTCTCCAGGTATTTCTTAGGGCTTGAAATAGTCTTTGCTGTAAGATGGTACCCTGTTGAGCAGGGCTTGAGATTGGCTTTTCTCTTGGGTGGAGTTCTGACAAGTTGTGGAGTCCAGATGTTGAAAATGGAAGCCCATATGGTGTGGAGGTTCCTCTGGCTTCTTGTGAGGCTCTATTGGGATGGCAGGCCTGGACTAGAACTCGCCATCCCTCCCTGGTGCCTTACTAGTATAGGAGAAAGAAAAGCAGTGTTCTGCATTAGCATCTTTATAAACCTGGGAAGCAGGTGTGGCCCCCTGGGGTCTTTTTTAAGAGGAAACCAGTTTATAACTCAAAAGCTGGTTTTCACATTTGGTTACATCTACTCCAATCTCTGCATTAGGATTTACCTGCTACCCTTGGTGGAGTAGAGGAGGTTGCCAGTTGGTGTGGTGTGGTAGATTATGAGGAGGTTTGTTTTTAGTGAAGCTGAAAGTAGCAAAGATTTGAATTTTCTAAACTGGGCTGTAGTTCTTTGTTCATTGGCGAGAGAGGACAGTTGTCTGCCCCAAAGGGTGATAGGGAACCCGATGGACCCTGATACTGTTGGGGACCCAAACAGCCCAATAGTGAACAGTCACTATCACTATCACTATCTTCCCATTAATCATCTATTTGCTAGAGCGGGCACCAGTAATATCTCCATATGCCCTGTCTCATGATAGTAGAACCCAAAGGGATCCGCTTGCTCCAGGAACATAAAGAGCCTCAAACAATTATATTAGGTCACGGGAATGACCAAATATAAATGTTACTGGTAATTGGCATATCATTACTATACGAGCAGCTTGCCAGGCTTGCCGTACGGGTGGCATACTGTTGTAGTCACCTCTAAATAAAACATTTATTGATGAACCACGCAGCCTCTAGCTGCCGTGCAAACCGGGCTGTGATAGTCTGGTCTGCTGGGTGGAGTTGTGATGAGAGGGAAGTCTGGATGTGGAAAATGGTGGGCCCCATGGAGTAGGGGAGGGTGGTCTGGCTTGTTGTGAGGTTCTGCTGGGGTGGCAGGCCAGGGCTAGAACCCACCATGCCTCCCGGGCGCCTCGTGAGAAGCTGGGCACAAGGAGAGCAAGTAGCAGCTCTGCCCCATGTCTGAGAGTCTCTGGTTCAGCATACCTGGGCCGGATTGAAAAAAAAAACTGGTGCAGGGTGACTGTTGACTGGTGCAGTGAACAGTCAAAATTTAAAAAAAGACAAGAATAGATAAGAAAAGGGGCAGACTATGTTTGACAGCATAGAGTATGCAATCCAAATAACAAAGTGTTTTATTTGAGAAAAGAAATTTCTAGTATAAAATATTACTAAATAACTCATTTACAGTAGAAAATGAAAGTTACATAAAATGACAAAACTGTGGACTCATACTAGAAAACCTATTTCAGGTATATTAGCATTCATCATCAAAGTTAAACATTATGTTGTTGAAGGAAAAATGCTACTGATTTAATGACATAAAAATCTTTGAATCAGGATAAAAATGTTTTATCTGAGAAGACAGAGTGAAAATAACATTAATAAAATAATACTTTACAGAAAAACATGTTAGTGATTGGAGACAAAAATACTAACAAAATTTTGAACATACAAGGAAGTGTCGTCGAGGTTAAAGAGACATAGAGAATTTATATTGGTATTAACGTAAATTATGGAAGATAATAAAATAGTAGTCTGGCACATATTTATTTGAAAAGAAATGTTTTTATTTGTGTTGATAATTTTTTCATTAAAACCTTGTAAATAAATGGCATATCAGACAAACTGGTATAGAATGCCCCATGCCATAACCAGTAGTTAGCTCAAAACGATATTAAATCATTATAAAAGGAATGAGCCAAATAAGGCAATGGTATACTACTCAAAATATACTTCTTAAAGACTTTTTATTAAAATATTTCATGGTAGTACACAGAGGTCATGGTACAGACAGGTTTTGCAAAAAATAATTCCTAAAAAATAACCTTTCACAACTCAGGGGCACAGGGAGTTGACTCATATGAAGCATGCTTCTTCCAACCATTTCCTTTCACCTTGGTACTTTTTATTTAGTGTGTCGCATGTACTGTTATATAGAATATCAACAGTGCCCTAATCACTGTGATTAAAATGACACCTAGATATGATATGTGCCGTATGTATAAGTAAGATCTTTATGCCAAGCAAAATATTTCTTTATTTCTTCATTTTTTTAACCTTTATACGTAGTCTATAAAAACAATAACTTGAAAACAAGTGTACATGCTGCAGCGAAACGGTGTGATGTTAGCTGAAAGCAGATGGGATTTATGCATAATGCATTAGAGCAAAGTTAGGAATATTTCTCGTCTTTGACACTATGCACTTTGGTTTTGGTGGGGTGGTTTGTGTTGAGGGCCACACTTATCAGAGTTTGGGACTGACTCTGTGCTCTGAAGCTTTTCAGGAGATATGGCGCTGGAGTTCAAACTGAGGTTGGGTGCATGCAACTCGCATGCTTAACCCCCTGACTCCAGACCTACTAAGAACCTTTTTTAAAAAAGAACTTTGAAGAACCCCTAGTTTCTACACATTAGATTCCAAGAGCATCTCTACCAAAAATATCTCCACGACTGACCTAATATCTTCTGAGACAAAATGTTCCCCAACTGAGAGTCAATGAAGCGGAAAAAAATAAATTACTATATTAAAAATGATTAAAAATGAGGAAGATAAAAGAAATAAATCAGAATGTCATAGAAAAATAAATTGAAATGATATAAAATGATGAAAACAAGAACATACAAGGTTAAAATAGGAAAAAGAAAGGATAGAAAGAAAATAGGGACTAGAATACAATGATCTTTCAGAAGAAATGTAGAAGTTAAGAGAAAATATTGAGTGTGGTAAATAAGAATGTCTGGTATATATATGTATATATATATGGGTTTATATGTATACATACATATATGAATATATGTGCATATATGTATATGATCATATTGAATATTAAGAGTAAAATTGCAAAAAATATTTTATGACTAAAGCATAAAACAGAAATCATATAGGCATATTACATAGTGTCATTCATATGCTAATATAGATTTTTAAATTTCATATTACAACTCCTAACATTAAGTTTTGTTCAGGTTGTAAAGAGGGCATTGAATATGTACATCATAAGGAAAGCTTGCATAAATTTAAAAAGCACTTTATAGATCATCTGTACAATGAAAACAGCAAAAACAATAGCCTTATTGCAAATTTGTATTATTTGATATTTTATAGTATACTGTAATAATGCCAATTATCTACCCATACAGGCAATTTTAGATTTCTCTTTTATTTCTTTGTGTTTGAGTCTTACTCCTGGTACTCAGGGTTTACTCCTGTCTATGTGGTCATGGATTACACCTGGTAGTGCTTAGGGGACAATATGTGGTGTTGGGCATTAAACTTGAGGTCTGCCGCATGGAAGATAAGCACCTTACCTACCATACTATCCCTCTGTCCTTGCGTGAGAGTATTATCTAAGATTCCCTTTGCCATTGATGGGAGAGGCCCTCACCATATCTGGAGAAAAGGTAATATTGGAAAACCTGAGATTATTTAAGGTTGGAAGGAAGCAGAAGAAATAGAACAAACCTGAAATACCTTAACAAGTCAAAGGAAGGACACTGGCAGAAAAGACTGCTGGTCATTAGAAGATAAAATTACTTTCAAAATGCTAATTAAGATAAAAATGTAGAAAGTTAATTATATAAATATGTATAATGGTGTAACTAATATGAAGAAAGCTTTTACATGTATCTCTAAAAGAGAACAGGGAGAAGATTCCTTTTTTGGGACACAGCATCTTAGAATTGCTAATGTATATACTTAAGTGAGAGTCAGAGGAGGGACTGGAGAAGTGAGATATTACTGCTAAACTGTAGGTGAGCTAAGTGAGAGGAAGAAATGCTTTGGGCAGTATTGGGTTATAAGATATTTATATGCAATGGCTGTGGAAGCATTGTTGGTTTAATTTGATTAAAGAATACCTGCAAATATGAATCATATGTAAATAAAGTTTATAACCAAAATAAACTGATGAGAATCAAATGAAAGGATTATGGTGGGTTGAATAAGTTAAATGCATAATTCAAAAAAGGAATGAAGTGTAATCCTAAACCACATTCTCCTGAACAATTGAAACATTGCTTTTCAGGCTAGTGGTATGTATGTATGTATGTATGCATGCATGCATGCATGTATGCCTGTATGTATGTACATATGTATGTTAGCATGTTTGTATGCATGTATACACACATACACACATATACATGCACATGCATGTGTATGCATACATATACATATATACATATATGTGTTAAAATTCATATATATATGACACTTGCACAGATTCTAAGAGGTAAGTAGAGGAAAGAAGGAAAAAACTAAATATAACCCCTCTGCCAAAGACTATGCAATAAGTGTAAAGAGATAAAATATACATACATTTCTTTTTATGCATTAATGTCTGCCCATGTATGAAGATACAAGTTACTATTAACGATAGAACTAACAAGTGACAATAATGTAATGATTACACACTAGGTGAAATGCCTTTTGGATGCCACAAGTTGCTTTATTGACACTGTTATTATGACTAGTGTGTCTGACAGAACAGCTTCAAATTGTACTAACAGATAAAGAATATTTCAGGGTGTTTATATTGCAAATTTCTAGAGTACAGAAATAATAAAAGTTACTTCAGTTATAGTTAGTTCTGTAGTCTATTTCTGCCATATGGTGGTCTTGGAAAAGAAGATAGAGCTAAAACAAATGGACTTAAACAGATGAGAAACAAATACATATAATGAAAGTTGAAACTGTTTTGAACCATGAGAATAAGTTTGCATTGGCAGAATGTTAGAAATGATTAAGGACAAACTCCCAATAAACTATGCAATGTGGAGAAAGGTAAATAGAAAGTCGCTATAGCAAAATAACCCTGCCAACATTTTCCCTTTCAGTTAATGTTTTCTGATGATATTCAAATTTTTCCCTTTAGTATGATCACATCACATATGGAATAGACACATTAAAATAATTTTGTTCTCATCTCAAAACACTTGTATCACTTGTATCACGAGTGGGCACCAGTAACATTTCCATACATAGCGAACTAGGATAGCCCAAGGGCATCTGCTCTCCAAGAACATAAAGAACCTCAAACCATTCCACATCTGCTTGCTCCAGGAACATAAAGAGCCTCAAACCATTCCATCAGGTCATGGGAATGAGGTCTATAATTGTTATTGGTTTTTGGCATATCAAATACAACATGGGTAGCTTGCCAGTCTCTGCCATGTGGATGGGATACTCTTGTAGTAGCCTCTAATCTCGTGCATTTATCGATGAACAACGTAGTCGCAAAGCAGCCACAAAGCGACCACCTGAGTCAGGGAAAGATCAGCTTTTCTGCTGGGTGGAGCTCTGACGAGCTGTGCAGTCTGGATGTTGAAAATGGCAGCCCTCATAGTTTGGGAATTCCTCTGACTCTTGCAAGGTTCTATTGGGATGACAGGCCAGGGCTAGAACTCGCCTTCTGCCCTGGGTGCCTCCTGCTAAGCTGAGCACAAGGAGAGCACAAGTAGCTCTGCCCCGTGTGTCTGAGTCTCTGGATCAGACATATCTGGGCTTGAAATAGTCTTTGCTGTAGGGTGGGACCCTGATAAGCAGGGTCAAACACGCACTCTCTCAAACACACACTTTATAGATTGTACTTAATCAAGCCGTTTCTCTCCTTCTTGTCTTTCTTCTCTTTCTTCTTGGTTTGATTTTGCGGGCCACATCTAGTGGTATTCAGAACTTAGTTCCTAACTCTGCTCTCAGTAATCATTTCTAAAAGGGTTAAGGAAAACATTTGTGGTTCCAGGGATCAAATCCATGTTGGGGGCGTGCAAGTGCCCTATCTGCTCTACAATCTTTCATGCCCCTTTATTGCATGGTTGCAAATCTTCTTTTACTGAGATAGTCACTAAAACCAACCATTAATTATTTCATCCAGGTTTTTTAAACCATTTTTTAGTTCTTAGATATCATATGTATGTATATAATCACACACCTATACGTATAGGTCTATGTACATGTATATGTATACACTTATAGAGAGATATACATAACTATTACATAATATATCAACCTTTTCCATTTCATATTTGTCAATGTAGCCCTCTTGACTAAATTACAAGATCTTTGATAATAATAATGATATGTTCTTCACTCTAGCACTACTGCTAATACAAATGTACCAGTTCATAGGTCCAAATTTTTTGAGATAAAATTAATTTTCCACTGTATTTTAGAAAGATTAGACTTTTCTTTTATTAAAATTTTCTTCAGCCAGCTAATAACTTGATTACAATATTAGAATTTATGAAAATTTTGACTCATTTTTAATAGCATTTTTGACAAGAATCTAATTTCTTAAAATACGAAAAGTAAAAGAAAACATGGAATATTATCTGAAGGCTTTCTGTATTCTGTGGTTTTTCCCAAGAAAATAGTTAACTGATAACTACTTGGTCTGAGCATAATGTGAATCCTGTACAAAGTCCATCCAAGGTTCTTATACTAAAACCAAGAGAGTGCTTATTAAATCAATCACAATAAAGTGTTACAGTTTTCCTTTAGAGTTTTTTTGATTTTCCTGTAGCTTGTCAGAAGTTGATTAGACATTGTCTTCTGTCATCCTCGGGGTGAAAGAGAGGGTGAGCAAATGGAGAAGGTGTGAGATTAGTAGAGTTGGACATGAGCTAATGTTATGCATCCTCATGACTGATCAACATCATTTTTGTTATCTATCCTCTATCTACTATTGTTACATTGCCTATATAATCTTTAACTTGTATTAATGTGTTAAAATAATGACACAAAGATAATTCTGATATGAAAATCAAAATATAATTTCAATGCTGTGGGAAGTGAGGCCTAGAAATAGATTTATCTATTATACTGTCTTAATGCGGGACAAAGAAAGAAGAGTAAGATTATTGGTTTTCCTGTACAATTTATAGCAGATCACCATTTCTTTTATATTTGTATTAGCTCTACTGTAATGGGCATACTTCATTTATCATCGCTTTCTCTTCCCTGAATACAGGTAAAGGAAAACTTACTTTTGGACCAGGAATATAGCACTAGTTATATTGTTAGGTTGGTTTACTCCAGATCTGGCATGATTTGACCCCAGCTACATGGAACTTTTCATCTCACTATTTTCTACTTGCAGAAAAGGGTGTATACTCTTCCTGGCTAAATTGAAGTTTTAGTTGTTGTTTTATTGGTAGTTTTGAAGCATGCTTTGGACAGAGCATAGTATTCCTGGATGCCTTCAACACACTGAGGAATCACACCATTGCTCAGTAGGCTAAATTATTTTAAACCTTTCAAAAATAACTTCTCTCCTTTCTGCAGATTTCCCTAGGAACAATCTCCATGAAAACGACTCCTAATTTAAAGAAAACTAAGGCATCCCTCACTACTGACAAGGGAAATGGCTCTTTTGGCCAAATCATAGAAATGAGCTTCCCTTAAGTACATTGCACCTTTAAAAGCTGACATTATTGCCGTGAAGCCTGAATGGTACCTTGTCAGCATGGAATAACCAGACTGGGCCAAGTTGTCATTTCTGACAGGTCAGTGTAATGAGCAAAAGAACGCTGAGTTTGTCTAAAAGTTTTCACTCGAATCAGCAGGGTAGAGCTGTTTGGGGCGATAACAGCTCTAGGTATGTGACTCATTAAATGTGTCATATTATCAAACATGTGGCCCCTACTATCACAGTCACCACATTTATGCTTTGTTTCCTCCCCAAGTGTCCCCAGAAAGTCCTCATGGTTCTAATTTGGATGAGCAGAGATGAAAGAGCTTTGAGACACTGGGAAGTTAGCTGAGTGTGATTAGAGGAGTGTCAAGCATTCAGTTGTCCCTTTCAAAACACCACACAGAGATACATACTACTTTAATATGCGGACTTCTCCCTAGAGCTCTCCTTCCCCAATCCATGGGATTTCTCCAGTAACGTTTATTTTTATTTTTTATCATTAAACCAGAGACACAATATAAATAAGGTAAATAAGTATAACTGAGGTTGCCTTGACATAAGGTCTGCCTGAATTACAGGTGAGTCAGTGCCCAGAGTTCCACACTACCTATGCTCCGGAACCGGAACCTGCACACTGATTTATCACTTAAATAGAGCACAAATGTAATGGTGTTAGAGCTCCTGGGTCCAGATTTCACAGTAAATAGATAACAAGTCTTAAAAAGTTCAGCCTTTTCAGCTTATCAGCCCGCTGTGGTGCCCTTTCCTTAATCAGATGCACCAAACAACAGAAAACATTTTCCCCCTGCTTCAGAAAAATTCACTTAATGTTCGTGACTAATTAAATTCTCACTCTAGTCATGATTAATGTAACAAATAATTACAGCTTAGATCTAATATAGATACAACTAATTGTTCTGCCCACAGTGCATCATGACTAACAATTAAACATAGCTTTTAAAGCAAAAGCAAGATCTGAGGAGTGACCTTCACCTGGCTTTGCTCTTCCCACTGCAGGAAATACCATGTTTGAGCTTCTGTTTTCTTCTTCACTCCTTTGATGGTGACAAAGGGTTTCATTTGTTGGGTTGTTTACATTTCTCTTTCCTTAGGTGATACCTAAGCCCATTCTTTCATTTTTTCTTATCCTTACAATTTTGGAGGTCCTGACCAAGAACATTAGAGACAGAGTGAAAAAAAGGAAGTATTAGCTGCTGAGGTTTTCCCCTCAGATAAAGGTCAAAAACACAGGAAAAGTAAAAGAAAATGAGGGCTGGCAATACTTCTGACTGCAAGGCAATGTGCATGACCCATGTGTAGACATTGGCTCTCATTTCGTCAAATTCTATCCCAGAAGATATGCTAGGACTCTACTGCATAGAAATGTAGGGACTGCTACTGAATTGATGGCGGTATTATGGAAATACATTCCCACCAGATCCAAACATTCACAGTCGTCTGAGGATTCTCATACTGGGGACCACTAGTCCTAGTTTTATTAACTACTCAATTACAAAAAGAAATGCCAACTTACCAATATTTCTTATTTTCTTTCGCAAATATGAAGCATAATCAGATTTCATTGTCTGTTCTTACCTTCTCATCTTTCCTTGTCTTCCTTTCCTTCATTGTTTGCTTTTCTTCTTTTTTTTTTGGTGGGGGGGAGGTCCATGCCTGGAGGTGCTTAGAACTTACATTCCTGATTCCAGGCTCAGGGAACACTTGTGGTGGTGCTCAGGAAATCATATGTGATGCCAGGGTTTGAGCCTGAGTGTCTTTACTTGAGATACATGTGAGGAAGTATCTTTCCTCCAAACTCATATCATATATTTGCTTATACAATTAGTACAAGTTCCTGCCTCTAATGACCACTCCACCTTCACAATGGCAAAGATTTTACCATGTTATCAAGGAATATCAAGATTAATTTATTGTATAGACTTGTCCCTTGTATCACTGTGTTCCTGTTGTTCATCGATTTGCTCCAGCAGGTGCCAGTAACATCTCCATTAGTTGGGAATGAAGTTCACTATTGTTACTGGTTTTGGCAGATCGAATACACCACGGGTAGCTTGCCAGTCTCTCCAGCGGCTCTGGGTTCACCCCAGAGGACCCAGTCTTTTTTCAATATCAGACCATCAAGCATCCAGGGCCCCTGGGCACAGCCCCGGTTGTAGACAAACCTGTCTCCTGTCTGCCAACTGCCCATGCAGCTGGGCACCGCAGCCACACCTGCAACACCTCGAGGGTCAGGGTGAACTAAAGCTCATATATGAAATACTCTAGGGAAATATATTTTTTTTGTAATTTTAGCAATTAAATATAAATAGCTATGTCCCAAGCCAGAATGTTTTTATTTGCTATTTATATCTTAATAAAGTCAAGAGAATTATCTTGATTTATAGTATTTAGTAGGTAAACAGGACACCATATTACTATTAAATGAGCTTAGGACACCTGCCTGGAAAGTTTTGCTTACTAAGCATGCATGATGAATTGAATACAATTCTTATACCTACATTAACAACTGTATAGGACTGATTTATATTTGGTGAATGAAGAGACCAGATTGGGCAAGTTAGAGTGATTAAATGGTTTGTACTATATATAAATATATATAGAGAGAGTGTGTATATATATTATATACTACAATGTAATATATATCCATGAAATTATTTTTTCAATGTTTTGTAATATATATGTATATATATTACACACAAACACACACACATATAAGTTCATGGATTAAATTACACACAATTCTAGGGAACATTTCACTAAATAAACTAGACATGCAGAGAAATGTTACTCAGTAACAGTACTAAGCTAACACTGTGGCCCTCCTCCATGTGTCAAATCACGCTTGTTGCCCTGTGTACTATATCAAACTTTTCAGTTAAATGACTTCTATTAGATAATTTATTGAGCCCTAGTCCAACCCTAATTTCAGTGTCCTCATCCAACAGTAGCTTTGGAGCAGCACACGATGAGTCAAATTTTGAAATAAAATATTTTTTAAATTTTTAAATATTTTTTATTTTTATTTTTTTTTTCCATGTATTTTATTTTACGACCGTGAAATATACAATTGCAAACATATACAATTACAAAGATGTTCATATTTGGGTTTTGGTCATACAGTGTTCCAGCACCCATCCCTCCACCAGTGCCCATCTCCCACTACCAATGTCCCCAGTTCCCTCCTCCATCCCCCAGCCCGCCTCCATGGCAGGTTCGTTATTTCTTTTCCTTTTTCTCTCTTTCTCTTTTTCTACCCTTCCGAACTATGGATTACAAAACATACATTTAAAGGGTTGTTACGTGTATCTTTTTGCCTGTATTTACTACTCAGTTCTAGGTTGGCATTAGTACTTTTGACAATTGTTAGCACACTTTTCCATTTTATGTCTTACCTAGCCTCTGACTCCCACATGTTTGTGATAATTCCACCTTTGACAAGACCTCCTGATACATGTTTCACTTGATCTTGGATATTGGTATCATAATATGTACATATATATTTATGTCATGCAAATAAATGCAGTCATTCTGTATCTGTCTCTCTCATTCTGGCTAATTTCACTCAACATAATCTTCTCCATGTCCATCCATTTATAGGCAAATTTTATAACTTCATTTTTCCTAACAGCTGCATAGTATTCCATTATGTAGATGTACCAGAGCTTCTTTATCCAGTCATAGATTCTAGGGCACTCTGGTTGTTTCCATATTCTGGCTATTGTGAATAATGCTGCTATGAACATAAAAGTAGGGATGGTGTTTCCCGCTGTGTATTTTTGGCCTCCCAGAGTAGATTCCCAGGAGTGGTATGGCTGGGTCAAATGGGAGTTCGATTTCTAGTCTTTGGAGGAAAGTCCACATTGTTTTCCAGAAAGGCTGAACCAGCCGGCATTCCCACCAACAATGAATGAGTGTCCCCTTTTCCCCACATCCATGCCAGCACTTGTTGTTCTTGCTCTTTTGAATATGTGCCAGTCTCTGTGGTGTAAAATGACGTCTCATTGTTGTTTTGATTTGCATCTCTCTGATGATTAGTGATGATGAGCATTTTTTCATATGTTTTTTTGCCATTCGAATTTCTTCCTTGCTGAAGTTTCTGTTCATTTCTTCTCCCCATTTTTTGATGGGGTTGTTTGTTTTCTTCTTGTAAAGTTCTACCAGTGCCTGATATATCCTGGATATTAACCCCTTATCAGATGGGTATTGGGTGAATATTCTTTCCCAATCTGTGGACTGCTTTTGTATCTTAGTCACTGTTTCTTTTGAGGTGCAGAAGCTTTTTAGTTTCATGTAGTCCCATATGTTTATCTTTTCTTCTAGTTGCTTTGTTAGTGATGTTTCATCTTTGAAGATGCCTTTAGCTTCAATGTCATGGAGGGTTTTTCCTATATTTTCTTCAATGTACTTTATGGATTCAAGTCTGATATTGAGATCTTTAGTCCACTTTGATCTGATTTTTGTGCATGGTGTTAGACACAGGTCCAAATTCATTTTTTTACATGTCGCTGCCCAGTTTTCCCAACACCACTTATTGAAGAGGCTTTCCTTACTCCATTTTAGACTCGTTGCACCTTTATCAAAGATTAAATGATCATGTGTTTGAGGTTGGGTGTCAGGATACTCAATTCTATTCCATAGGTCCACGGGTCTGTTTTTATTCCAATACCATGCTATTTTAATTACTACTGCCTTGTAGTACAGTTTGAAGTTGGGTAAGGTGATGCCTCCCATCTTCTTTTTCCCGAGGATTGCTTTAGCTATCCTTGGGGGTTTATCGTTCCATACAAATTTCAGGATTGTTTGGTCAAATTCTTTGAAGAATGTCATGGGTATCCTTATAGGGATTGCATTGAGTCTGTACAGAGCTCTAGGGAGTATTACCATTTTGACAATGTTGATTCTCCCCCATCCAGGAGCAGGGAATATGTTTCCATTTCCTTGTGCTGGCGTGGGTGTGGGGAAAAGGGGACACTCATCCATTGTTGGTGGGAATGCCGGCTGGTACAGCCTTTCTGGAAAACAATATGGACATTCCTCCAAAGACTAGAAATTGAACTCCCATTTGACCCAGCCATACCACTCCTGGGAATCTACTCTGGGAAGCCAAAAATACGCAGCGGAAACACCATCCCTACTTTTATGTTCATAGCAGCATTATTCACAATAGCCAGAATCTGGAAGCAACCCGAGTGCCCAAAAAAATCGATGACTGGATAAAAAAGCTTTGGTACATCTACACAATGGAATACTATGCAGCTGCTAGGAAAAATGAAGTTATAAAATTTGCCTACAAATGGATGGACATGGAGAAGATTATGTTGAGCGAAATTAGCCAGAAGGAGAGAGACAGATACAGAATGACTGCATTTATCTGCATAACATAAATATATAGGTACATATTATGATACCAATATCCAAGGTCAAGTGAAACATACATCAGGAGGTCCTGTCAATGGTGGAAATTATCACAAACGTGTGGGAGTCAGAGGCTAGGTAAGACAGAAAATGGAACAGTGTGCTAACAATTGTTGAGGGTACTAATGCCAACCTCGAACTGAGCATTAAATAGAGGCAAAAGATACACATGACAACCCTTTAATGTATGTTCTGTAATCCATAGTCTGGAGGGAAGGAAAAGAGAAAGAGAGAGAAATGGAAAGAAATAAAGAACCTGCCATGGAGGAGGGCTGGGGGAAGGGGGAGGGAACCGGGGACGTTGGTGGTGGGAAATGGGCACTGGTGGCGGGATGGGTGCTGTAACACTGTATGACCAAAACCCAAATATGAACTTTTTAATTGTATATCTTTGTAATTGTAAAAATAAAAAAATTAAAAAAAAATAAATAAAAGAGTTTGCCTCCCCCCAAAAAAAAATAAAAAAATAAAATAAAAAACAGAAAAAAAATCTTTGAAATGTTAGAAGTTACTTACAATTTGAATATTTTTCTACGCATTCTGATGAAAGGTTACCAAGGACTCTAGATTAGGAAGAGAAACTCTAAGTGTGCAGAATGATATGAATCAATTTTAATGTAAATAAGATTTTCATTTAAATAAGATTTACAATCACTGTCACTGTCTTCCTGTTAATCATCGATTGGCTCAAGCAGGCACCAGTAACATCTCCATATGTCCTGTCTCATGCTAGTAGAGCCCAAGGGCACCTGCTTGCTCCAGGAACTAAAGAGCCTCAAACCATTCCATTTGGTCATGGGAATGAGATCTAAAATTGTTACTGGTATTTGGCTATCAAATACGACATGGGTAGCTTGCCAGGCTCTGCCTTGTGGATAGCATGTTCTTGTAGTCATCTCTAAATCCAGCGTTTATTGATGAACTGCAGGGCCTCAAGCAGACGTGCGAACAGAGCTGTGATAGGCTGAGGAGGCCCTCATGAAGTGGGGGGTCGTCTGGCTTGTTGTGAGGCTCTGCTGGGGTTGCGGGCCAGGGCTAGAACCCGCCATCCTTCCTGGCCACCTCGTGATCGCCTGGGCACAGGGAGAGCCAGTAGCATCTCTGCCCCATGTCTGTGAGACTCTGGATCAGCATACCTGAGCCGGATTTTAAAAAAAACTAAGTTTACATTTGTAAATTCTTAGATTATGAAAATCAATGTCAAATAAAATTTACCCCATCTTTTTTTTAATTACAATGAATTTT
The DNA here is from genome assembly GCA_021461705.1 of Cryptotis parvus. Classification (NCBI taxonomy): domain Eukaryota; kingdom Metazoa; phylum Chordata; class Mammalia; order Eulipotyphla; family Soricidae; genus Cryptotis; species Cryptotis parvus. Next base: position 17,210 of record JAJIBD010029093.1, read on the forward strand.
ATAGAAAAAGTGTCAAGTAGGAAACTAAAGTTTCACATTTACTCAAGTTCTTAAATTGACATGAAATTAGTGAAAAGTGTTCTAAGTGCTTTGGTTCTTTGTTTAAAACTAAAGAAACTAAGTTCTTTAGTGTTCTGTCTTCTAATATTGAAAAAATGTGAAAAAAAATCAAAGGTTTTAATAGCAAAATGGTTACAAAACAAGGATCCTATTGCATAGACTTTTTTAGGAGAATGTTTTTTATGCTGCAATCTCAAAATATATTAAAATATTACTCCATATACCTTTCCAGAGCCTGTGTCTCTTTACTGTGCTAACAATTTTCTTTGACTTCTTCTACTTCAACTGCTTATAAGATTTCAACAATTTTTTTTCCCTTCCAGATTCCCATAATATTCAAGATTTTGAAGTTTAGCTCACTGTTTCTGGACTTTGGAATTCTCTTTTCAACCTTATTAATTTACATTCTGAAATTACCATGGTCCATACAGACACCTCCAAAGTCACTCATAAGAACCCCTAAAAAATGCTTAATGATCAAGTATGGGTGCCTGAAATGCCGACGTCAGTATTTATATTAGTGTATTATAGGGACGCATTATGGTTGAGTTTGAAACTTACTATTCTGTACTAAATGCTTTTCATAACTGGGATAAGTGTTAAAAAAAGATTTTGTACAGTTTTTGTATAGACAAAATAGTATAAAAGGACCCAAAGTCTCACTGTCTTCCCTTTTTTTCTTCTCTAAGATTTTTTGGGGTTGGGTGGTTTGGATCACACTCAACAATGCTCAAGGCTAAATCCTGGTTTTTTGCTTTGTTTTGTTTTTTTTTTTTTTTTTTTTTTTTTTGGTCAGCCACTTGCAAGGCAAACACCCTACCTGCTGCACTTTTACTCTGGCCCTTAATCCTGGTTCTATGCTCTACAATTCCTCCTGGTAATGACCATGGGAATGTATATGGTGTCTGGTATTAAACTAGAGACGGCTGCAAGCACGGCAAGGGTCTTATCTTTTATCTCTATAGCCCTTTTTCTCTTTTCTTATCTTCTCTGACCATTTCCTCTTCTCAACAAAATATTGATGGCCAATATGTCCTCCATCTCCACACAATAAAGATTTAAATTCAGCCCATGACTTTAAATTAATCTATATAATGATGTTAGATTTGAAAAGTCAATGATTCACTTACGTATCTAGAAAGGTGGTTACAGTGCACTTAAAGCTTTTCTTTAATCAAAAGGCCACTGGACGGTGATTCTGACCTATTCCCACCAAGACCATGTGATCTGATGCATTCTGTACTCAGTTGCTATTTACTTTCAAATCTTATCCTAGAAACAGTATGCCCTTAATTACATATATGAGATTAAATTTTCCATTACATCTTAATTTTAACACATACTTCATTGCTATTCAGTAGCTCTAATTCAACTATTGACTCCAAAATCTAAGTAAAGAGTCCTCAACAATTGCAGTTAACTGATTAACTGATGGAATTATTTGCTTAACGACCCACACTATAAACCATGGTTATCAAACTTGGCTAACTATTGAAAGTACCTGTACAGTTAGATCACTTGATCACTTGAATCCCGTTATTCATGGATTTGCTGGAGCGGGCACCAGTAACATTTCCATTGGACCCTATCACGTGCCAATGTAGCCCAATGGCATCTGGTTGATTCAGGAATATGAAGAGTCTCAAACCGTTCCTTCAGGGTCTTGACAAGGAAGTCTGACCATCTTGTAGGTGGGCGTCCACGTGATCTTTTGACATCCCGTGCGATCCAGTCAGTAACAGCTCTAGTCCAGCGGTTGTCTCCAAATCGCATTACATGTCCAGCCCATCTGATTTTCGATGCCTTGGCAAACAAGACAACTTCCCGGACTCTGGAACAGCAATGGAGGTCAAACTCCAGATTCCTTCTCTCACTTGAGTGATGCGTGATATTCCAAGCATAGCTCTTTTCTTTTTTTTTAAGTATTTTATTATACCACCGTGAGATATACAAATAAAAAGATATACAATTAAAAAGTTCATGTTTGGGTTTTGGTCATACAGTGTTCCAGCACCCGTCCCTCCACCAGTGCCCATCTCCCACCACCAACATCCCCGGTTCCCTCACCCCTTCCCCAGCCCACCTCCATGGCAGGTTCTTTATTTCTTTCCTTTTCTCTCTCTTTCTCTTTTCCTTCTCTTCCAGACTATGGATTACAGACAATACATTAAAAGGTTGTCATGTGTTTCGATTCCTCTCTGGGAGAACCGAATTGCATTCTCATCCTGCTTTCTTAGGTCCCAGGTCTCTGAGGCATATGTTAATACAGGGAGAACGGTGGAGTCAAAGAGATCTTCCCTGAGCTGAAGGTTCTTTGTCCTTTTAGCTATTTCTTTGATGCCTTTGAAGGCATTCCATGCCGCTCTCTCTTCCTCCTGCGCAGCTCAAGTTTTAGGTAGTTCATCATGTTGACTTCTCGACCTAGGTACACATAACTGCTGCATTCAGAGATGTTTGTTCCATTGAGAGTGAATGGGGCCTCTGGAACTAGTTCATTTTTCATAAACATGGTTTTCTTTAGATTCAGCTATAAACCTATCTTTCCACATTCTCGGCTATTTTAGCACCTGACACATTACTTGAAATGCAAAACACAGTTTTTGGTCCCACAGCAAATAAATTTGACTTTATATCTTAAAGAGATATAAAGAGCTTTCCAATGATTACTATGTACAGAGAGGTCAGGACAAGATAGGCCTTAATGAGGTATAGTCTTCAAATAGTCAGAATTTAAAAATTCTAAAGTTTTTAAAAACGACACTAATAAAAATCTAGTTTCCTTGACTTTACCTAAAGTTTCTGATTAAGAGGATCTCAATTGGACCCTGAGAATTTGTATATTTAGCAGATTTCCAGGTGATTCTGATGTAAATGGCGCCAGAAAACTAAATGAAAATCACTGTTCTAGAATATTTGTTGATAAATTTGAATTAATTTATGAATTTATGCACTGGAACAATGTGACTCTGCAGGTGTGGGTGTGTGTTTACTGTAAATATAGATCTAAAATAGAGGGATTCTGATTTAATAGGTCTGAATATAGGTTGTTCATTGGCATTGCTAAAGTTCCCCTGGTGATTTTAATATGCAGCAAAATTTAAAAACCACTTGGGTCAGCACTTTTAAAAAACTAATTTATTAGGTTTAAATTCACATAATATAATTAATGATTTTAAATAATTAATTTAGTGGCTCTTAGTATATGCATAAAACTATGAAATCATACCTCTGTTTAGTTGCAAACATTTCCATCTCTCCAAACTTTAGACCTTCCCAGTTAAATGGTGTTTGACTATTCTCCCTTCCTTGTGGCTTCCCATTCACCACTAGTAACCACCAATCTGCATTCTGGTTGGCATAGTTCATATGAAAGCAATCATCAAAACAAGACTTCTTGTGTTCAACTTTTTCACTAAGCATAATTTAATGAAGATTTATATGTATGCAGTTTGTTGGTGCTTCAATGTGTTTATATATTGTATAGAACTAGTATTATCCATTGCTGACTTATATTACATATTATATATGTACCTATAAAATATGCATAACTGTATATCATTACTACAATTTAATTTGTGAGATTGAGATAGTACCTCAGTTGCTTTTTTATTAACCGAATGACTGATGATGTTTACATATTTTAATTAATATATTGATCCTTTGTTTTTCATTTGGGGGCAAAGAAGACATTTTGCTAAGAAGTTGTGCTATTAATTATATGATATATATATAAATTTATATATACATTTATATGGTGAACAATAGGTTTCGGAAAAACCTGATAAAAAATACCAGTGAAAGTAAACTTTCAAAGGACAAGCTTCAAAAAAGACTTCAAGAAGAATTCCAGCATGCTATGGGGGAGTGCCTGCCTGGTCTGAGGCAACCAAGCGGAAGACGTCTTCTGATGGTCTTTTTGTTTCTTGTGAAAGCCTAGTTTTGAAGTCTACACATTTGCTGAGGGAAAGGCGACCGGGAGGCATGGCGGGCTCTAGCCCTGGCCTGCCACCCCAGCAGAGCCTCACAACAAACCAGACAACCCTCCACTACTCCATGGGGCCCGCCATTCTCCACATCCGGACTTCCCTCTTGTCACAGTTCCACCCAGCAGACCAGACTATCACAGCCCGGCTCAGCCGCGCCACTAGCGGCCCTGCGGTTCATCTATAAATGCTTTATTTAGAGGTGACTACAACAGTATGCCACCCGCACAGCAAGCCTGGCAAGCTGCTCGTGTAGTATTTGATATGCCAAATACCAGTAACATTTATATTAGGTCATTCCTGTGACCTAATTTAATGGTTTGAGGCTCTCTATGTTCCTGGAGCAAGTGAATGCCTTTGGGTTCTACTAGCATGAGACAGGACATATGGAGATATTACTGGTGCCCGCTCTAGCAAATAGATGATTAACTAGAAGATAGTGATAGTGATAGTGATACATTTATATATTTGAGTTTTGGAGTTAATTACATGTATCATCTCTAGATGCAAATTTTATTCCATTGCTCTAGACTATGTATCTGTCCTTAGTCTCTTACCATATTATTTTGGTTTTGTTTATTTCCTTTAACTGTAGTATAGGTAAATGGGCTTAATTTAGAGAGGGGAAGTTCTGTTAGCTTTTGCAATAAAACTAAATATTCTAAAAATTAAAATATGAGAAATATTAATTTTATACTAAATAAAAATTCTAAATTTGCACCCTCCATTTTATTGAAAATCAATCAAGTTTTTCATTATCTACCTCTACATTCTCACTACAGTGAAAGCTGTTGCATTGTAGACTCAATGAGCCACAAAAACCAAAAACATTTGCTATTTTGTCATTTGGAATAAAGTTTTCCATCCCCTAGTCCCAACTGACTGAATATTTCTATAAGATCAGATACCCTTTTCTTTTATTTCATCATCACTTCTCTAGTTTTTTTCCTATTTTACCTGATTTTATTGATATATTACATGAAGGATATATAAGTTTAAGACATGATGATTTGATAATTGCTTACTTGCTTTATGATGCAGTGAGAGATTACTGAATTGTCACTCACTGAATTACCATTTGTATATGTTGATAGCATTTTATTTTTATTTTTTGATATATACAAATTTTTTGATATTTGATTTTTAATATTTTTAATTTATTTTTGATAGTTCAGTTTTCAACACATATCCCACCACCAGTGTGTTCCTACCATGAAAAACACTCATTTCCCACCATCCTCCATGCCATGCCTGCTCCCTCAGGTGGCACCAATTATCTTGTCCATTGTAGCCCTTATATGGAAATAGTGTTGATAAAGTCATGACTTTTTATTCCCTGGTTTCTTATGGGCTAATCTGGTCTACTTCTATTCTTTCACTGACCATCTGAATTTCTTGAAAATGATTGGTTTCTATTAGTTTGCTGTACTATAAGGCTGCTTTGAGGACACACATCATGGGGAGAGCTGGTAGCAGCTCTGCTCCGTGTATCTGTGTCTCTGGATCATCGCCAACAGCCTGGGAGCAGTTCATGAGTGGGTCCACTGGGCCTCCCAGAAAGGATAGAGGTGGAGGAAAGGGAGCCTAGCTCCATCTCTATGGAAGCCCGGTGACTTTAGCTGCTGAGACTCACATACCTGGGCTTGAAAATCGGTTTCTCTATAAGGTGGGGCTCTGATGAGCTGGGCTTGAGATCAGCTTCTCTCTTGGGTGGGGCTTGATAACCTTTGGAGTCTGGACATTGAAAATGGCTGGCATAATGTTCAGGGGTGGACCCGCCCATGAACTGCTCCCAGGCTGTCAGCTGTGATCAAGAGACATGGTGCCAAGCTGCTACCAGCTCTCCCTGTACTTGGCTGATCATGAGGTGTCCAGGATGGAGGGCAGGTTCTGGCTCAGACCTGCCACCCCAATATAGCCTCAGAAGAAGCCAGAGGAGCCCCACACACCATTATGGCAGCCATTTTCAACATCACTACTCCAAAGCTCATTAGAGCCCCATCCAAGAGAGAAGCTGATCTCAAGCCCGGCTAGTCAAAGTCCCACCCTATAGAGGAGTTGATTTCAAGCCCAGGTATAAAGGTCTCAGCGGCTAAAATCACTGGGCTTCCATTGAGATGGAGCTGTGGTCCCTTTTCCCCATCTCTGTGCCATTGTGGAGGCCTGGTGGACCCACCTACAAACTGCTCACAGGCTGTTGGACGTGATCCAGAGACAGATACATGGAGCAGAGCTGCTTCAGCTCTTCCCATACTTGGCTTATCATGAGGCATCCAGGAGGAGGTTGGATTCTGGCCCTGGTCTGCCATGCAATAAAGCCTCGGAAGAAGCAAGAGTATCTTCTCTAGTTATTTTAGCTAGGCAGCATAGGAAACTATGCATATGAATCATTGATATGTGTGAAATGGGATTGGAGAGGAAAGAGAGATTGATCAGAGGAGCTACTGGGCTTTTTTAATAAGAGGTGACAGTGAAACAGTAAGTTTAGCCTTACATGTCCAATGCAAAAATGAAAATAGTTTTGTCCCCATTTGGACTTGCAGGTAGAGATTGTGCTCAATGAGAGGCAAGTTGAAAATATTTCTCTGGTCCCACTTAAAAGGTTATACATAATGAGATTTCTACTGTGTGAGAAAGTTAAGAAACTGGGTGACTTGCCAAATCTTGATCACAAAGAGTTATTTTAATACACATTGTAAAGCATTTGTCTTTGCAAGGTATAAAATGCCAGGCTCAGCTTCCTTTTTACAGGGTCTGTTACTCTCTATGGGATAATTTATTATAAATTTCCCAGCATTATATATACTTCCAACAGTGTTAACTCTTTTGCAGAGTAGGAAGAGGGCAACATACTGGCAATATACTGATGTGTATACTATACTATATGTAATATCAGAGAGCTTAAGGGCCATTATTGTTGTAGCTGTAATATTATCTATTCTTGAAACTCTAGAATTCTTACACTGAGAAAAACATTTATTTTTTCAATTAATCAGCACTTTTTTTTGTTTGTGGGGGCCACAGTGGATGTGGGAGCACACCTGGTAGTGCTCAAAGTTATTACGATTTTGGACTCAGAACTCCTTGATGGTTCTCAGGTGACCATATGAAATGTTGGGATTGAACCCGGTTCAGTCACATGAACAGCAAGTTCTTTATTCATTGTACATTTCTCTCTGACCCCTAAGCACCTTTATTGAACATGTTTATACTTACATACTTTCTAAAAAGTATGACAAGATGACACCAAATTAGTACTCTCAAAAGAAGATATAAAGTCTATAAAGCTCATAGAAATTGTACATAAGTTCAAACAGCAAGCTCATAACAGTGGCTGATTCTGTGGAGGTAAACTTTCTTCTGGCGAGAAAGGAAAGAGTATTTGATTTTTGACTTGTGTACCACTAGAGTTTGCACAATGTCTTTGATTGACATACTTAAAAATAAAGCACAAAGAAAGACAAATACTAGATAATATCATTCATGTGCAGCATATAAAGGAACAAAATAATCCAGAGAGATAGTCTAGGAGTTTAAGTGCTCACTTTGCAGGGGACATATAAACCCCTTGATAAACTCCAAGCACTGAATGGTCCCCCTAACATATGTGGGAGTGACTTCCATGCACAGAGTTGAATGGAGCCACTGTGCACTATCACAATCACAGATCCCAAACATGATGCCCTCCCCACCCCCAAGATGCATAGGAAATCAAATTATGGCCAATGAAAACAAATCCTTAGACACAGAAACTAGAGGTTACCAAGAGGTATAAAGATAGGGCAAAAGAATATAACGTGGGGATATCGGAACATTGGTGTGGTTACACGGTATGCTTAAACCATATAAGCCTTTATGCAAATGAAATAAATATTCAAAAACTTAATGAAACAAATTGTAAAATAATTAAAATGAAATAACTATTAAAAGGTGGTTTGAGGATGGAGATTTTACTGCAGTAAACTATTGGAAAGGGATCTCAGGTGGTGTGTCAAAGTTTCCTAATGATAGAGGTTTGAAGCATAAGTCAGAAGGAGGGATGAGAACCAGAATGCTTGGAAATTATTTATTTAATTCTCTTGCATTGGCTGTATTAACAACCAGTTATGGATACATAATTCAATAGAGCAAAATGATCCTCAAGTTATTTGGGTAGGATGGGTGGGTCCATAGAAATGATATTATACATTCACAAATTTCCCTCTCAAACCTCTGCCTTCTAATTACATATACATCTACTCTTCTTTCTGAGGGTGTGAGCTCAGCAGGGGTGTCTCAGTCAACCTTGCTCCTCCATGAGGTATTTCTCTTCCCTCAACAGTGTAAGGTGTTTATGCTATGTCGACACTGCTCAATTTATCCATCAGTTACCTTTAGGCATCTCACCATTTCTTTATAGGAGAATATTTCCACAACAGAGTTTTACAACTCCAGCTCTCTGCATGATTTTTACCTGAAGTTCCCAACTCTCACTATACCCATCACAAAATCAATTCTTTTACCTCTAACTTATAGTAAATTGTGACTTTTTGTTTGCATAAGACTGGTAATGGAATACATGGAATAGATATCAGATAATAATCAAAACCATTTGTGCTTTTTTTGGTTGGGGAAGGGAGAGAATTTTGGAGCTAAAACTGGTAGTGCTCAGGGCTTAGTTGTGGCTATGTGCTCCAAGGCCACTCCAGGTGGGTGCTTGGTAAAGCAGCGTTAGGGATGAAAGTGGCATAGGCCATATGCAAGGTAAGCCTTATTTCCAATACTGTCTCACAATCCCGCCATTCACACATCCTTGAAGTTTTCTTAAGTATCTACAAAAGAATTAGAATCAAGTGTATTTTCTCAAGAAAAGAGATGAAACAATGGATGACTGCCATATAATCACAGAGAAGTTATAATTATATATATAGTTGATAATCGTAGAAGATATGCATGTGTTTCCATTCTCATAGAAAATATATAGGATAAAGCGATATTGCAGCAGGTAGGGCATTTGCCTTGCATGTGGCCGACCCAGGTTCGATCCCCAGCATCCCATAAGGTTCCCCACACAGTGCCAGGGGTAATTCCTGAGCACAGAGCCAGGAGTAACCCCTCAGTATCACTGGGTGTGACCCAAAAAATCAAAAAAAAGAAAAGAAAACATAGTCACATTCAAATGTATCAAAATCTTATAAATGCAAGATGCTTGTTAAATTTTAAATGGATGCATTGATTTGAAATTTTTATAGTAGGCATAGTATTAGAGAATCAGAAACTAGAGGAAGAAAACATCTCATGAATATATCAAAGTGACTTAATTCTTTCCAATATATATGAATGCAAACGTAAGAATAAAGAATATTTTATAAAATGTATTGAATATATATTCCAATTATTATCAAAACCTTTGCTTTGAAACTTTTGATGAAAACAAACCATTAAGTTTGACATCTCATATCTAAATAGTGGAAGAAAATGTATTATCTAGTGCTGCATAAATGATCAGGTATATCTGAGACCTAAGAAGCTTTGAAAATTATATGATGAATTATCTTTGCTGAAGTCCATGTAGAGACTGAGTCAGTAAGTGTTGAGTATGAAGTTTTCATGAGAGCTGTAAGCTGGATTCATAGAGAGAATGAAAACGTTCATTCTTTAAGGGCATTTTGTTGATGACTTGTAATAGTCTCCCAGGAGGTTTACCTTGCATGTCTAGTATCTACAGAACAAATAGTCTCAGCTTGCATTGACCTTGATATCATTATGAATTATTTTAACAGGGAGGAACTTTGGGAAACATCTCAAATATATTAGTTACCACCATGCTAAATTCAACATCTGGAATAAAGGTCTCTCTATTGGTCGTGTACTTGTGTTGAATATAAGCCAGGTTATCAAAGACAGCATTAATATCATTTGTAGAAATATGTCTACCATCTCACCTGGAAGGCAGAAGGCCTGGGTTACAGGGAAAGCGCAAAATGGAAATGGGGAAGGGTAGTAGAATTCACCTCTGAGATATTTACTGTCTCCTTAAACTATTAATCTGCATATTCAGTCAAGGTGCTATGCTGAGTATAGCAGCAGCATTACAGGAAGTAGGAATTAGGATGGTGTGGGATAGGAGCTATTAAGATACAGGAGAAAGTAAAAAAAAATTGTGTAATAAAAAGTTCATAAATAATGTAAATAATCCATTTACTTCAGGGAAGAGGTTTCTTCGAGTTTGTTTTTTACTATCAAAAGGTCAATTATATCTTCTCTCAGGCAGTCTAAGTTAAGAACTGATACTAGAGAAATTTAAGCTAACAACTGTAAGAAGTGACTACCAATAGGAACAAATTGATACAAAGACAACAAAACTAGCATAAACAGGTCTTAAAACTTGGAAAGTCAAATGTTCTGGATCACTTCTATAACTGAGGACAGATGAGTCACCATAAGAATCTGCTGCACAGCTTCCCTCTACTCTCCACCTCCTCTCCCCTCTACACATACATTTAATATAATACTTGTGAACTAGGCTAGGGACTTTCACTTTTATGTCTTTAATTTCATGAGAGGCTGTTGCAGAGATGCAAAACTTACCACTCTCTGTCCACAGCCCCTTAAACTCAGACTAGAGCACTGGCATCTGAAAGGAAGACCTACTACAGATACATAGAGAGGATTGTGTATCTGGAGGACGCCGATGGCACAGGAGGCAGAGTTAAACATTAACACTGAAAGAAGGGTTTGGTGTGACCAAATACTTACAGCACCAGAAAAATGAAATGTAAGACAAGCATTCCTGTTTTTTAAAGTGACAATGATTAATTTCCCATTTGACTCTCTGTAGACAAGGAACATTCATTAAGTTTCACTTGCATTCACATAAAAGTATTTAGAGAAGTTAGATATTCCTTTTTTATTTATTATTTTTTTGACAATTACAAAAATGTTTATGTTTGGGTTTCAGCCATACAGTGTTCCAGCACCCATCCCTCCACCAGTGCCCACCTCCCACCACCAATGTCCCCAACACCCTCCCCCTCCCTAGTCTGCCTCTATGGCAGGTTCTCCATCTCTTTTCTCTCTTTCTCTCTTCTCTCTCTCTCTCTTTTCCCTCTCTTACATGTTGTAGATTGTAATAGACTTTCTACAATTATTGGCCTACTGTTCCTTTCTCTGTCTTACCTAACCTCTGTTCCCACACATTTGTAGTAGTTTCTACCCTTGACAAGAACTCCTGATCCACATTTCACCTGAGATTGGATATTAGTATCATAATATGTATGTATATATATAAATATATATATATATATATATTTATATCATACAAATAAATGCAGTCATTCTCTATCTGTCTCTCTCCTTCTGGTTAGTTTCACTCAACATGATCCTCTCCATGTCCATTCATTTATAGGTATATTTCATAACTTCATTTTTTCTAACTGCTGCATAGTATTCCATTTTGTAGATGTACCAAAGTTACGTTATCCAGCCATGAATTTTCGGGCACTCTGGTTGTTTCCAGATTTTGGCTATTGTGAATAATGCTGCTATGAATATAAAAGTAGGGATGGTGTTTCCACTGTGTGTTTTGGCTTTCTAGGGTATATTCACAGGAGTGGTATGACTGGGTCAAATAGGAGTTCAATTTCTAGTCTTTGGAGGAATGTCTAACATCTTTCATACTAACAATCCTATATATTATAGGACACTTGAACATCATATAAAGGATAAACACATCAATCTGGCTGGAAGTTTAGTGAGGGAGTAGTCATATTCAGGTAAGAGAAACAGATTATTTCTATATTTGGTTACATTTGAACTTGGTTCCTAAAAGATTTGTGTTTATAAGGAAGAAGTGATGTATATTTTATTTGTAATATTTTCTTGCTATATTTTCACACTTATCATTGCACAAATCTGCAAGAATATGAATATGAAAATGGATATTAGCTCGTTGTATGTATTTTATTCATTAACCTGAAAAAGTCATATTTCAATTAATTTAGAATTTATATATAAGATGATTTTCTTAGTTTAGGAAATCTAAAGTGCTCATAGAATTGCAGATTATGGACATTCTGGGATAAAGATTGAAGTGGTAAATATCTAAAATGTAAGGAGAAATTTTCCAGAGGGATAAAGGACATATATGCAATTTCCTTGCTGTGTGACTTGAGCTCTATCACCAAACTTCTCTGTGCTTTAGGTTAATTACCCATGAAACAGGCTTTTAAAAAAAGAAACATGATTATAAAGAGTTTGGTTGATATAAAATCCTATATAAATGAGTAACAAGTGTAAGGAGATATGTTTAATTAGTTATTGATTAAGTTAGAGAGCCTTTATCTGACCTTTTTAGAAACTGTGTATTTCTATTTGCTGTTGACTCCAATTTGCTGTGTGAATATAGACAAAGTTGCACCAGTAAATAAAAGAAGTCTTACTAGGAAAGTGAGGAATGAAGAAGCTGGAAAGCCAAGGTAAAAAGACATCAGGGCTGAGTCAAATGACAAAGTAAAGAATAACAAATACAACTTCCCTTGAAAAGGAGATAGTTATACAACAAATATGATAGCTATTTCAAGTTGTATCCTCGCAAAAGTTGGCATGGGAACATTGTGATAAAATATCTGTAGATACCCTGGATAATGAGTCTATTTTGAGGTTTTTGAGGTATGAGGAAAGATGGTGCTGACTGATTTTAATGCGCAATAAAATCCCTCCAGAACGGATAACCCCAGACACTTCCATGATGCTAGAAGGCAATGGCATCCAGTGATCATAAAAGTCATGAAGTATGGTGGGCAATATTCTATTTCCTATTAGAGGCAGCCTCCCTTAACTTTGATTACATTTCCTATTCCTTGCTCAAGCTTTCCATTCTACTTTGCACCTATTAGAAGTAACAAATGTTTTTAATCACATGAATTGTTCATTGAGACACAGAGATAGAAATAAATCGATGCATACATATATAATTACACCTTTTTTATTTTTACTTCAACCTAATCATGCATATATTTCATATACTTGCTTTGTCTTGTATTTTACTGTGTCTTTTCCATGTTGTGTTTTTGTTTGTTTGTTTTTTGAACGGTCACATCCCACAATACTAAGATCTTAGACCTGGGTCTGCATTCAGGTATCATTCTTGGTAGGCACAGGGACCCTGGGCTCAGGTGATTGAACCTGGGTTAGCTAAATGCAATACAAATGCCCTTACCCATTGCGCTATCACTTCAGTCCCAGATGTTGCTTTTTTTTGCATGTTCTGAAATGCAAGTCTGAAATGCATAATCATATGGGAGTGAATACATTTTCATGGAAACAAAAACATATTTCCTTACTTTTTGTGCTTTCCATAATACACAAAAGGGATGGTTTCACTAATCTTTCTTTAAATAGGTAATGATGGAATAAATAAATGCATTTTATTATTCACTTATGAAGGAGTCATAGAGTGATGCATTAAACAAAATTTAAAATAGCCTATGTGTGAACAATGAGTGGAACAGTTGTTTCTAAGATTAGAACCTGAAAATTTCATATTTTGGGCATAAAAGTTGTATAGGAGTTAACTCATTTGTCTTGAAGGCAGTTAAATCCAGGTAGATCCTTGGCACCATATACTGTCCACATAGCACTGCAAGGATTGATCCTTGAGCACAGATTAGGACTAAGGTACAAATCTTGAGTACCACCACGTGTTGCTAGAACAAAACCAAACTTTCTATTTAAACAGTCTGTACTCCTAACCGAACTTTACCTGTGAGTTTGGTGACTGGACATTAGAATGATGTAAACGTGCTCATGAACAAAGAAATTGTCTTAAGTTTTGTCTAATATACAAGATCATAAATATGTGTTTGAGTATGTTCATGTAATGAAAGAAACATTACAAATACCCTTATTATTCTGTGCTTCAGATAGATATATTCACTTGTATCACTGTATCACTTGTCATCCCTTTGTTCATTTATTTTGCTCAAGTGGGTGCCAGTAATATCTCCTTTTCATTGTCAATGAAGTCCATGATTGCAACTGTTTTGGGAATATCAAACACACTGCAGGTAGCTCTGCCATGGCACTGTGTTCATCCAAGATATAAATATACTACTGTAAAGTATTGTAGCTTTTCACATGTCTTGATAAAGCAAGTGTTTGTCACCGCAGAAATGTTCTCTGTACTTTTATATTCACTGCAGCATTATTCAGAATAGCCAGAATCTGGAAGCAATCTGAGTGCCTAAGAAAAGATGACTGGTGAAAGAAACTATGGTACATCTATACAGTGAAATACTGTGAGGAAAAATAAAGATGTTAGGAAAAGAAAGTCATGAAATTAGCTTATAAATGGATGAACTTAGAGAGTGCCATCACTATCACTATCACTATCTTCCCGTTCATCATCTATTTGCTAGAGCGGGCCCCAGTAATATCTCCATATGTCTTGTCTCATGCTAGTAGAACCCAAAGTCATCCACTTGCTCCAGGAACATAAAGAGCCTCAAACCATTATATGAAGTCATAGGAATGACCTAATATAAATGTTACTGGTATTTGGCATATCAAATACAACACGAGCAGCTTGCCAGGCTTGCCGTGTGGGTGGCATACTCTTGTAGTCACCTCTAAATAAAGTATTTATTGATGAACCACAGGGTCGCTAGTGGCCGCGCAAGCCAGGCTGTGATAGTCTGGTCTGCTGGGTGGAACTGTGACGAAACGGAAGTCTGGACGTGGAAGATGGCGGCCCCCATGGAGTCGGGGGATTATCTGGTTTGTTTTGAGGCTCTGCTGGGGTGGCAGGCCAGGGCTAGAACCCGTCATCCCTCCCGGGCACCTCGTGAGCAGATGGGCACAGGGAGAGCAAGTAGCAGCTCTGCCCCATGTCTGAGAGTCTCTGGTTCAGCATACCTGGCTGGATTGAAAAAAAAAACTGCTGCAGGGTGGGTGTTGATGATCAGCATGGAGAGTACCATGCTGAAGGAAATGAGTCAGAAGAAGAGAGACAGAAATAGAATGATTGGACTCATTTGTGGAATATCACTGTATCACTGTCACTGTCTTCCCATTGTTCATCTATTTGCTCGAGTGGGCACTAGTAACATCTCCATTAGTCCTCTCACAAGCAAGTGTAACATCTCCATTAGTCCTGTCACAAGCAAGTGTAACCCAAGGGCATCTGCTTGCTACAGGGAAAGAAGGAGCCTGATAACATTCTTCAGGTCATGGAACTGAGGTCTATAATTGCTACTAGTTTTCAGTATAACAAGTAAATAAAACATGGGTAGCTTGCCAGGATTTGCCGTGTAAGTGGTATAGTCTCAGTAGAAGGCTCTCATCTCGAGCATTTACTAATGAAACTTAAAGGGGAAAGATCAGGTTTTCTCTTGATGGAGCTCTGAGGAACTATGAAGTCTGGATGTTGAGAATGACTGACTGCATGATGTGTGGTTTGTTCTGGATTCTTGCTAGGCTTACTGGTATAAGTTATAACCTGTCTAGAACTGTATACATGTATAAGTGTGAAAGATCTTGGGAAGGACTTTATCCTAGAATCAGCATTCTCTAAGAATTTCGCCAAAGGAGCTGTGGGTCTGGCGTGGGTGGGTCTCTCTCTTCCTGGGCAACTGGCATGGAGGTGGAGTAAAGGGCAGGGCCCAAAATTTACTCCAAGTCCAGCCAGCGTGGTCTCTCCCCCGCCCATGAGAGCGAACCCTTGGAGCAATGTTGGACTCGGCCAGGGGCTGGCCGAGCCCTTACTGGGAGGTTAGCTCCATGGGTTGCTTCCACATGGGCCGGCCGAGCAGCGCAGCTGTGGGTCTGAAATGGAGGTGGGTATTGGGCCTCAGGCTTCCAGCTGATGGAACAGACCATGAGGAGCTGAGTATTGGGCCTCAGGCCTCCTGCATACAGAGCTTGTGCCCCATCTGTGGAGCTGTCTCCCCATGTCCTCTAGGTAGATACCTTGATAGTTAAAAAATATTTCATCTCTTAACTAGTAATTTCCTCCCTGTATTTACATTAATGATTCATTCCATAAGCTCCCTTTTCTTTACCTCTATCCTTTTTGAAACTTTCCGAGAGGAACATAGTTTTTGCTTCGCCTATGGTGTATGCATTTTTGGTACGTGGAAGAGAGAGACACTTTAATCCTATAGGTTATTTTCAGAACATTTGCTTTTATTATATTTTACATAACTTTAACTGAATTAAACATAAACATGCATTTGAAACTACAAGCATGAATAACTTTAAAAACTTGATAAAAATAATACTAGTTTTCTAAAATAAACTTCTATTAAGGTTAAGAGATGTGTTCTAGAGTGGGTTTTACCATTTCTACCAGCAACACTCTAGAGCTGTATCCCCTATGGAATATTTCACTCCTTCACAGATGAAACTCCTTCATGTTTCCTAGTAGCTATTTCTACCTGCTTGCTCCAAGTATTTTGAAGGGAGCTAAGCATATTGTCCTTTCATATATTTGAAAGCATTCATGAAAATGTTCAACATTGTTGCTTCTGTTCAATTGCAAAACTTCTTCCAGTGCATCACCTGGGAGATTGCATAGCATTTTAATGTGCTGTTTAACTGTGGTTATCTGGGAATTTTTCAGTGATGACATTGTTTTATCAGTGTTAATTTTGACAGTGAATTTTTTTTGGCCATTATCTGAGTCTTCCAAAATGTCTCTAGATTTCCTGGTGTGTTATCATTGCTGATATTAAAAGTTATTTTCTGCATTCATTTCTTTTTTTTTTTTACCTCAGGAGATGGTGGTTTCTAGAGGGTCTCTTGGGAGCAACACCTTATTGCTGAACTGCCATGGCCTTCCCATCTCTTGTCAACAACCCTCCCCCCTCTGGGGCCTCTCTTTCTTCGGATCCTCAGCATTTCTAAAGCCCCACGTCCTGTAAAAGCATCACTATGCTACATCCAGTCCTGACAGCCACTCTAAATGCTTATTGAACTGTGTCTCTTGGGACACAAAGCAGTATAGTTTATAGTCAAGTTCTTACAAAATTCTTCTTCAAATCAATGTCGACGTTTCTTTTTTAGCCTACTTTCTCCTAAAAATCTGACCAGGCCCATAGGACCATACTCTCCTTCTGTCTCTTCACATTCTTTAAAAATCATGAAAATGAAGAGGAAAAGATGTCTTTTAACCAAGTCCCTGGAGAGAATCCATTCTCAATTTAGTCATCACTTATATTCTATGCTTAATATCTGTGAATGACTGTATGCTAAGGTGTTTTTATGTGTATATTAAGATGAATACTTAGGATTAAGTCTTTACAAACACCAAAATTAATTTATATAAACCAGATGTTTTGAATAGTAATTTGAATAAAAAGTCTATTTTTTCCCTAGATGCTAAAAGTGTTGCTGTAGCAATAGTATGGTAAGGAGAGTATTTGCCTTGCTTGTAGCTAATTAGCTGAAAGCAAGGGACCATATGCTCACCACAATAAGTCCCTTGAACATTTTACAAGTGATTTCTGAGCACAGAGCCAGGGGTCCTAAGCATTGACAGTTAATTTCCAAAACAAACAAAAACTCCAAAAGTATCATAATGTGAGAAACTAACTTACAGTACTTGTTTTTCTGAGGCTGTGTCTTTACATTTTCAATGTTTTACAATATAATTGACTACAAATTTGTGTGATCAATTAAACATTTATTTTCTTACTAGTGACCTTCAGTATTGCTATACATAGTTTTAGGGAATAGTATTCCTAAATCTGTACTAGGTCACTTTATTTTGCAAATTTGCTCATCTTAATTTATATTAATAATTGGTATCAATCAATGTCTGTTTTCTATCTCTCTCAATATGTGTTTATATTATGTATATGTATATATACATATATAAAATACATGTACATATATCATATATATATATATGTAATTATATATATGTATAGTCTCAGACATCCAGATGTGGAACAGACAATGTGGAGCTGGTAATTGGGTCTCTGGAATCCAGCATATGGAACACACCATGAGGATCTGAGAATTATATGTGTATACACACACACACACACATATATATATATATATATATATATATATATATATACATACATACACTGATATACACTTCCCTCACGGTGTTGTAGGTGTGGCTGAGGTACCCAGCTGTGTCGGCAGGTGGCAGACAGGAGACAGGTTTGTCTATACCCAGGGCTCTGCCCCGTTGACTCTGGATGCTTGATGTTCTGACATAGAAAAAGACTGGGCCCCCCTGGGATGAACCCAGAGTCATGGCAGAGCCTGGCAAGCTACCCTTGGTATATCCAGTATACCAAAAAGAGTAACAATAATGGACCTCATTCCCAACTAATGGAGATGTTACTGGTACCCGCTAGAGCAAATCGATGAACAATGGGAAGACAAGTGATACAAGTGATACTGAGGGCCGGAGTGATAGTCCAGAGGGTAGGGCATTTGCCTTGCGCATAGCCGGCCTGTGCCACCCGGATTCGATCCCCGGCATCCCATATGGTCCCCTGAGCACTACCAGGAGTAATTCCTGAATGCAGAGCCAGAAGAAACCCCTGAGTAATGCTAGGTGTGATCCAAAAAAAAAAAAAAAAAAGTGATATACATATCACTTGCATCACTTGTCTCCCATTTTTCATTGATTTGCTCGAGTGGGCACCAGTTATGTCTCCATTTGTTGGGAATGAGGTCCATTATTATTACTGTTTTTGGCATATCAAATACACCATGGGTAGCTTTCCAGGTTCTGCTGTAGCTTTGGGTTCACCCCAGGGGGCCCAGTCTTTTTCTATGTCAGACCATCAACCAGCCAGGGCCCAAGAGACAGAGCACTGGTTGTGGACAAGCCTGTCTCCTGTCTGCCACCTGCAAACGCAGCTGGGCACTACAGCCACACCTGCAATACCTGGAGGGGCCAGATATACATATATATGTATATATCATTTGAACACTTGACATCACATTATTCTTTGATTTGCTCAAGCAGGAGCCAGTAACATTTCCATTTGGCCCTATCATATGCCAGTGTATCCCAATGGCATGCTTGCTCCAGGAATAAGAAGAACCTCAAGCTGTTCGTTAAGGTTCTTGACAAAGAAGTCTGACCATCTTGTAGGTGGGCGGCCACGTGATCTTTTGACGTCCTGTGGGATTCAGTTAGTAACGGCTCTAGTCCAACAGTCATCTCCAAATCGCATTACATGTCCAGGCCATCTGATTTCGGCACCTTGGCAAATGAGACAGTGTCCCTGACACTGGATAGTCGACGGAGGTCAGAACTCCAGGTTCATTCTCTCACTTGACTGAGGCATGATATTCCAAGCATAGCTCTATCAATTCCTCTTTGGGAGACCTGAATGGCTTTCTCATCCTGCTTTTGTAGGGCCCACATATGTCTCTGAGGTATATGTTAATGCAGGGAGAAGGGTGGAGTCGAATAGATGTGCCTGGAGACAGAGGTTCTTTGTCCTTTTAGCTATTTCTTCAATTCTCTCAAAGGCATTCCATGCCACTCTCTTCCTCCTGTGCAGCTCAGGTGCTAGGTTATTAATCATGTTGAGTTTTCAACCTATGAACACATAACTGCTGCATTCAGAGATGTTTGTTCCGTTGAGAGTGAATGGGGCCTCTGGAACTAGTTCATTTTTCATGAACATTGTTTTGTTGAGATTTGTCAGATGCTGTGCAAGGCAAGTACCTCCAGCCCCTCTTAATACCATTTTAAATGCTGCATGTCTTTGGGCAATATGCTTAACCATTCTGAAGCTTGGGGTTGGTTTGATTTTTTTTCCATCTGTAAATATGAGAGTACTGCATGAGCCCACATTCTCAAGTTATTGATTCACACGTCATTAAATATTTGCTCCATCCCTCTCTGCTCCAAACAGATCAGGAAAGGGTCTATGGAGAAAGTTGCATCTGGGAAGATGTATGGCGCAGTGTAGAATAGCTTGGGGCAGCATGGACCAAGGAGGCGGATCCCTGGCTGCAAGATAGTGTGCAGGGTCGTGTGGGCGGGCTGGAGGGTAGGGTCCAGGCACAGGCAGAAACCTGTGAAATGTAGGGTTTAGACCCCAGAACACAGAGCCTGTGTTTTATGTTTGACATGTTAGATTTCCAACAGGAAAGTTATAGACCCCCAAAAAGTCACTCTGATTTTCAGGGAACCTAATACCATGTCAGTTTTGGGGTAGGATGGGGGTGTGGGCTGAGGAAACCTGTGAGAACATGAAGTTTGATGTATTTGTGGTTTATTTTCTTTACTTGGGGGTCCCTCTGCCCCCACACACACCCAGGGCTCTGCCCCTTGGGCCCCTGGATGGTAGATGGTCTGACATAGAAAAGACTGCGTCCCCTTGGATGAACCCAGAGCCATGGAAGAGCCTGGCAAGCTACCCATGTGTATTTGATATGCCAAAAACAGTGACAATAATGGACCTCATTCCCAACAAATGGAGACGTTACTGGTGCCCGCTCATGCAAATCGATGAACAACGGGAAGAAAAGTGACAAGTGACAAGCTGTAGACCTATCTTTCCACATTCTCGGTCAAGGTCAGCCAGCATTTGTACTGCTTGCCTAATGTTTGGTGTTATTAGAAAGATGTCATCCACAAAGCAGAGGTGGTGTATTTGCTGACCGTCTATCTCCACTCCCATTCCTTCCCATTCTAATTGTCACATGACATTCTCAAGGGTAGCACTGAAGAGTTTCAGTAAAATGGTATCACCCTGAACCCCTCTTTTGACATAAATGATCACTTCCTTCTAGAATGGTGAGATCCTGTTGGTGAACCCGTAGTACAGCAATATCAATCAGGCCAAACCGTCGACTGAATATGATGTGGTCAAATTCATTGTGGAACTGTCCACCAGGAGATTCCCATGTCCAACGTTTATATTCAGC
Organism: Cryptotis parvus; assembly: GCA_021461705.1. NCBI lineage: Eukaryota > Metazoa > Chordata > Mammalia > Eulipotyphla > Soricidae > Cryptotis > Cryptotis parvus. Next base: position 38,143 of record JAJIBD010029093.1, read on the forward strand.
CTTCTAGAACTGTGAGTTCCCATGAATGGGCTTAGTGGACATGATGAACTCAGATAGCCTCTCACCCTGTTTGTTCCATTCTAGGCCATGGGTCCAGATGTGGAGTTCTTCAGCTGATCTTCTCAGTCCTATCTTCTTGGCATTAAAATCACTGACTATTATCTTGTAGAAGGTGTGATATTCTTTGTAAAACTCCTTCAGTTCACCCTACAGAGATCCACCCTACTGAGACCTGCCTTTCAGAGGAAAGTATTTCAAGCTCAGGAATGATTGAACCACAGGCATAGATACACCAGGGAGAGCTGCAACTAGCTCTCCTTGTTGCACTCTCTGTACTCCACTGACCACGATTTATCTCTAAATTACCAAGAATATTCAACCCACCCCTCTCAGAGAGCCTGACAAGCTACTGAGAGTATATTGCCTGCATGACAGAGCCTGGCAAGCTGACTGATGCGTATTTGATAAGCCAAAACTAGTAAAAACAATGTTTATTCCCTGACCCTGAAAGAGCCCTAAATATGGCAGCAATAAGAAAGACGAACAAGGAGAGGCTGATAAAAACTCAGGGCCAAACTAGGCTGCCAAAACGAAGAAGGACTAAAATGACTGTCTGTACTTTCAATGCATGTACGCTGGCATCGGAAGCAAATATCGAGGACCTGATTTTGCAAGCTCCAAAATGTACATACATATATTTTATATATGTCTTAGGTAAAAACAAAGTATATATTTAGTGAACTAATACATGCTGTCTAATTTTTTGTATTTCCCTTTTATATCATGTTTATACCAATGACTGTCTCTCTGTTTTTTGTCTTGATCTCCACTCTTGAATCTGAGTCAATTTTTTGAAACTAAGTTTTGACAATGCTTTAATATTCCTGCACATGCAACTTTCTTATTTTGACATTCTGACTAGAATGTTTGTGTCTTCATATCCGTATTGTAAGTGGAGGGCTTGCTCTTCTCTGGGAAGACAATCTCTTTGTTTGATGAATCCCTCTCCTTCTATCAGTTTTCATTCAATAATTAACTCTATCTCCATCTCGTAATCCATTTCCTTGGTATAATTCTGCATGTAACATTTACGCACAAAAGTAAAGCACTTAATGCGATGCTATTCTCTTCATTCATGAAGATCAGCAATTTCAGAAATTATAGCATTACGATGTATGGAAGACAATGATTGTAGGCTATAAAGCAGGCATTTTTAAGAAGTGAGTTAAAAGTTTCCTGAAATAATTGGTACACATTCCTATTGTGGCTAGGCCAATAATTTGAACAACTAAGAAACCATGACATCCTTGAAATGTTGGTCATAAGAGACATACTGCCTCCAATTTTGTGCAATTACAATAAATTATTTCATATAATAGCACTGTAAATGATAAAAATGTTGAATGTTCCTCTGTTTCCAGAGGAAGCCATTCAACATCCATGTTGCCTTATAATAAAAATGGCAAATAGCTTATGTGCTTTTTGGTTTCTGTAGGTGCTGACTGAGTTGACATACTCTTGAATTTCATCTATTTTCAATCAAATGCTCTACATAAACTTGGCATCTCGCAGCTACCTGAGTCCATTACTAAGTTATATATTCCCTTTTCATTGCTCCATCACATTGCTATAGATTTGAATGACATGAGTCATCCGTGGTTTTGCTTATGAAAGGCTCTGTAGCAACTTAAGATATTGTTTTCAGATTGGACTGTATTGTGCAACTCATATCCTAGTTCTACCTTGACTCCCAACATAACTTCTTGGTAGATAATAATATATTTGAATAGGAAACATACAATCCAAAATATTTGCACACACAGTAATTGAATGACTGCAAGTAGAAGATAATTTTCTTATTATTAATCCAGAACAGTTTAGCTCCACAGAATACCTGTACATTTCCAATATGCATTCAGTTTCATTGAATTTTTTTTTCTCCCTGACATCTGGTTATTTAATCTTCTGCCAACATTGTGTCTGTGAAGCATATTTTTTTCCGGCTATGCCCACTCAGCTTTTAGGCTATTGATGTTTTCATAGAGAACAGTGCTTGGGTGTCAAATTATAGCTATTGATCTATGTTTGTTTGTTAACGCATACACTTGTTTAGATAGTGTTATGGCTTGTCTGATTGTTCATATATAAATAAAGGAAGGAAAAGAAAAAAATGTGCTTCTTTTTTATATCAAATTCATTGTTGAGTGAAGACTGTTTATTTGAATTGAAAAGGCATTGAAATCAATGTTTCTTTAGATATGAGTTATCTTTTTCCATTTTTCAGCATCAAATGGAAGTAATAGGATGTAAAACTGTAATATAGAGAGAATTCTATTTTTCAACAAAAATAAATCTTTTAAAACTATATTGTATCAAAGTTTCTTTGTCTTTAAAAAATGACTTTCCTATATACTACAACATATTTCTCCCCATTAAATGAGTTCTGTCAAAACAAGATTTAATTTTTTTTCAGTTTCTACCTATTAAGGATTATTTGCTAAAAGTTTTCAAATAAAATATTTTGATGTACTAATTTTGTTCCTTGCAACTTCTAATTTATATTTTGAAATGTTTAGGATATAGATGTAGTTTAAAGAACTATATAATAATGTTAATATCTGTCTCCTGTCATAAAAATTGTCAGTAACAACATAGGGCAACACGTTATAATACCTGTGTCTTCTTTCAGTTGTGGCAGAATAGGTGACATAAGTTGAAAGAGGTAAAATATAAATCATTTGGACGATTGTACATATGGAAGCTGTTAAAATCCATTTCCACACATAAGACAAGCTGCAATCAAAGTTATCAGCTCATATCTGTTGTTTAGGATATTTCACAGTGTTTCTACAGCCATGTTGCAATTGTATCGCATTAAAAGACATGTTTCTCGTGTAAAGAAACCATCACTTGGGCACCTAGTCCAGAAAAAAAGAACCCCCCCTCCTCTGAGGATATACTTTCATCTTGGCAAACAAAAACAAAAAACAAAACTAAACCCCAATAGAACTAATCCAAGGTATTTCTAAGCAAAAACCTATTAGGTAAATGTATACCATAACAGCAACCCATGCATCTCAACATGGTAATAAAATCCTTAGGGTTTCATATGCCTAAAGTTCTATCTGGCCTTACCACTTAGTAAAGTTAGATTTAATAATTTATCTTTTGTTAGTGGTAAGACCATATAGAAAACACAACATTTAGGCTTGCTGAACTTCAGGCTCTTCCTATGTTAAAACATCCACCTACTTCATTTGGTTTTAAAAACAAATGTAAGGAAAATTGATCACTTGATCACTTGAATCCCGTTATTCATCGATTTGCTCGAGCAGGCGCCAGTAACATTTCCATTGGACCCTATCACGTGCCAATGTAGCCCAATGGCATCTGGTTGATTCAGGAATATGAAGAGCCTCAAACCATTCCTTCAGGGTCTTAACAAGGAAGTCTGACCATCTTGTAGGTGGGCGACCACGTGATCTTTTGACATCCCGTGGGATCCAGTCGGTAACGGCTCTAGTCCAGCGGTTGTCTCCAAATCGCATTACATGTCCAGTAAGGAAAATTACTATAGTTTAACGATTTTCTAATAATATATTAGTGAATAAAATGATGATCTCTAAATGATAAAAGATCATATTTTATTGGAAAACATGTGTCATGGGACATGGAGGGAAGGTTGCCAAAGTCAGAGTAGGTGAAGCTGAAGGTAAAGCAGGTTTTCTCAGAGATTACGTGTGCCTTGATGTTGACAGATACCCAATGCCTTCAAGGGAAAAGCAATATTCCAGACTCTGGCACCAGCATAGCAAGATTTTCAAAGGTAAGACAAATACATGGGTCTTCAAGAGCTAAATGGCCATGGTTACAAATTGCTTTCTCGGTGCCAAGCTGGGGATGGAAAGGAAACTTTATAATCAAAAAATTTCATGTTAAAAATTAGATTGATGAATTTAGGCTTATCCTGTGTGTCAGTAAATATTTTTTACTAGAAATTTCTCATAATGGTAAATTTGATATATTAGATTCATGCTTAGACTTCAACATGTATTATAGAGTAACTACTTTTCTTTCTCGTGATTTTTGTTAATAAAATTATAATTCTTGATCACTTGATCACTTGACATCACTTTATTCGTCGATTTGCTCGAGAGGGCAACAGTAATATTTCCATTTGACCCTATCATGTGCCAGTGTAGCCCAATGGCAGCTGGTTGCTTCAGGAATACAAAGAGCCTCAAACCGTTCATTCAGGTTTGAAGAAGTCTGACCATCATGTAGGTGGGCGGCCACGTGATCTTTTGACATCCTGTGGGATCCAGTCAATAACGGCTCTAGTCCAGCAGTCTTCTCCAAATTGCATTACATGTCCAGTCCATCTGATTTTCAAGGCCTTGGCAAACAAGAAAGAGTCCTTGACTCTGGAACATAGACGGAGTTCGAGCTCCGATTCCTTCTCTCACTTGAGTGAGGCGTGATATTCCAAGCATAGCTCTTTCGATTCCTCTCTGGGAGATCCAAATAGCATTCTCATCCTGCTTTCGTAGGGCCCAGGTCTCTGAGGCATATATTAATGCAGGGAGAATGGTGGCGTTGAAAGATGTGCCCGGAGTGGGATGTTTTTGGTCTTTTTAGCTATTTCTTTGATGCTTTTGAAGGCATTCCATGCCGCTCTCTTCCCTCCTGCGCAGCTCAATTTTTAGGTCGCTCATCATGTTGACATCTCAATCTAGGTACACATAACTGCTGCATTCAGAGACGTTTGTTCCATAGAGAGTGAATAGGGCCTCTGGAACTAGTTCATTTTTCATGAACATAGTTTTGCTGAGATTCAGCTGTAGACCTATCTTTCCACATTCTCGGTCACAGTCAGCCAGCATTTGTGCCACTTGGCTAATGTTTGGTGTTATAAGAACGATGTCATCAGTGAAGCAGAGGTGGTGAGTTACCGGCCGTCTATTTTCACCCCCATTCCTTCCCATTCTAATTGTCGCATGATGTTCTCAAGGGTGGCACTGAAGAGTTTTGGTGAAATGGTATCACTGTGACGAACCCCTCTTTTGACGTTGATGATCACTTCTTTGTAGAATGGTGAGATCCTGGTGGTGAATCCGTAATACAGCTCACGAAGGATTTTGATGTATTGGGTTTGAACACCCCCTTTGGCTAGGGCTTCAATGACCGCTTCAGTCTCCACAGAATCAAGGGCTTTCTTTAAATCGATGAATGTGAGACAGAGTGGCATCCCTGAACTCCCTACGCACTACAATGAGCTTGGTTACCTTGTGGATATGGTCGATTGTGCTGAATCCTTTTCAGGAGGCAGCTTGCTCGCATGGTTGCCTTTCATCTAATGTTCTGCCAATCCTGTTCAGGATGACTTTAGTGAACAGCTTCGTAGATGATAGACAACAGGCAGATGGGGCGATAGTTGCCAATGTCATGGATGTCTCCCTTCTTGAACAGTAGAACTGTCTTGCTGGTTTTCCAATGGGAGGGCACCTTGCATTCGGACAGGTAGCATGTGAAGAGCCAAGCCAGTGTATTGATGAGTACCGACGGCAGATTCTTTAGGTGTTCGGGTCTGACTTTGTCTGGGCTGGGTGCTGTTCCCTTCTTTACTGATGAAATGGCATGTTGGATTTCATAAGGGAGAACATTGGGAACGACATATCCATCCTGCGGAATTTGGTATGTGGGCAGGTGGATGTGGCTATCAAAGAGATCTGAGTAGATGTCATGGATGATGTTCTCCATTGCCTTTTTGGAAGGTTTGATAGAGCCATCAGGACATTGGAGGGCAGTCATCTTGATCTTGAGGTTGGCAAAGGACAGGCGGGCATTGCGAATGCTTTTCCCGGCTTCTGCTACATCTTGCAGTATTTCTGCTGTTCTCTCTTGTAGGTATTCCTTTATCGCTTCTATGCAGTGCTTTTGCAAGCTTGGATGTTAGCATTTGGTCGCCTGAGTCTCGCGCCTTGCCACTTGGCGAATAAGCTCGAGAGTTTTTGAAGACAGGCATCCTTTTGTGGTTTTTTCTCAAGCCAATTATGGTTTTTAAAAAACCACAATTTAAAAAACAAAATTATAATTAACTATTTTAATAAATTTCATAAATCTGTTGATTTTATTTAACTTATTTATTTATTTTGGATTGCCAGATACCCTATTTAATACTTGGAAACAAGCCAAAAGTGATAACTTACTAGAAGCCATTTATATCAGAATCTTCATTTAACCTTCAGTTTTTCTTGATTGCTAGGCCAGGGGTAAATTCTAATTGTAAATATCTTTCCCTCAGATTTAAAAGAATATATCCTTTAACATAGACTCGCAGACATGGGGCAGAGCTGCTACTGGCTCTCCCTGTGACCAGCCGCTCACGAGGTGCCGCGGGAGGGATGGTGGGTTCTAGCCCTGGCCCACCATCCCAGCAGAGCCTCTCAACAAGCCAGAAGACCCCCACTCCATGAGGGCCTCCATTTTCCACATCCGGACTTCTCTCTTGTCAGACCTCCACCCAGCAGACCAACCTATCAGCGCCAGGCTCGCACGGCCGCTTGCAGCCGCACGGTTCATCAATAAATGCTGGACTTAGAGATGCCTACAAGAGTACACTACCTGCATGGCAGAGCCTGGCAAGCTACCCTTGTTGTATTTGATATATATGCCAAATACCAGTAACAATTATAGACCTCATTCCGGAATGGATTGAGGCTCTTTATGTTCCTGGAGCAAGCAGATGCCTTGGGCTCTACTAGCATGAGACAGGACATATGGAGATGTTACTGGGGCCCGCTCGAGCAAATCGATGATGAACAGGAAGACAGTGATACAGTGATCCTTTAACATCTGGATTCTAATATTATAAATGTTTAACCTCATGCTCTGAATCCTAATCCTTTGTGTGGGATAAATTCTTAATTGCTGATTATTTATGGGATCTTTCCTTTCTACACAGTATTCAGAAAATTCATTAAAAAGTCCTAACTTACATTCAATAATTTCCTTCTAGCTAAAAACCCTCTGTCCTATTTTCTTTGTTTATTATTCTTCCCTGACCCTTCTCTCCACTTTTGTTTATTTTCTATTTCTCTTCCTATATACCAATTAAATACTGGGTCTTTGAATTTGATTGCCTATCATCTTAAACTTTATTAACTTTGCATTTTATATCTATCATTTTATTTATATATGAGATTTTTTAAATTTGCTTTTTTTTCTTTTTTGGGTCACACCTGGCAATGCTCAGGGGTTACTCCTGGCTCTGCACTCAGGAAATATTCCTGGCGGTGCTCAGGGAACCATATGGGATGCCGGGGATCGAACCCAGTCGGCCACATGCAAGAAAAAAATGCCCTACCCGCTGGCCTATCACTCTGGTCCCAACATTTTTATTTTATTGCTCTATATTTTTAAGTATTTTCAACAGGTACAAATTCATTTCTAAATAGTCATCCTTCTACTTTTTCTTGTTTTAAGAAATTAAAACAAATCTTCTCTCAGACATATATAAGATCCCCTTAAAAAAAAACAAGAATTGCCTACCCACTGGAATAGATAATGAAATAATTGCTTTATATTATGATAATGGATATTTGTGAAATGAATTTAAAAATGGTGTTCTCTGAAGCACTCAGCTACAGTTTTACTAGAATTTCCTCCTGATTACTAGTTTGTCTCTACTTCATTTGGTTTGCCATATTGTTTGATTTCTCCTTTAGCCATTGTCTCTCATTTAATGACTTCACTGTGAAATGAAATAAAATGACCAATAAAATGGCTCAGATATTAAGGAACTTATCATGCATCTGGCTAACCTCACTTCAGTCCAAGGCACAATATACAGTACCCTGAGCTCCACCAGGTGTGATCTTTGAGCAGAGTCAGGAATAAGCCTAGTACAGTCAGAGTGGCCCCAAATTCAAAATACTGCTGCTACTACTACTACTGCCATTAATACTGCTGCTACTAGGACTACTACTGCTACTACTACTACTGCTGCTCCTAGTACTACTACTGCTACTACTACTACTACTTCTACTACTACAGCTGCTACTACTACTGCTGCTTCCTACTACTACTTCTTTAATGTTAACACTGCTATATATTCGTAGTAAATAAAAATGATAAATAAACAATGCAAAAGTGAAAGTATAGCAAAATGTACTATAATAAGATAAAATATATTCAGAGTATATAAATGAAGCCAAATAAGGTGAACATAAATTATTTGTGGCATCAAAATGCCGCATTGCATGACACATTTCATCACAATCGGAGAAGATAGTGAGCTGCTGTCTTCTTTCATTTGCCTTCATCAATATCTTCATATCCTTTTTCTTAGACTGGAAATATTCTTTCATAATAAAGTTCTTGATGTTTGTGTCTCAACAGATGGTGCTTAGGTTATGCCAGGCTCAGTGTTTAAACATCATTTCAGAGATATGTAAGGGCTCACATGGCACCAGTGCTTGGACCTGGGGATCCTAGTTAGGAAAATCTCTTCTCAATCATTAAGTTATCTCTTTGGCTCTGCAAATATTCTTTATAGAATCATATTTCAGTATTGTTTACAGAGGGTATAAACAGGCCTCTCCTGATTTGGAAATTTTGTTGAGAAAAAGTCTTTATATGCAGGAATTAATATAGATATAATATAAATTATTATAAAATACTATATAAATGCGTTGTATATATTTATAAGTGTTCTCACTTGCAGGTTTGAGTGTTCTTCCATTCTTTAGCTTTGACTTGTAATTGGAATGTTTAGGTATGTCAAGTATACTGAAATAAATATTTTCTCCAGAGTAAACTTGCTTGATTCTTTGCTTAGAGGCAGAGGAGACAGGTTTGTACTTTGAAAAAAAATCTTGAAGACAAAGCAGTAGAATAGCAGGAAGGGCACTTGCCATACTTGCAGAATAACTGAGTTTGATATCAGGCACCATATATGTCCCCAAAGTCCCGCCATGAAGGCTCTATGAGAGCCAAGTGCAGCCCTGATAAACAAGATCAACAATAAATGCAAACTGGTTTTAGTTTATTGCATGCCATTTCCTAAATTTGTATAGATTCACTCCATTTTTAACACCAACTTGAAACTCTCAGTTTCAAAGATCTTGATTATCATCCATGTGTAAGTGGGGTTTTAGAGTGAATTACTTTACTAAGTTTTCTGGGGCCGGAGTGACAGTCCACCGGGTAGGGCATTTCCGTGCATGCAGCTGGCCGGGTTCGATCCCCAGCATCCTATATGGTCCCCAAGCACTGCCAGGAGTAATTCCTGAGCAAAAAGCCAAGAGTAACCCTAAGTGTTGCTGGGTGTAATCCAAAAAGTTAAAAAAAAACTTTACTAAGTTTTCACATACAAGTGAAATTAGTTTTGCTATTCTTTTTTTTTTTTTTTTGGGTGGGGGTACAACCAGCGATGGTCAGGGTTACTCCTGGATCTGTGCTCAGGAATCACTCCTGGAACTGCTGGGGGACCGTATGGGATGCCGGAGATGGAACCTGGGTCAGCTGCATGCAAAGCCAACGCCCTACCCTCTGGACTATCGCTCTGTCTGGCCCCCATTCTTTAATTTATTAAATCAGCAATCATCTATCTTTTTATTCAAAAAATATGTGGTATATCTATTCTTATATTTTATCTTATTTTCTTTGTTTTTGTCAGCCTATATTTTATAAGTTGTCATTTTAAGGGGGCTTCAAGAAGGCAGAGAAATTAATGCCTCTGTTCCAGTTTCTGAGTTTACACAGAAATTCTGTTGAACAGAGAATGAATGTGAAACACCACAATTTCTTAGAAAATTTCTATTACAAACAACTAGCATACCAGGAAATTATTTTTTTGCAAAAAATCATTTGCTATCACAATCTATTTCAGATTACTTCTCCAATACTTAAATGGGACTCTAGTGAGTGGAAAGAATACTCTTGGTACCCAAACAGAATCTTTTCTCTTTATCAACTTTAGTATGTGCTTGTCCACCACAAATTTATGTTGCTTTTATTTTTTATTAAGTTTAGAATTCCCTTATATCCCTAATTATATTTGGTACATCATTACCCTACACAAAATTCCATCTACAAAATTATTTTAAGTAGATTAGAATGACTAAATTTAGCTTCCACAAAAATCTGATAAAATCACCCAGGTCATTTTCTCCATTCTAATTCTCTTTTCTAAATTCTTGCCCATTAAAAACCCCTACTATATTTTTTGTAGTTTTCTGTAATTGTTTAACTCTGCTTTTGGCATGCATTAAATTTGTTTATTAACATTTAATGGAGAAAGAAACTGAAGGCAGATACTCTTAGTTGTGATTTAAGACTAACCACAAAATATGTATTTGATTTTTACCTTGCTACTTGTACTCTCAAACTTCAGTTCTATAATCTCACAAATGGGAGTGAAAGAGCTCATTTGGAAGCCATGAGCCTTAAAATATTTGGTAAACAGAATAAAACCCGTGTCGTATATGTCAATTTCTAAGGATAATTTAAGGATAGATGGTAGGTATCAAGGATCAGGAAAGATATATTTTGATGAACATTTGAGGTACATGTTGTTTTTAAAAGAATAATTACATAAAGAAAATCATATAATTAATACTATGAACTGATTCATCCCTAAGAGGAAAGAGAGACAATCAGAAAAGAACAAAAAGAAGTCTGGCTTTGTTACGCCCGTTAGGGAAAGATCATACAATAATTGTGCTTCTTCTTAACCTTGCCTTTGTTTTAATTTATTTTCTCATATTCAGGCCAAATATCTTCTAATTCGAACATCCTTATCTTTCAAAGTTACCTAGTTTCCTGAGAGCTGCAGAAAAAACAATACCAACAATTGTATCATTCTTTGCCCTGCAACTTAATAGGTCATGAGCTCTTTATAGGCACAAATGAAAAGCATAAATACCTACAGGGGATAAAGCTGTGTGTTCTCTAGCAATTAAGCTCTTAATTCTACTGCATTGCTAGGAGGCTCAGGGTAGAACAGAAAATAGATACTGGAAGAGTTGGTGACGCTGCAGGCAGTGATCTTGAGTTAGGCCTAGAAACAACTTCCATGTTTTAACAGACTGAGGCTGACGTGGAAGATTTAGAGAAAAGAGTTTTAGTGACAACCTAGATATGGGCATAGACATAAGAGCCTGAGAGGCTGGGATTCAGCTAGAGAAGAAACCCTTGAATCATGGTAAACAGTAACTGAACCTAAGAATGCTCAAAATGTTTAATATTTAAGAATGTCGAAAGGAGTGAAATGACTTGTTTAAAGCAACAGAGCCAATTAGTTGCAGTCATACTTGCATTATTTACTTCATGTATTTTTAGTTGTTTATGACAGATTCCTATGCTAGGGTTGGGTCACGACTCAGTATCTGGGGAAGTACACAGAGGTGGGAAAAAGAAATTCAGAAGTTTTCACTCATGATAATATTGAGAACTATATTTCCCCCCACATTAAAGCTAGGGTCATGTGGGGTGGGGGCAGGGCGACTTCCTCAGAGGTGCTCAGGTGGTGTACTAGACCCACTAACGCTTCAGCTTAAGTGGTTCTATTTCAGATCAAGGGCCAGAGGAGAGTCAGGGATACTGCACTGGGAACCCTAGGGCCACCTCAGTGGCATTTAGTCTCCTCCAGGGTTGACAGGATCCTAGAGATGCCCTAAAGAACCAGGTGTGCAGGGATTTAAACCAAGCTGGACTTAGGTATTGGGGCTAAATCGCAGTGAGGTTTGTGTACTAACCCGTGTGTTATCTCATGAGCCCTAATTCTTCAGCCTGAAAATGAGCCTGCATCATGATATCTGTGGTTTCCCATTGACATAGCCTGTCCACTCCACCTCTGTCTCTGAGCAGCATAGCCAATGGTTACGAACAGCAATGCAGTCCGTTAGTTATTCTTCTTCCCCTCAATCCCAACTTCTTATTTGTGCAGAGCATCATAGTTGAGTACTCACACGATTATTCTCACTGGTAGTTTCCCCCTCTTGAACTGGTCACTACCTTTTGGATCATAATGAGGTGCCTTACCCTTTTCCATGTGTTTTGTATTTATGTCTGTTCATGAACTCTATTTCATTGCCATTATCCATAAGTAAAAGATCAGAAAAGAGAATATTCCCATTGTGGGGAGAGGCTTATTATCAGATTTTCCAAACTGGCAATAAATCACTTACAGCTTTCTACTTTCGGTTTTCTTGGAATACACATCGTTTTCTCATCTCTCTTGTACAATTCTTGTGTGCAGGGTTTATGCCTTAAATTTAATTCCCACTTTGTGTAACCAGGCTTCCTGGGTTAGAATTTGGGGCATGCATGATCTAATGCTGGTTGATTAGTCAATAGTTCAATTAAAAATAATGTGCTACTACTAAACCAAGTATCTATAGCAATAGATAAAGAGAAAATATAATGCATTAATAAGACATGCCTTCTTTACACAAGTTGTCCCTTTTTGACGCCCTACCTCCTTCAGACTGACTTATTTGGTCATCCCATAAAAACCTTCACTACACCTTTCTCCCCGCTCTTGTAAACTCTCACCCTTACTTCTTCCACGGGTACCCCCTGTGTCTTCTTGGGATTTGAATTCTTAAAAGAGAGCATGTAAACATTCTCTCGAAGCCTGCTGCCTGCCAGAGCCAAAGGCATTGTCAGCTACGAGCCAGCCGCGGCAGAGCTGTGCTGGGTTGTGTTTTTGCAAGTACAAGACAGAAAATCCATGTAATTACCTCTGAAGCCCAGGAAGCTGTGCCGCCTGACAGAACAGCATGTGTAGGAAGCACTTTGTCGGGCCTCCACTGACTAATTCCCCATTCAACCCGTGTGTGTGCAAGTGTGTGTGCAGGTGTGAGTGTGTACGAGCACTCTTGTGTTAGTAGGCCCTAGCAGTAGGTTTACAGATATTTAACTCCAGCCCTCCTACCTTACTCTGCTAAGCCCAGTCATGCTTCTCTCCTACTCACAGGAATCTGGGCTTGGGAAGGCCTGCCCATTGTCTTCCTCCGCAGCTGGAAGCAGACCTTTCCCGGCATGGGAGTCATGTGGCTGGACATACATAGCAGCTACTAGATGCAGAGGAAGATGTAATCCTACCCATAACTTTATCATAAAGAACACTTCGGTGCTGGGGTATTGCTTGAGATCAGGAAACTCACCCACCCAAATAAAATCCCTGCAGGATCCTCAGAAACTGTGGGATTTGGAGCATCTCTCTGCTGTTTCCTGACCTGGCAACTCCCATCATTTAAGTATTATAAGTTAGATTGAGTTTCGAGAACCAGATTCCAATTTTAGTCTATGTGGAGTTGAAATAAGCACCAGGACCATATCGGCCAGGAAATACAGAAAGCAAGAAAAGGTCCATAAAGTTAGCACAAGAAGACAAAAAGATGCAAGTGCCATAGGGACAGTGTTGGGAGGGGTTTCTGAAGACACTGGCAGTGGGAAATGTATGCTAGTGAAGGAACAGATGTTGCAGCATTATATGACTGAAACCCAATCCTCAAAATGCTTGCAAGTGCATCTACTGTGATTCAATTAAACATATTAAATAAATAAAATTAATGTTATTTAAAAATGAAAAAAAGAATTTCCTTACCTTCGAACAATTCTGAAATGTGGGCTTTTCTAATAAAATGGATCTTTTTACCCCTTATAGGTTGATAGGGTTCTAGCCCTGGCCCGCCACCCCAACAGAGCCTTGCAACAAGCCAGATGAACCTCCACTCCATGAGGACCTCCATTTTCCACATCCAGACTTCACTCCCATCAGAACTCCACCCAGCAGAAAAGCCTATTACAGCCTGGCTTGCAAGCCGCTTGTGGCCGCGCGGTTCACCAATAAATGCTGGATTTAGAGGTGACTACAAGAGTATGCCACCCGCACAGCAGAGCCTGACAAGCTACCCGTGTCGTATTTGATATGCCAAATACCAGTAATAATTATAGACCTCATTCCCAAGACCTGAGGGAATGGTTTGAGGCTCTTTATGTTCCTGGAGCAAGCAGGTGCCCTTGGGCTCTACTAGCATGAGACAGGACATATGGAGATGTTACTGGTGCCTGCTCGAGCAAATCGATGATAAACGGGAAAGACAGTGATACAGTGATACAGTGATACCCCTTATAGGTTGATAGCCATATGTAACAAGGGAGGCATGGGTGATGTGCTTGACTTTGAAGACTATTTCTGTCACTTCTGCAGTTGGCAGTATTCTCCCATGTTATAGTAAGCTACTTCATTTTGCCTTGTTTCATTTCTTTGGAGGGATAAAGAAGCAGCATTTTTTTCCCTAAGCATTATTCAGGTTTTAGGGTCCTACTTGACAATTCGTGAGCAATCTAGGGGTTCTGGAACTGCTCAGACTCTGTGGTTCTGGGTGCGACCTCGGTCACCCAACTGTGCTAGGTGCCCTCCAGGGTTGCAACCAATGATACTCTATGGGTCAAATAGCACTTGATGGATTAAACTGAGACCGCTGCATGTAAGGTCTGTTGCTTAAGACCAGTACTCTCTCTGGCCCTAATATGTATGGTAGTAGATCTAGTCTTTTTTTTGTCTCCTTTACAAGAGTCCCCTAACTCTAGATAGCTCTAAGTGCTAGAGATAGGATAAGTGCATTGTTTATAAATATTTGCCAAGTGAATGGATGAGTAAATTAATACCATATTTTTCCTTAGATTTTGCCTTTTATGACGAGGTTCAGGATGTGCTAGCTTACAATGTGTCACCTTGCTATGTTGAGTCAGACTTTTGGAACATGTAAGGTGCAGGTATATCGCTCTGATTCTCCTGCTACCCGCCAAGGGCCCATATTCCAGGCAAGGGAACCTTTGTGTGAAGGAGGAACTTCTGCCAAAGATTGAGAAATCTTTATCTTTTACAAACCTCTTTTACCAAGAAGAATTACAATTAAGAGAACTTGCTGAATTTCTCTCAGTTTATTACCTTTTCTCGATACTCTTTGAGAGAGTGTTGTCCCAAGATGTCCACTCCTCATCAAGTCCTTTATAGGTCCCACTGTTTTTATATCTTATTTTTCTTTTCATGTTCCCATATCACAACAACAACCAAAATAAATCTGCATGTTTTCCTTCAGTCAATCTTGGGTTATTTTTGGTTAAATTTGTTTTTAAACCATTAATGAATACCTAAATTTTGTCAGAAAACAATTTAAAGCAAAATAATTTATGAATAAGAGGTTCTGTGTTGTTAAAAAGATTGCTAATAATGTTTTTCTTGAGAGATAATCATTGAAATAAATAAAATGAGATAATGCTATAATTTGGTCAGATTTTTTATTGAATCACCATGCAACATACAGTTATGTAGTTGTTCATGTTTTTACCGTTCCCCCCCCCCCCCATAGTTTTTGGACTATTCCATACAGAAGAGTTCCATGTGGCAAATGAAATATCTTTCAGAATTTAGGTTTATCCCTTTTTCTGAAAAAAAAAATTCACTTATTATTATGGCTAAATTTTTTACCTTTCTAGGCACTTTTCCTTCCAACATTAATTTGTAACACCATATCATTATAGCCTTTGCATTTTCTCTGAGTGCTGATATATTCATATTCTCTCCGATTCTTTTACAAATGTTAAACAATAGAAAGTCTTAAGTTACTAAAGCTAAAATAATATTTCATATTGCTATCAACTCCTCATCATTCGAATAATGATTCTATATATTTGAATACTGTGATCTACTCTTTTCTTCCCTCCTGTTTTGCTGTCTTCTCAAAGCACTGTTTGTTTGTTTGTTTTAATATTTTATTATACCACCATGAGATACACAATTGCAAAGATGTTCATATTTGGGTTTCGGCCATACAGTGTTCCAGCATCCATCCCTCCACCAGTACCCATTTCCCACCACCAACGTACCCAATTGCCTCCCCACTCCCCTAGCCTGCCTCTATGGCAGGTTCTTTATCTCTTTTCTCTCTTTCTCTTTCTCTCACTTTCTCTATTCCTTCTCTTACACATTGTGGACTGCAATACACACATTTAGAGGTTATTATGTGTATCTTTTGCCTATATTCAATGCTCAGTCTAGGCTGGTACTTTTGACAATTATTAGCACACGGCTCCCTTCTCTGTCTTACCTAAACTCTGACTCCCACACGTTTGTGGTAGATTCCACCTTTGACAAGACCTCCTGATTCATGTTTTGCCTCACCTTGGATATTGGTATCATTTTATGTGTAGTGTGTGTGTGTGTATAATGCAAATAAATGCAGTCATTCTATACCTTCTGGCTAATTTCACACAACATGATCCTCTCCATGTCCATCCATTTATAGGCAAATTTCACAGCTTCATTTTTCCTATAGCTGCATAGTATTCCATTGTGTAGATGTACCAAAGTTTCTTTATTCAGTCATCTGTTCTGGGGCACTCTGGTTATTTCTACATTCTGGCTATTGTGAATAGTGCTGCTAGGAAAATAAAAGAGCAGATGGTGTTTCTCCTGTGTGTTTTTGGCTTCCCAGGGCGAATTCCCAGAAGCGGTATTGCTGGGTCAAATGGGAGCTCAATTTTTCGTCTTTGGAAGAGTGTTTGTATTGTTTTCCAAAAAGGCTGTACCAGTCGACATTTCCACCAACGATGGATGAGAGTCCCTTCTCCCCGCATCCACACCAGCATTTGTTGTCCTTGCCCTTTTGGATATATCCAGTCTCTGCAGTGTGAGATGATATCTCATTGTTGTTTTGATTTGCATTCTCTGATGATTAGTGAAGATGACCATTTTTTTCTTTCTTTTCTTTTTTTTTTTTTTTGGCTTTTTTGGGTCACACTCGGAAATGCTCAGGGGTTACTCCTGGCTCTGCACTCAGGAATTACTCCAGGCGGCTCTCGGGGACCATATGGGATGCTGGGGATCGAACCGGGCCCGCATAGGCTGGCGGTGTGCAAGGCAACGCCCCACCAGCTGGACTATTGCTCCAGCCCAGACCATTTTTTTCATATGCCAATTGGCCATTCAAATTTCTTCCTTTGTTGAAGTTTCTGTTTCATCTCTTCTCTCCAATTTTTGGGGTTGGCTGCTTTCTTCTTGTAAACTTCTAATAGTGCCTGATATATCCTGGATATTAACCCTTTATCAGATGGGTATTGGGTGAATATTCTCTCCCATTCTGTGGACTGTCTTTTGTATCTTGTTCACTGTTTCTTTTCAGGTGATGAAGCTTTTATAGTTTCATGTAATCCCATATGTTTATCTTTGTTTTGAATTGCTTTGTTAGTGGTGTTTTATCTTTGAAGATGCCTTTTAGCTTCAATGTCACGAAGGGTTTTTCCTACATTTTCTTCGATGTATTTTATGGATTCAAAGCACTGATAAGTTTCTACTATTGAATTACAAATTTTATCCTGCTCAGTGTTTCCTACTTCTTTTTTCCTCTTTACATGTAGAAATATTATATTAAATATACCTAATAATATATTAGCTGTTATTAAAATATACCTGGTGTGTCTGAATGAGGTAAACTCTAGCACTTTTATATTTTCTGAAAGCATCCTTAATTTTCCATCATATTTGTAATATAATTTTTTTTCTTTCCCTCGAAACTGTCTCTATTTTTTCTCTTGCCATTAGCTTTAGCTCATTTAACATGATATGTTTTAGGGTAGAGTATTTTGGGTTAAAAATATTGGATGGTCTCTGAGTTTAGTCAACCCTTATGATCTGTTGTTTACTTAGGGTTGAGAAGTTTTACACTATTATTTATCTGAAGATGGAATCAGTTCCCTTCTCTATCTTTACTTCCTGGAAAATTCTTTTTTATTCTGATGTTCACCCTTTTAATAAAGTCTGATGTTTACCATAGGTTTTCCAAATTATTTTTCTTTCTTCTCTACCATTTGGGTAATTATATTTTCCACATGATTGATTCTACTTAAATTTCCATGTAAAATTGGGTTTCATGAAATATGCTGTTAATAATCAGCATCTCTATTTGTAATGTTAACAGTTTTTAAATTTCTTGAGTGAAGCATTCCTAGAAATTCTGAATTTTCAGTTGACTGTTTTTTTTTTTGGGTTTTTTTTTTTGTTTGTGGAGTGGTCACACGGCAATGCTCAGTGGTTACCCTGGCGGTGCTCGGAGGACCATATGGGGTGCCTGGAATCGAATCCAGGTCGGCCGCATGCAAGGCAAACGCCCTCCCCGCTGTGCTATCTCTGGCCTCATTAAGTTGACTGTTTTGATATTTTAGACCCATGTTCTGTATACAGTTGATATTCTTTAGCTTTATTTTTAAACTTCATAGAACAGTGTCTATCAATTATTTGGCAGTTACCTTTTCAAAATCATTGTCTTACTTTTTATTACATGGAGATTTGAAACATTCTTTGAGAAATCCTATCTTATTTCCCCAATAGTTGTTAATAGGGTATTTCTGATTACTCATATAAATTTGCTTCTTTAATTTACCTGCAGGTGGTGCTGTGACTTTAGTGTTGAAAATCATTTTTTTTTCTCTGACTTTAAAGGGACGTAGAAATTGAAGGTGAATCGGAAATAGAAACCATGATGTGTTAGTGTTGTTAATGGTGGGTAGGTGGAGAACAGCCCAGGAGGAGAGCTGGTGTGCTCCATGCTATTTCTATGCGTTTGTGAATACTCCTGACCCCTATTCATGCTACAACTCTAAAGTATAGTTCTCTGCCTCTGACCAGATATCTTAGCCTATTCCCTGAAAAAAAAAAAATAGGTCTTGGAGCAATAACTCAAAAATTCTAATATTTTCTAACCTAAAACATTTGGACTTAGGTGCTTTCTTTTTAGTTTTTTTTTTTTTTTTTGGGGGTGTCCTAAAGTTGAACTTCTGCCAGCAGCAGTCTCACTACCTTTGGAAAAGTATGGATTGCATGGTGTAGTATTTCCTATAAAATAGGAAATTTTGGATTGCTCCAGTGAGCATCCCAAAATATGGGACTTAATGCGTGCTGCATCTTCATGCAGAAATCTTTACTCATCAATCCTACTCCCTTGAGCTCCTTGCCAGGGTCACCTTTGCCCATACAAGTAGATGAATGTCTGTCTCAGGTAAACCAGGCTGAAGAGATTAGGCATTATTTTCTGTGATCTATAGTGATTTCTGTTTGTATTTTAGCAAAGAGATCTTCTTGACATCATCTATTTTGACATTTCTACAGATACCTTTCTTGTCAGCTTTATTTTTCAACTCAGCCAGGCCCCTAAGAGAGAAAAGAAGAATTTTATCCTTCCTTTTTACTTCATACATAGAAGAACAATAATACACTTCCAGAATTGTGTGTTGAAAGGATAAACGGACACGGAGCATCATATATGGCACCTCATTATTTTTCATCTTCTAAAATGAAATGCTGGAAAAATACAATTTTACAATTAGTTGTGACCTGAAAATTGTGCTTACTAGTGTTTTGGCAGATTGTGATAGCACAGAATGAAATACCATAAAGTTCAGTTTAGATTATTGTTCAGAAAGTGGCTTCTCCTGTTGTGTGATAGACCAGTTCCAAATCTCCTAAGAATTCCAGTGGACCCCGGAAAACAGACAGACATAGAACAATGTACAATCAGCATGAGTCTTGCATCCAGGCCAGATATTCTGCAACCCTCGGTTGCCAACTACTTTTCCCATAAGCAGAGTGGCTGTGATCCCAATATATTCCCTTTCCAGTTGACTTGGAGAAAATAATCTAATGAAAAAATTAAGAGGCCAGGGGCTAGAATTATTTTTTTACATATTTGCATTTTTATGAGGGTAGGCCTACATTCAAAGTATAGACCTAGTATTTGTGACATTCAGTTCTAAAAAGAAGGTATACTTTTTCATTCTGAATATCTGACAGCTTGAAAACATGTAAAAACAAGAACCATACTATTGTATATTTGTTACCAACGACATTGCACTATAGGCTTTGGATAAATAGAGAATGCTGTTATCACTCATGGAACTGGTCCTGCTTAAATGTCACTACACTCTTTGAATAAGAACATGCATTGGCTCTAAGCTATAGCTTTGATATACTTCACTGTTTAGGAAACTTTGTATGTGAATATTGCAAACAAAGTTATGTGTACGCAGAATCACTGGAGGTAGAAAGGAAGGCAGCTATAATCAGCCCAACCAGGGCCCGACAATTCCCGTGGTGTGCCTGCTAATGTTTTGTCAGCTGAGTTTTATATGACTTAAGCAAAAAGACAGAGCCACATGAACAGCGTGGCTGGAATTATGAGAGCTAATAATGATAACAATGAATAATTCATAAATGATAAATCCATGTTGCTTTCTTCATAGAGCTTTCTCTAAAGAACTTGTGCTAAGAAACTTGAGCAGTGAAGCACAGCACCTAAGTGTTTAAGGGTTAATGAAGGGATTGAGAGACTGACAAGAATGCTTCCTGCTTCTGTCCTGGGACTGAATTCTGAGAATAAAGGATTTCTATTGTCCCTCTTGACCTTATCTCAAGTTTATTACCTTGATTAGTCAACCCTATAATGCTAACCTGGTCATGGTATTTTAATGCTACCAGGCATCCATTTTTAAAATCTGGACAATTTTAAATACTTTTACTTCCCCACAGTAAATATTTTGGAACAAGTTGCCAAATTCATAATAAAAATAAAAGTTATTAAGTCAGAGGACCAAAACTGAAAATCTACAATTTCTTATTTCCTCCAATTTCTACAAATTTGTTTCTATTAGACTTTTCCCATTAGTGAATTGGTCAGACCGTTAATCTACTTTTAAAAATGAATTGATTTATTTGGGATTTTGTTTGGATATCCATATGGAGGACTGGGAATTGAACCAGGATTAATCTTATGCAGGGAAGCATCTTACCTCCTGTACTACTCTCTCTGGCTTCTTAATTTTCTTTTTGAAAATACCTTTCTAATTGACATCTCAAATTCTGGGAAAACACTTTATTATTTCTGGAAGTTTTCTTTAAAATTGTTTTAGGGGCACAACACTAAGGGTGTTCAGGTTCCATGACTCTATGATTGGTATATGATTGACACTTCTGGCTTGGCTAGGGAGAGATGTTCCTGTGTTGATTTGGTGGATCAAACAAGCTTATGAGATCACCTGTTTGATCTATTTCTCTGGTCGAGCTAATATTTTTAATGGAGGTCAGGAAGCTAGCTCAAAGGACTGGAGTATATGCTTTGCATATGGGCGGTTCAGGTACAAACCCTAGCACTAGATGCAGTGATTTTCAATCACTAAGTCAGAATAGTCTATGAGCACTTTCGAGGGTGAACCAAAAGCAACCTCCTCTCCAAGTCCCCTCAGGCCCCCAAAAGTAAACAATACCTTAATTTATTTAAATTGTTTTTAATGAACTATGAAATAGAAATTAAATTACCAAGTGAAAATAGTAACTACTTCTTGTAAGTAGTGGATCAGCTTTAGAATTCAAGGAGTAAAAATCAGTTCAGAGCAAGAATTAGTAGTTCAATTAAAAGAGATTTGAACATTGGTTAAAAAAATAGCATATAACAAAAATTATTTGTCCATATGTTACAAGCAAAATACTACATTTGTAGCTATTAAGATATTGACAAGAAAGCAAAAAACATTACAGTATTCCTATCATCTAGGAATATAGACTGAGTTGATATGACATTATAAAAATAATACAGTAGGAGAAACATTATTACAAAAAATATCAATATAAGAAATATTAGCAGAAAACAGTTGTTGAATGAGAAATAATGCTATAAATTTAAAGGTTTTATAAGGTGTGAAGAATTGAAAACTTAGGAATCATATCAAGTTATAATTTCTAAAGAGTTCATGCTAATAAAGTAAAGTGATATAGCAGCAATAAAAGCTAAAGCTAAGAATGTTAGGAACCACAGGCTATCACTTTCCATAACAAATCTCTAAACTGTACATAAAATGTAGGTGAGAAATTAACAGTAACTCCAACTCTTTACCAAAATTTCAAACCAGATTCAAAGTTTACTTATACGCATAGGAGGTGAGGATAATAAGTGATTTTTATTTTTATTTTATTTGTTTCCTGACAGACTGCATGTAGCCTTGGCAAAATCAGGCCCTTCTGAATTTATTTCCCATTCTCAAAATAATAACTATTCTAAATATTGTCAGATAATCTCAGAATGATTAAATAAGTTGATGCATTTAGAATCCTTTGAAATAGGGCAAGAAATAGTAAAGTGGACAAGGTACTTGCCTTTCGCACAGCTCAAGTTATAACTCTGGTGTCCAATATGGTCCATGATTCCACCAGGGATAAGCTCTGATCACTCAGTGATAAGTAAATTCTGAACATCACCTGGTGTGGCCCCCAAAACTAAAAAATAAATTAAATTACAGACAAACATAAAATCTTCAAGAACTGGAGAGATAGTACAGGAAATAAGACACTTGCTTTGTACATTACTGACAATATTCTGTTCCTGGCACTATGAAAGATCCCCTGAGTAGAGCCAGAAGTAAGGCCCTAAGCTCCACCTGGTATTACAAATAAATAAATAAATAGATAACTAGGTAAATAAATAAATAATTCATAATAGTTATGTACAATAGCAGAGTAACATATATTTGCTTTATGACTGGCATAAAAGAAAATGTACGTAAAGAGTACAATTTAATAAGTTTTGACATAAACACCCCAGACAACATCAGTCCAATCAAGGTAATGAGCATATTTATCATATTCAGAGGTATTCTTATGTCCCTTTTGTAATTTCTCTTTCCTGTATTTCCAACCACATACCTCCCTAGGCAACAGCTAATCTGATTTCTGTCACTACAGATTACATTTTTTTAAAGTTGTATACATAAATAAAACCACACAGTAAGCACTTTAAGTTTTGTCTAATTTTATTCATCACTAATGCCTTAAGATTCTTACATGTTTTATATTCATCATTAGTTCATTCATTTTTGCTGCTGAGTAGTTTTCTATATATGCCACATACCTTACCAATTATTGCTAAGGAACATTTGACTTTTATCTAGTTTTTAGGTATTAGATGCAAAACCACTATTGATTTATGTGTACACATATTTCTGTGCAGGATAGTGCACACATTTGCTTTATCTATATCAAATATTAGAGCTAAATTTATTGGTGTACAGAATCCTGTTATAGTACCCAGTTTCAAATGGACCCAAGTTCTTTCCCCTACCAATAAAAGAGGTCATTGGAGTTTGGAGACTTGAAGTGTCATAACTAAAGTTCCATCCTTCACTATTTTTTTGTCTTCAATCCATGCTGCAATGGGTCCTTAGCTTCATCTTTTGCAATGCTAATGGTCTTCCTCTCAGTTTTTCAAACAGTGTGGTTTTTGCCCATTCACCTTTTAATAATTTTTTTAATAATTTGTCTTAATAATACCTCAGCAGTATAGTGCAGGCCTCACATGTTTGATGTTTGTGACTCACCTCTGTCACTACTCAACACAGAGCTGTGCAAACATTAAACAACTATATAGATGATTGAATTGATGACATGTCCTGGTGAAAGGTTGATGTGTTTTGCTGAGACAGAGGATTTCAGAGTGTGTATAGAGGCATGTTTCCCCTGACATAGTCTGTTCCATGATGTTCTATGGATGTGCCTCATTTATTTAAAAGGAAACATTTCATTGATTTTAATCTGGATCACCACTACTTTCTTTTATACTCTCACTTGCTTCCATTTTTTCTTTTTTTTTAGTTTCTTAAAGCATAAATTTAGTCTTTTTTGAGAAATGATCTTTTCTACTATATTTTGTCTTTTTAAAATACATATTTAAGAATAAGTAGAAATTATAAGTATCTTACAGTTTAAAAAAAGTATTTTTTCATTAGCTGTTCAAATCACATAAATTTCAATTGGACTTATATTTTGATTAAAGTTTTATTTATAATTATATTATTTAGTTTTCAAATATTTGGAAATTTTCAAGAGACTATTCTAATTTTATTCCACTGTGAAGAATGTAAATTAAATATTCAAAAATATTGACACTTTCCTTATGGAATAGTATATGATCTATTTTGGTAAATATTTCATAGTGTATTAAAAAGAATGTGTATTCTAATAATAGTAGATGATATATTCTATCAATATCAACTAAATCAAAGTTTTAATTGGTGTTCAAATAATATTTATGTTAGTATGTTGCTTACTAGTAGCAATAGTAAAACAATGGTGTTTCTATATTTTACACTAAGCTTGCATATTTTCATTATTTATTAACACTGTATTTCTTTTTGTTTCTTGTTCTAAAGCTTTGTTTTTTAATTTAAAAATTATTTAAACTTATAAATAGGGTTACAATGGTTACAAGATTATGCTGAGTTATTATGCATCTTTCCACCAAAATGCCCAACACTGCACACTTCTGTCCCTATACCACTTTTATTTCCTTCCTTCTTTCAGCCCATCTCATCTCTTACCAGATTCATGCTTTTATGGAATGTTGTAGTTTGGCTCCGCCAATAGCGCCACAGTTACTATCAGCAAGGCCAGCGCAGTCCTTCTTGGTGGGACGCCCCCTGCTTTACCGTTAGGTCCCCAACACCTGTCAGTCTGACAGCAGTTTTTACCTCAACTCCCCAGATTTAGGTCTAGGTCCCTGAGAAAGGTGGTCAGGGCGGCCACCTGGAATTGAGGGGAAAGGACAGCGTGTGTGTCCTGCGCCCTTCATTTCCCCTGCCTGCGCCTTTGTGGTGTCCCTGCCGCTGCTTTTTGGTTATTTATCTGGAACTGTATTTCTTAAACTTCTGATGCAGGGAAGGAACAAAGCAGTTTCATTTGAGACGTGCTGAGCTTTACAGGCAGTAGGGCAGGTTCAGATGCAGGTGTATTCCTGAAGAGGGTATTTATGATGCAGCCACTTCAGCCAGCGCAGCTTTGCTGCAGAGCTTCTGTTCATGGGGTCCGTGCCTCTGTCCTTGGGTAGTCTGAGACAGCCCAGACCCTGGGTTACTCTAGTGTGTGAGCCACAGCCTGACGCCTCTGTTTCTTGTGGTTTCATGTGGACGCTGAGCTTCTCACCAGTAAATGACTCTCCTTTAGGGATTATCGGAAACATTGAAAATTGACGGTGAATTGATCCACCCACCACCTCCCCTTATTAGTGCCTTTTCATAAAAAAATATATTTTCTACTCAGCTTTCCCTGACGGCTAGCAATCAAGGCATTTGACAGCCTGGGAGACACGCAATACCTTGGTAGGAATTCTCAGATATTTGTGAGACCTGGACTCAGCTGGGGGAGAGGGGGAGACAAGTGACCAGGCCCAGGTGAGGGGACAGTAGCTGATGGTGCAGCTCCCAGGACAAAAAGAGATGCCCGGTCATCTTTCACAGTGTCCCCTTGTCTTTACGCATGCCACGTAAGGCATCATACTGACGACTAATGGAGCTGGTTGGGTGGAGGGAACCATGGCACTGACAAATGGCTGTTGGGAAGGTGGGGCACGTGATTGCGTTTGAGGGGCAGGTCTACAGAACTGGGCGGAGTCGGGCATGGGCGTCTGTGTGGCCCAGATGGTTTGCTCAGCTGCTGAGCTGGTGGAGCCCCTAAGCCTAGAGAAGCAGGTGCCCATTGCTGACCAGTGTTCTCTGTTGATGCTGTTTCTGCCTGAGCCTTGACGGATGGGATTGTTTCACTTGAACAGTAATTGCATATATGAGTGTATCTGTGTGTATGTATTTATTTTTTTTTACAGTACATCAGTAAATGCACATGCACATCAGAGCCTGGTAAGCTACCCGTGTGGTATTTGATATGTCAAAACAGTAACAACGATAGACTTCATTCCATGACCTGGTGGAATGGTTTGAGGTTCTTCATATTTCTGGAGTGAGCAGAGGCCCTTGGGCTATACTAATGGAGATGTTACTGGCGCCCACTTAAGCAAATCCTGAACAACGGAAAGACAGGTGATACAAGTGTAGTTTGCTCACTTGTTTTCAATAATGTTGATTCTTGTCCTTCTGGTGCATATAGTTAACACACCAAAGTGCCTGAGGACCCGGATTAATACTCTGTTACCACAAGTCTGTCTGATATCGCCTAACTGGCAATCCCAGTGTATCCCTTTCATTCTCTTGTCATGGTACTCTGTACACTACAGATAAGTGAGAATAAAAACATTTGTTCTTCTCCTCATTTACCTCACTTAACATGCAACCCTGTAAGGACTAACTAACTTGCAGCAAATTACACGATTTCAGCCTTTCTCATACCTTCCATTGTTTACATATACCAAAACTGTATTAAGCAATATAATAAACATGGCTATTATCTATCTATCTATCTATCTATCTATCTATCTATCTATCTATCTATCTATCTATCTATCTATCTATCTATCTATCTATCTATCTATCTATCTATCTATCTATCCATCCATCCATCCATCCATCCATCCATCCATCCATCCATCCATCCATCCATCCATCCATCCATCCATCCATCCATCCATCCATCCATCCATCCATCCATCCATCCATCCATCCATCCATCCATCCATCCATCTATCTATCTATCTATCTATCTATCTATCTATCTATCTATCTATCTATCTATCTATCTATCTATCTATCATCTATCTATCTTTCGATCTAATCTATGTATCTGTTTGTATGTTTGTATGTTTATGCACACATATACATATGTATATTTACACATAGACATATGTATATCTACATATGTATTTATGTTTATATATTTTAAATTAAAATTTTTGTGATGATTTAATTAATAAATTTAATAATTTTGATTTTATTTTAAATGATTGATTCATAATATAATATACAGTCATGTTTCTTTGAATTTCTAGTTTTTTATTGGTAAATATTACTTTTTGTTAGTGCTGGGAACTTAGGTAATAGAATTTCTGCAAAAACACTGATATTTTTCAAGGATGAAGTTACCTTTGGGCTTTGTTAGGTGAGTCAGGACTAGTACTCCATATAGAGCTAATTATTTATTACTGAAGCCAGACCTTTAAAAAGTACTTCCTTTATTACCAAGGAAGTACTTTTAAAGGTCTGGCTCGTAATAGAAATAATTTTCTATTATTTTCCCATTTAGCAGTTGGAAATAAACTATCCACTGCACTGTTTTAATGTCACATTTCCTAATTCTTTTGGGTTGTTCTTTGAATTGCTGCAAGTATTTCCTCAGTAACACTTGAGGCCAATTCTTTTGCAGGATTTTCTCTCTACACCCATGTCTTTTTCAATATTCTTTACTATGATCTTAGTTCCTTTGATCTCCCTAGATTATCATTCTGTCTGTTCAAGTAAGGGATTTTTCTGGGATTTATCTCTCAATGCATTAAGTTAGGACAGTTGTACAGCTTACCTGTTTGTTTTGAGGCTTCCAGTGATCATTATTCTCTGTGGCCTAATGTAACTTGAAAACTGGCCTTTCATTTATTATTTTTGTCATTATTTGGCTTCTTTTAAAAAATTGGTTGTTTCATGCGTTAAAGTAAATATAATCTCTTTTGTTATATCCTCAAAGGATAACTTTCTAAGTTAAGATTACTAATAGAAAACAAATTCCATAAAATATAGAAACCTAAACTATAGTAGAATGAATACACAGAAAGAAAAATAGAGACATACACATGATAGTACATATATTAATTTTGAAATAATGCAAATACAATGTAAGAAAACTAGGAGCTAAGGAAAATTGGGAGTCAGGAAGTGCCTTCTATCTATATCTTTCAACCTATATCCTATTGTTTCTTGTTATCTACTTCTTTGATAGGGTCTCATCAAATTAGTTTTTAATTTGGTATAGCTTAAATATATTAAAATAGTTTTAAAATAACTTTCTAGTGTGATATTATGTGATTTGAATTATCTTCCTTCCTGTACTTAAGTTTGAGCTCATTAAAGAGTTCATCCATAAGATTTGTTGTGATATTTATGTTGTTATTTTCAGCGAGTGGGTCCACATTAAGCTGTATTTGGGGTTGATGCTGTCTTTATGCTCAGGAATTGCTCCTGGTAGTGCTTGGAGGAACCTAGTCAAGTATTAGTGTTTGACCTGGTATGAGTGATTGCTAGGCAAGTACCTTACCCATTGTACTATGTATCTAGTCCTCATTTGATAACTATTTTTTTCTTTTTGGGCACAGCCAGCAATGCTCAGGGGTTACTCCTGGCTCTGCACTCAGGAATTACTCCTGGCGGTGCTAGGGGACCATATGGGATGCGGGGGATCGAACCTGAGCCAGCGCATGCAAGGCAAATGCCCTACCTGCTCTACTGTGGCTCCGCCCTCCCATTCGATAACTTGTGCTAGTCCTAATATATTTTCATTTGCTTTATTTGCCTCTTCCATAGCATACCTTCACATATTATATACATTTTCTTTTCTTTTCTTCTCTGATTTTTTCTGTTTAGAACAACTTAAAATTTCTCTTACCGGGGCCAGAGCAATAGTTCAGTGGGTAGGACGTTTGCCTTGTATGCAGCTTCAGCCAGTGCTGGCTGGGGCTCCATCCCCAGCATCCCATATGGTCCCTGGAGCACCTCCAGGAGTAATTCCTGAGTGCAGAACCAGGAGAAACCCCTGAGCATTGCCAGGTGTGACCCCCCCCAATAAAAGGAAATAAAAAATTTCTCTAACCCATGTCATCAATCTCTGGAAAATCACATGAACTGATATTCTTTGTGCTTGTTTTAGAAAGGGGTATACCCATCTGTGCTCAGAGTTTACTCTAGGCTCTACACTCAGTGATCATTCTTGGTAGTACTTGGAAGACATAGGTAGTGCTGGGACCTCACCTGGTTTTGTTGTATTCCAAGGCAAGCCCCCTATCCACTATACTATCTCTCCGGCCCTTCTGCTCTTCCTGTAACTTTAAACCTACAACATTTATAACTCTCAAATAGTGTATCCGGAGTCACAAGCAACTGACAACACAGTGACTGTCAGGTTTTTATATTCTTTATATATTTGGAAAGTTATTCAATATACATTAAATGTTAAATTGCTCTTCAAATGAAGAGAGCACACATATATAATAGTAGTTACACATATAGAGTATTCACATGAATTGTAATCTATTGGGCAATATCATGTTCTTTTCGAGAAACAGATTCTATTTTCATCTCCAATTATTATCAAAACAAAAAAGTAGTTTAATGTCATAGTCTCCTCCATGTTTTTTTTTTCTTTTTGGGTCACGCCCGGTGATGCTCAGGGGGTTACTCCTGGCTCTGCACTCAGGGAATTACTCCTGGCAGTGCTCAGGGGACCATATGGGATGCTGGGGATCGAACTCGGGCCGGCATGGGCAGGGGAGCGCGTGCAAGGCCAACGCCCTACCCGCTGGGCTATTGCTCCAGCCCCATAAGGAAACAATTTTTTTTTTTTTGCTTTTTTTTGGGTCACACTTGGCAGTGCTTAAGGGTTTCTCCTGGTTCTGCACTCAGGAATTAACTCCTGGAGGTACTCAGGGGACCATATGGGATGCCGGAGATCCAACCCAGACCGGCACAGGGCAGCCGCATGCAAGGCAAACGCCTTACACGCTAGGCTACTTGCTTCGGCCCCCTCCATGCTTTATGTTCTTTTGTGTTTCTGTTTATTATTTATTTGCTGTCATAGTGGTTGATTTGCTCTTTACTCAGAGTTTCAACAGTACTCTGACTTATCTCCTGCCCATTGAGTTTATATTTCCTCATTCTCTGTTAGAACACTATTCAAGGAACTATTAATTGATTTTGACAACTGTTAGAATTGGGTGAGTGGGTCAAGGAGAAAGATTATGCCCTGCGATGGCGAAAAGGAGGCAATGCCACCTTCCAGTGTGCTAGCACGTTTTTGCCTGAGGGCTTTTTAAATCTCAGACTGCCAGGCAGTTGTAAGTGGTTTCAATTAATCGAGATTTCTGAAGCTAAAAATCAATTTCTTTTTTTAAAATTCACATTAAGGATCAAGATTATTTTATTATTACATAGAATGAATTCAGCAAATAGAAACCTGTTCACTCACCCAGCACAAGAAGGACTTGAAGTAAGAACAAGGAGAAAGAAATGGATATATGATTTAACTATGGCAGTGCCAGCAAACGGAATGGGTGGCAGAGTTGTTCACGCTTTCCTGCCAGACCAAGTTCTCTCTTCTCTGGACAGCTACTTTTCATTCCTCTGTCCTGAACCCAGAACTTCTATTTTTGTTTCCTTGGTATCCTCCAAAGTACCTTGTATATTTACTCTGAAATACCAAGTCTATGTCTAAATTATAATGTTTTAAGTTACTTTTACATATATGACACTATCTCCTCTTAATAAAGAATATTGTTTATTTCTTCAGTTGCTTGCAACATTTGTTCCAGAAATAACCTATCAAAAAGGGACAAATAAGAGGTATGTAAATTAAAACTAATAAACACGCTTTATAGATTTGTTGATTTGACATGGATATCTGCAGGATTATTGTTTTAACATCACTCTGCTTATCTGTGTCTGCAATCTAACAAACTATGGAACGTAACTTTGAGAATACACTATAATTTTGAGGAATTCCCCAAGAAACTCCTATGAAACATGTGGGATGTATCCTCTCATTCTCATTACTAACAAATTCTAGATTTAGCCCTTGAATATATCGTCAGCAATCTTCAAAGCAGCAACCTGCTGGGCACCAGCCCCTGGTGAACAGGCCTGAAGCTAGGAACTCCACAAGGATTTTAAAAAGAGACAGAAATAAGAGACTAAAAGCAGGGGATCAGGGTTATAACAGCCTCATGGACTGAAAGCCCCATCTCTCCTTCAAGAACAGTATTTACTGCTAAGAATCAACAATCATTAAAAGGAGAAGAACAACCTTCTTTGGTCAAGAGCCTAACAATCTTGAACTATCCAGGTTAGACTATTACATATCTGGAGTGAGGGGAAATGTTAAGACACCCCGCACAAAATGGGAGCAGGGTCAGGGATCCCCTTCTGTCCCAGGGGATCAGCAGCTGGTGGACGGAGAAAGACGCAAGAATCCGCGAAGTCTAAAAATGCTTTACTAAACACAAGTTCTGGCATACAAATCAGCAATAGTAAAAACCCCAAACTTAGGGTTCCCAGCGGGCCCGCCACGTGTAGGCCAAGATAGCTGCCCCGACATGTTAAGGCCCGCAGAGATTGTGAAACAGAGCCAGCAGAAAGGGGGAAAAGAGAGAGCCCCAGAGAGGAAGCAGGCTAGTTTTATATCCCTGCAACCCATACCTCCAACTCCTATGGAAAGCTATCAGGATCAAATTCCTCCGGTAATTTCTCCTAGGATCTCACCTAGGCCCTTTGAGATGTTAATGTTGCCCAGCCAAGATCTGCCTTGGGAGTGCTCCTGCAGTGGAGGGGCGACTTCTGAGATGAACTCTATCTCAGAATACAAAGGCATGCATCTCTACCAAGGAATATAGCCAGTTAAATATTTCCCAAGCCTTCACAAAAATCTCATCTTTACTTCATGGTAATTCTGTATTTTATCTGCCTTTGAGTTCTCAGAGAGCCATGCTTGCTTGCTTGGAGGCAAAGAGCATTTCTCTCTGGTCTAATTACTTAGAGATCCAACGTGGCCAGGCAAATATACTGGTAAGATCTAACTAGTCCCATGATGATTGCGGCAGAATGAGAGAATATTTATATTAGCTAGTATAGAATACATGGTCAGATAAACTGGCACATTCAAACTGTCCTACTTCTATCTACAAAGTGACTTGAAGGAGGCAACTCTAGGCCAGATGCAGAGGCTCTGGGCAGGTATACTGCAACATCTGAGGACATTACTTTATCAGAATAAACATAATGTAAAGGACTTTATTAAGGGGAAATTCTTCTTGGAGGGGGAACAGAGGTAGGGCCAGAGTCAGCATTCCAGGACAGCTTTACATTCTGGATTTGGATCATGGTTCCCAACAGCAAGAACTCAATTTTAGCATTTGTCAAACTAGCAGAAGGTCTTTTAATTTAATGTAAACCACAATTCAGTTATATATAGATTGACAAAAATTTTTACACGTAATAAATCTATGGTACCACTTTTTATGGTTCATAATTTTTTGAGCAATTTTCAAAGGAAAGAAAAAATTCTATCAATATCAAGCTAAATATTCATAACATTATAGTAACAACATGAACATGTATAAGCAATAGGTAAAGTGATTGGGGTTAAATAGTGAGGAAGAAATTCATATGGTACAGCACAAAAATGTGTAATAATAAAAACATAATAATGGGATCTAGTTTCAAGTGAAAATTCACCCTAAAGATGGAGATTTTTGTGGTTCCCTCTTTATCATTCTCTCTTGATTATTTTCAAGATTTTCACTTAAGTAATACAACACATTTAAAGTAAGGAAAATTCATATGAAACAGTCATATATTTTGGCTCCAGGATCTGAAAAAAAATACTTTCTTACTTTCTATAGCTATATCTTGGTTATCTTCTTTGATATCCCAAAGGGGCTATACAAGCAAAGCATCATCCTGCTTATTATAGTCTGATAACTGACTAACATTTCATATCTGACTTTCTGCAGTAGTTACTTATCTTTGTACTTACATTAGGTTGTATATTGTTCATTTTCAATACTGATATCTGTTCTATTACCACCACTGCCCTCAGCATCTCAGATTTTGCTATAATGCACCAACATGGAAAATTCAGAAGCTGAAAATTCTCATTTCAACATCTGATATTTTCTCTTGATTAAATTATTTCACTGTTAAAATATCTATTTATTTATTAATAAAAGAAATTCATTTTCTTTTATCTTGGTACATAAGGCTTTTAAAAGGTTTTCACATATTTGATGAATGCATCCTTCTTTCTGTTAAGGTGATTGTGAAGGTGAATTAACTTGCTGATATTATATTTGTGCTGTTAAACTTAAGGTTGACATTTTTTATGAAATCATTTAAATAAACTTATTTGAGCTGAATTGTTTCCATTTTACTACCAAATTTACATTAAAAATAAGCTTTCTCCTTGTTTAAACATCTCATCGGGTAGAAAGGAAAAACTTAACTTTTGAAATAAGTAATTTTATATGGTTTGTGTGCATATAGTCCTAACAATATATAATTTGACTGAAACAATAAAAAGCATATGAGTTTATTTTATTTTGGGGTGCCACCTAGTGGTTTAAGGCCTTACTCCTAGCTCTGCACTCAGGAATTATTCCTGGTGCTTGGGGGATCATGTGAGAATGTCAGGATTTGACCAAGGTTCATTGTTTGTAAAACAAGTGCACTACCCGAATATTATCTGTCCAGCCCACCAAAAAGTTAAACTAAAAGAAAGCAAACACTTTCGAACTATTGTGTAAAAATATCTATTATCTATGTATACCACTAAAACTAGTTTCTAAACCCTGCAGAGCCCAACACTTGGCATATAGCTAGGCTTTAAGTAGGCATTCATTGTATACCTATTGGGGAACTAGATGACTATTGCTGCTGAGTTACTGATTTCGGTATTTTGTAGATGCACAGAAAAACAAAATAAGACTATGTAGTTAGTTGTTCATCTGAAACTTTTTTTCCATTTTTCCTAAACATAGTTTTCTTTAGTTTCAGCTGTAGACCTATCTTTCCACATTCTCGGTCGAAGTCAGCCAGCATTTGTGCCGCTTGGCTAATGTTTGTTGTTATCAGATCGATGTCATCACCGGCGCGGAGGTGGTGTAGTTGCCGACCGTCTATCTTCACTCCCATTCCTTCCCATTCTAATTGTTGCATGATGTTCTCGAGGGTGGTGCTGAAGAGTTTTGGTGAAATGGTATCACCCTGTAGAATCCCTCTTTTGACATAAATGATCACTTCCTTGTAGAATGGTAAGATTCTGTTGGTGAATCCGTAATACAGCTATGAAGGATCTTGATGTATTGGGGGTTGAAAACCCTGTTTGGCTAGGGCTTCGATGACTGCTTCCGTCTCTTCAAAATCAAAGGCTTTTTTAAATCAATGAACGTGAGACAGAGCGGCATTTTATACTCCCTACAAACCTCAATGAGCTTGGTTACCGTGTGGATATGGTTGATTGTGCTGAATCCTTTCCAGAAGCCAGCTTGCTCGCATGGTTGTCCTTCATCTAGTGTTCTGCCAATCCAGTTCAGGATGACTCGAGTGAACAGCTTATAGATGACGGACAACAGGCAGATGGGGCGATAGGTGCCGATGTTGTGAATGTCTCCCTTCTTGAACAGTAGAACTGTCCTGCTGGTTTTCCATTGGGAGGGCCCCTTGCATTCGGGCAGGTAGTGTGTGAAGAGCCGAGCTAGTGTATTGATGAGTACCGCGGCAGATTCTTCAGGTGTTCGGGTTTGACTTTGTCTGGGCCTGGTGCTGTTTCCTTCTTTACGGACGAGATGGCATGTAGGATTTCAGAAGAGATAATGTTGGGAATGACATATCCATCCTGTGGAATTTGGTATGTGGGTAGGTGGACGTGACTATCAAAGGTATCTGAGTAGAAGTCATGGATAATCTTCTCCATTGAATTTCTGGAAGATGTGATAGATTCATCAGGGCGTCAGAGGGCAGTCATCTTGGTCTTATAGTTGGCAAAGGACAGGCAGGCGGTCTGAATGCTTTTCCTGGCTTCTGCTGCATCTACCAGTATTTCTGCTCTTCTGTCTTTGAGGTCTTCTTTTATCACTTCTCTGCACTGCTTTGCAAGCTTGGACTTTAGCATTTGGTCGCCTGAGGATCGTGCCTTGCCACGTTGGCGAATGAGCTCGAGAGTTTCTGATGACAGGTGTTCTTTTGTTTCTTTCTCTCTCATGGCATTCTTCACACAATCATGGAGGTGCTGAACCAGTCGGTTGTATTCTTCATTGATGTGTCAATGATGGTATCTTTCCATGTTGCTGCAATGGTGCCAAAGAGTTCCCAGTGGGTGGTCATTCTGGGAGTTCTTTTCTTAAACTTTGCAGCCTTTTCTCCCCATTGCGGGAAGTAGGATTTTGCATGAAGGAGACAGTGGTCCGATCCTGTTTGGAATTTGGAGATAACAGCAACATCGGTCAGACAAAACCGTCGATTGAAGATGATGTGGTCAATTTCATTGTGGAAGTGTCCACCAGGAGATTCCCATGTCCAACGTTTCGCATCAGCCTTCTGGAACTGTGAGTTCCCATGAATGATCTTGGTGGACATGATGAACTCCAGATAGTCTCTCACCCTGTTCATTCCATTCTAGGCTATGGGTCCCGATGTGGAATTCTTCAGCTGATCTTCTCGGTCCTATCTTGGCATTAAAATCACCAACTATGATCTTGTAGAAGGTGTGATCTTTTTTATAGAACTCCTCCAGTTCTATGTAGAATTAATTCCTAGGTTAATTCCTAATTAATTCCTAGATTTAATTTGTGTTACATCTAGGAATGTAGAGATTATTTCACAAATCAAATGATTAAGAACTTTCTTAATATAATAACTTGTATTTGTTTGGAACTCTGTAATGTTTATTACTATAGACTAAAAGGAAAATAAAATGGTGCCCCTCGATTGCTGCAAGAGTTTTCTATGTAATTTTTATGATAAATTTTTAGGAATTTTTGATCTATATTTTCCCCATGTTTAATTTGCCAATTCCATTTATGATTTTAAGTCTCAGGTAAGTTGGTTCTAGCAATTCTGAACCAACTCTTTTCTCTGATCATCTTCTCTAAAAATAACCTTTTATCATTTGGGGATTATTTTCTTAACCTGTTCATCTTGATAACTTTCTACTTGTCCAGGAAGCAGTTTAGGCATATGCTATTGGATAGTACTATAACATTTTTGGTTCCATGCGACACATATGCTCTTTATAGGCTTGCACAGGAAGTAATCTTATACCAACAAGCATTTAGATTCTGCTGTGTTATTATGACACAGACAGATATGTCTGTCTGTGTCAGAATATGAATATAACAGAGAACTGTGAGATTTTCTTAATTATTAAAGGAGGCTAAATTGAGATTAGCCTCCTTTATTTGTTTGGAACTCTGTTGAAAAGTGATCTTGTGCATCTCTGATTGAAAAGATGATATTGTGCATAACTAGGTAAAATTTGACTGGGAGTGGAGGTATTTGCTCTTGCACAGGACTAAGGAAACTGTTTTCCAAAAAAGAGCTCATGCCCTGGAACCTTGCATTTCCATTGGAAGAGAAGCTTAAACTTGGTCTCAGAAGTTAAGAGTCCTGCCTTTCGTAGTATTCTATAAAAACTTAAGTCAACAGTAAGAAAGTGAGGATGAAGTGGTAAGCCTGCTGGAGGTCAGGCAACTCTCTGGCTATGTGGTTTGAAGAGCCTTCACCATAACAGATAATGGATCTCATGCTCTTGGTCTCTTCCTAGAAAATCTGATATCTGGGAACGCTCTTTTCATGTAGAACAGAAATCTGCTAATATTTTCCCTTACCTACCTCACAGGGATATTGTGATGATTCAATGAAATAACCTGATCTTTCCCGTTGAGTTTCATCAGTAAATGCTCGAGATGAGAGCCTTCTACTGAGAGTATATCACCTACATGGCAGAGCCTGGAAAGCTACCCATGTTTTATTTGATATGCCAAAAACCAGTAACAATTATGAACATCATTCCCATGTTGAAGGAATGGTTTGAGGCATTTCCTGTTCCTGGAGCAAACAGATGCCCTTGGGCTACACTTGCTTGCAATAGGACATATGGAGATGTTGCTGGTGCCAGCTCGAGCAAATCGATGAATGATGGGAGGACAAGTGATCCAAGTGATCCAAGTGAGAATTATCACCATAAAAATTATCAATCCTTATCTTCTTGTTTGCCTGATCTATTGTGCAAAAAAGACTCAGAGAGATGTTCTCTCAGCTTCTGCCAAAATACATCACTTGAAGAAGTTTAGTATTTGTGTTGCATTTTTAATCAAATATTTTTATTACATGATTCTTTATACAAAACATATGCCAATGATACCAGAGATTTTGAATTTTCCATTAAAGTGCAGGCTATCTTCCAATCACCATGAATTAAAAAATCCATCAGAAATTATATAAGTGATATTATATAATTTAGGTAGGGTTAATAATACAATAAATTTGGTTGATCGTCTAATACCATTGATTACATAAAAATTATGGCAGCATTCATTGTGTATTAATTGTTTTGGAGAACATCAATTCATATCTTTTATGTAAATAATGCATAATATAGGGATATATCTTTTTTCTCAAAGATGTCCATTATAATCATTATCCTGGAAAAATATACCTTATTATGTTAATTTACCATGAATACAAGACTACAATACAGCATAAGCTAATAAACCCATGGAAAAATATAAAAACACATACTGAAAGAAAACTTTGGTTTCGGCACTAAGAAGTGGTGGGAGAAAAAATTAAAAATTTTTAGTATCTTTGCTCCATTATTAATTATTTTTTAATCCTTCAGTATCCTATAATAAAGTGACATAGCACTAGTTCCAACATGATTGAAATGAAAGAAGACCTGATAGAATTTTATAACCATAAGGTAATCTAAAGATAGGACACATAATAAAGGATATATTTATACATATATATGTATATATATACATGTATATACATATATATATATATATATATATATATATATTCTGATTCTTTCTGATAGTATCCTATCAGATTAGAAGCTTAGAATAAGGGTGAGAATGTTGTTTTAAACAGAGGGAATATTTTTTAGATTTTTTTTACTATACCACCATGAGATACTCAATTTCAAAGATACTAATGTTTGGGTTTCAGTCATACAGTGTTCCAGCACCCATCCCTCCACCAGTGTCCATTTACCACCACCAATGTCCATAATTCCCTCCCTGCTCCCCCCAACCTGTCTCTAGGCAGGCATTTTGCCTCTTCTCTTTCTCTTTCTCTCTCTCTGTTTCTCTTTGTCTCTCTGTTTCTCTCTCTCCCTGTATCTCTCTTCCTGTCTCTGTCTCTGTCTCAGTCTCTGTCTTTCTCTCTCCCCAGAGGGAATATTTTTAACAAAGCAAGGATGATAGGAAGAGGAAGAACCAAAAGTATTGGCAAAAGTGAGTTAAGAAGTTGGCCAGAGAAGATGTAATGAAGAAGGACTGTAAATGACTATCTGTGCAACATTTCCAGTCACCTAAGGTTGCCCAGGAAACAGTTCCTCAGAGAGAAACTTGTATGAAGTCAGTGTATGTAGTTCTCTAAAACACATCTAAGAGAATGGAGAAAGTTGGACAAATGAGAGATGGGTGAAGATGTTGTCTGTGTTATCTTAAGTTTCAAATTTAAGAGTGTTTGGGCACCTTGATTTCTGTATCAGTAGTAATTGCAAAAAAGTTATTTATACAAACCAAATATATAAGGCCTATACTTAAACATAGAAATAAACAAAGCTTATATATATATATATTTATATATATATATATATATATAGTTAGGAACTACAAAGTTTTACTTAATAAAAGTAGAAATGATTTTTTATTCCCTTACATAAGATTGGAATATATTTTGTCTCTATTAAAAATATATGAAATTCTTTAAACGTTCATGCAGGGATAAAAAAAAAGATATAATGCATTTTCAAAAAGCCCAGCTTTGAAAAAAATTTAAAAACATCCTTCACCGCACCAAGTCATAACGAAGCATCCCCAGCAACTGCTGCATGGTTAATGTTACTCCACGAACCCCCGTGGAGCGGAAGGATTTTACTAGAACTGTATGAAGTGCCTTGAAATTAATTTTCCTATAATAGAAACTACTTAAAAGAATTATCTTGCTGTGCAGCAAATCAGTTCATGTGGAAGATTTATGCTTTCATCTGGAATTTTCTTAAAGGGGGCAAAAGCAACAAAGCTATGGTTTGGATGAACTTAAAATCAGAGTTTGTCCAGCTCTGAGCTTTGTTCTTAGGTTAAAAAGACTTCAGAAAATGTTCAGAATTAAATAAATGCAAGACTGTTTTTGGATAAGCATCAAGCAGTTCTCTAAAGAAATTTCAAGCTAAAGGAACTTCTAATTCACCCAACAATTATTTTAGAGGCGAAGACACTAAATCTGTAAGGTGTGGTTACAGAGCTGCTGGATGGGAAATAGCATACACACATTTGCTCCCCATTTCTTTTTACGCATAAGTGTATCTTATGTTTAGCATGTGTTTGTTTACAATAAAACATTATGAGTCTGTATTGGTAAGGATAGAATGGACTTAATGTGATAATAAACCAACATGAGTTTGACACACAAAAAGTCATTTTTAATGAAGGTAAATGGAGATTTCAAGATTCACCCAGGGGTTTCTTCCCCAGACATCAGCTCTCAGATGCAGTACATATCTTCTTTGTTCTCAGAATAATTTTAATCCACTATATTCAAGGGAACAAAATCCGTATTTTCATACACACTGTCTCGAATACATTAAGATGTTTTATTGGTCTAATTAATGGGAAGAAAATGAATTTATCAAAATCAAGTTGTGGGAAAGTTTCTATACTAACTAGTTTCTTCAGATCCATTAAATGACAGACATCATTGTTTTATTTTAGAGCCAAGATAAGTTCTAGAAATATGAACTGTGACATATAATATTTAGTACTTTCACTGAATCATGTTTTATAATCTCCATTTCATTAAAGTCACTAGAGAGAGAGGGAGTGAGTGAGAGAGAGAATCGTAAAGTAATCATGGCAACTGGATCCAAGAAAGTTTTTGTTATTGTTGTTTTAAATAAGCATGACTTTTAACCATACCTGACATGGAATCTAGAAAAGAGATATTTCAGAGAGTACATGGAGAGATTTTGAGAAAATTCTGTAGATAGTGAATATGTCAATTGAAAAAATGTGAGGAATGCACAGACATAAAGAATTATCTTTAAGATAGAGCAAAAATTGTGAAAAAATAAATTGTCCAGCTTTTTATGCAGTGGTTTAGGAGAATATATCATATATCATAATAATGCTGACAAATTGTTAAATTCAGAGAGCTTAGAACAGTGACATATCAGGAGAGATTACAGCAATAATAGAGATTATTGTTTTGTTGGTTTAACAAACCAACAGACTACATATGATCTCTGACGTGATCCTGAAGGAAATTAGGTGGGCTTTTGTTTATCTTAGTTTTGGTGTTTGGTTTCTGGGAACTCTTGGTTGTGTTTCTCTTATTCCCTGTATGATGTTTGATGGCTCTTCCAGTGCTTCTCAGGGAAACATGCACTACTTCAGCCTTTTAAGCTATCTCTATGGCCAAGGAAATATGGCATGTATCGGTAATAAGATGGGGGTGATCTGGTTATGACAACGCATCATGCTTGAGAGGCAAGTTAATAGTTTCCTTTTCCCTGTTCAAGTGTGTGGGTTGGGTATGATTTTTCAGAAATTTTCAACCAAAAACAAGTTCTGGTTAAAGTGCAAAGTTGAATTGAAATTTCACGTCAGGATTTGAAATCTATTGCACTTTTGCTTAATGGCCTGCATTGCACAAACAATTGAGAATGCACCAAAACAGAAACTTTCCAGAATTAAGTTCGATGTATATTTACTACTATATTTTACCACCTAATAATCAAGATTTTTATCATTTTTTTTCAAGTAACACTGGCATGTTTTATTTATTTACTTAAGTATTTATTTGTTGTTTGTGTGTTTGTTTATTATGGGCACACCTGATGGTAGTGAGGTTTATTACTGGTTCTGAGATCAAGGATCACTCCTGGTGGGAATTGGGATCCAATATGATGTTTCAGTGATTAAACCTGGATTGTTCATATGCAAAGCCCAAATCCTCCCTAATGTGCTATTACTTAGGCCCTGAATATATTAATATATATATATATATGTATATATATATATATATATATATATATAGTTTCAAGAAGTTTTAAAGAAACTTCCATAATCAAATAGTAAAATAACATTTCTCCCTCATTTTATTTATAGGCATTATCTTGTGAGACTACCAAGTTCTGACGTATTAAACAATGGTGACTAAACATAAGCTTGGTTTGCAGTAGGGTGCAATAGACAGGTTTTATTATCAGTCAACCTTATGTTAGGCAGATTCTCTGGTTTATGTAAGCAGGGTATTTTAACGTCTCTGAAATCTAATCTTGGAAAATTCATCTCATTTCCTGGTTACTGGTAAAATATACCTGCAAGTTCTGGAAGTCAATTTCTTCTTGAACCTCTAGAAAAATACATTCCAAAGGGTCAAGTAACAAATCATAAAATGATCTCACTGACTTACTAACCAAAACGCCTTTATCTCTGTTCTTTAAAAGCATCTCCATAAAGTCTTAAACTTCTAAATATTCCCTCTCCCAGATATACATTTACTATTTGGAATTATATTTTTGTCAAATAAATATTATAATGTGTCTTCAGTGTCTCCTATTAAGTAGTAATAAGCATAGAGTTATTATTATTTATTTGTTTGAAGAATACAAGAAAGCAAGGTAACATTTTCTCTAATTTTCCTGGTTAAAAGTAATAGTGTTGGCAATTCAGTGTTGATCCTTACACATTCTTGTGAAGAACAATTATAAAGTACATTACTTTTTCTTTGTTCAAATCTAATTATTCTCTGAGCTTATTGTATTTCAAGTCAACTAAAACCTTCTGCCTAATTTGAGGCATTAACATGTGGAAATATTTGTTGAAACTGATTCCCTGGTGGGAAATACAATTCTCCACTAGAATCAAATGTATTTGTGAAATACAAACATGCTTTCATTATCTGTAGCTTATAATCATAAAAAAGTTTCTTTCTTTGACAAGCATGCCATTCACTTTTGGAAATCGAAGTGAAGTACAGCTTTAGCATTTATTAATTGTGTGTCCCTGCTGTAAACATAGCTAACCATTTGCTGTCGAATCTTAAGTAAATGTCTACCCTTAAAAGATACAGTTCTGCCTCCAAACACTTAGACTCCACATTCTGAGTGGGCTATAATCTTGGTAAGATACATTTTCCTCATCGACATCTGTAATGTCTCCCCAGGGAGAAATTTGTCAAAGGAGGAATTTGTAAAGTCACCATCTTCACAGAGGCCCTGGAGAACAAATTTAGCTGATGTGTGTAAAGACCTCTAGAGGTGAAAAATGGGGCAGAATAGTCACTGGTGCCAGAGGGACTTTCTTGGCAGTGTAAGGGAATCTTCCATGAATTAAACAAGAGTAATTCTTACATGACCAGAGAGTAGGAAATTTTCTACGAATTACATACCAGTATATGTTCATGCAATTGTTTAGATGTGGTATCTCTGTAATGGGTCCTATTCACTGATCCGAAATTTCAAAATGTTTTAAAGCAAAAGGAAGATTGAAAAACTTGAAACACACTAAGCCAAACTTTTAAAAGGTCCAGGAAATTATATTTCAAGTCTTTACAATATGTATTTACTGACCCTCAATTATAGTGGGAGGAATTAAATGTTATAAATCCTAAAATTGGATGATTCTTCCAGGAGAAAAATGTTCAGTACTATAAGAGGCATCCTGTTATTTTGCACAATTGGGTAAAATGCTTCTTCCTAAATGTAACTCTGATATTTTAATCTTCTTTTAATATTGTTTTCTTATGGTAACTAAAAAGTGGTAAATGAAAAAATACTTTTTTATTATGAAAAACATACATATATATTCATCTGCATATGCATCAATTCTGCAATGACTGTGCTTAGCCATTAGTGGAAGACCTAAGATTTGGTGATGTAATAAAATATCAGTAAAACACTAAGTAATATATACATAAATTAAAAAAATCATTCCCTTTGAGTCCACTTGAGAGTTTTGATACCTTCATGTCCAATGGCGGAGTTGCTCTGTATCAAGCAGCAATTCTTTTCTTTTGTAACTGCCACGCAGTCATTGCCGGCGCTCACCATCCCATTCAAGTAATGATCCTCCATCTCCTTTCCTCCAGTCTCTTCCTTATCAAATTAATTACATCTGAAGGAAGCTAAGTCTTTTGAATATAACACTTTAATTCTGGTTGCAAAACTCTCTGTTTCTTTTCATTTCCTAGGGGATAAACTCTTAAATTCTTAACATGCCATTGAGACCTTCCACAATCCAACCAATCCATCTTCCCTTTTACTCCTATAGTGCCCATTGCGGAAAGCAAGTCGATCTAGATTTGGTGTTTCAACAATCTCTGCATTATCTTACTTCCCTTCCTTTCTTGATACTTGCCTCTCTTGCCTAAATGCATTTATTCTCATTTCAAACATCCCTCAAGGCCCAGATAAAGAGCTCCCTTTCCTAAGATCTCTCAGCTCATTCCCAGTAAGCACAATCTTTTCCACCTATGGGACTATATGAGTTATTGTTTTTACAACAGGACACACCTTGCCTTGTGACATTATACAGTCATCCTTTACTTTTAATTAAATGTATGATATAGCTATTATCCCCAATATGATTGTCATTAATTTACAATTATTGCTCTCCTCTCTCCACTGTCTCCTTTAATCACAACTACAGATACCTATGAAATAACCAATAGCGAGGAGGTATTTATTTAAATGTTTACTAGCAAGTATATGAACTCAATATATAACATGAATAATCTGGGACATTTTCAGATCATTGATGGGGAGGTTCAGATCATTTGGGCCTCAAATGGCTCTGTTCAGGTTTTACATCGGGTTCTGTGATCAAGGGTTATACCTGATTGGATGCTAAAGATTGATCCCAGGGTGACTATGTAAAAGCCAAGTGCCCTCCCCACTATAAAATCCCTCAAGTTCCATTTAGATGAAAAAAGAAAATTGTGTTAGACTCTTCAATCTGTCCCTTTGTTTGCTGTTATGGTTATTTATATGCCATCATTTGAAACTCAAGGTTCAAAGTGACACCTCTTCTGTAATATTTATCAGAAGCGGTTTAAAATTAAGTAAATTTTAGGATCTTTATATCTCCAAAGATAAAGCATTGCATAGAGGAAAATTTGAAATTCTATACAAAATACACC
Source organism: Cryptotis parvus (assembly GCA_021461705.1). Classification (NCBI taxonomy): domain Eukaryota; kingdom Metazoa; phylum Chordata; class Mammalia; order Eulipotyphla; family Soricidae; genus Cryptotis; species Cryptotis parvus. Next base: position 82,099 of record JAJIBD010029093.1, read on the forward strand.
TTATGTTATTTATCAAATCAAAATTTCAGAATTTAACTATTAGGGTTGTGAAATTTCTTTTTAAAACTAGAAACTTACATTATATCCACCATCTTTATTTTAAATGCTAGAAGATTTATAACTTATTGTCAAATGGAATTGATCTTAACCTGCTGATAAGTTCGTTGAATATTTGTTTACATTTTATTTGATTTAATTAAAGACAAAATAAATGCTCTTTTCCTCCTTTGCTGTTACTGTGGGTGGTTAGCTCCTTCAATTGCCAATAAAAGTGTTGAAGATTCTGGTCACTTGATCACTTGACATCCTGTTATTGATCAATTTGCTCCAGCAAGCACCAGTAATATTTCCATGTGACCCTATCACGTGCCAGTGTAGCCCAATGGCATCTGCTTGCTTCAGGAATACAAAGAGCCTCAAAAGGTTCTTTCAGGGTCTGACGAAGAAGTCTGACCATCTTGTAGGTGGGTGGCCACATGCTCTTTTGACATACCGTGGGATCCAGTCAGTAACGGCTCTAGTCCAGCGGTCATCTCCAAATCGCATTAAATGTCCAGCCTATCTGATTTTCGATGCTTTGGCAAACGAGACAGTGTTTCTGACTCTGGAACAGTGATGGAGGTTGGAACTCCAGATTCCTTCTCTTACTTGAGTGAGGCATGATATTCCAAGCATAGCTCTTTCGATTCCTCTTTGGGAGACCCAAATAGCATTCTCATTCTGCTTCTGTAGGGCCCAGGTCTCTGAGGCATATGTTAATGCAGGGAGAATGGTGGAGTTGAAGAGATGTGCTGGGAGCCGGAGGTTCTTTGTCTTTTTAGCCATTTCTTCGATGCTTTTGAAGGCATTCCATGCCACTCTCTTCCTCCTGAGCAGCGCAGGTTTTAGGTCATTCATCATGTTGACTTCTCGACCTAGGTACACAGAACTGTTGCATTCAGAGATGTTTGTTCCATTGAGAGTGAAGCGGGGCCTCTGGAACTAGTTCATTTTTCATGAACATCGTTTTGTTCAAATTCAGCTGTAGACCTATTTTTCCACATTCTCGGTCAAAGTCAACAGCATTTGTGCCGCTTGGCTAATGTTTGGTGTTATTAGAATGATGTCATCAGCGAAGCGTAGGTGATGTAGTTGCCGACCATCTATCTTCACTCCCATTCCTTCGCATTCTAATTGTTGCATGATGTTCTCGAAGGTGGTGCTGAAGAGTTAGGCCACCCTCGAGACAATAAAAGTGTTGAATTATGGTACTACGGAATCTCATATGGAACTTCTGCATTTGTTTTTTACCAACTTTCACTGAAATCATGGGGCAGCTTTTCATGCTCAACAGGGGATCCAGTGTAGTTACATTTTGTTAGGTTTTCAGCTTATTTGGTGCAATGCCAGTGAAAGGAGAACCCTGAGGGGAGAAAGGATTGTGCTCTAGCTCAGTTCTTTCTCAGCCTTAATTTTACATGTCGAAGATACATAACTACTAGATGCACAGTACCTCACTCCACTGACCTAATGGTAAACAAGCGTAATACAGCTCATAAATGTTTGCTATCCATTTCTAAATGAAAAAATATGTATTCTATAATGAATACTTAATTAGGATGGCAAACTGAATCTAAGGAATGGAGCCCCTACTGCTTCTAAGACAAAGCAGAGTAAAATGAATTACCATCATGCAGGGAATGATATTAATAGTGTCCAGCTTTATAAATGAATCCAATTTTAAGCCACTTTAGTTGCTATCATACTGAGAAAGAGTGCAACATGTCTAACATATCATTTTCTTTCTGGCAAATGACAAGACTTAAGCAGAAAACAATTTTAACTTGCTGATGTTTGCCTGCATTAAATATTTCTAATTATTGAGCACTCACAGTCAAACATCGTTTGGAAAACAAACGTCAGTGCTCTTTTCAGCATTGGCATATTGAAAAGTACTATCTGTGCCTTCCCTTTCTTAGAAGGAGAATATAGTTGAAGGATTGTTTGGGTGACTTCATATCATCAGTAATTATTGATTCACTCCCTTGAGTTTAGCCAGAAACAGTCGGTGCCTTACTGCCTTTGGTAGTTTAGGTTTATGCTTTGTAACTTATTCAGAATATCTGTAGGTCCATATGGTCAATGACACATAAAATACAAGCAAGTTATTACACATGATACCATTTTTGCATGATAATGGGAAAGACTTCTTTTGAAAGAGGGTGCCATCCAGTAGTGATCAGGGTTATTCCTGGCTCTGCACTCAGGAATTATTTGTGATGGTGTTTGGGGGATCATATGGGATACTAGGGATCAAACTGTGTGTGCATATAATACAATCATCCTACCTTCTGTACTGTATCTTCAGCACCAAGAAAAGATAATTTTAATCTAATTGTTATAATAATGAGACTTACACTGACACCTGGCATAAGATAGAATGTCTGTAGACTCAAAATTTTAAATATTTTGTTCTTTTTGTTTGTTTGTTTTTTGGATATACCCAGAAGATCCTAGGGGAAATAGAGTACTTAGAGAGGAGGGTTGTTCCCACTGCTATTCTAGGGGGTGTGAGGTGCCAAGAATCCAAACTTTGCCTTTGCAATACAAAGCATGATTTCAGCCCATTCGACTCTCTGGTTTAAAGAAACACAAAAAGCACACAACTCTTGACTGTAATATTCAACCTCTTCGTTAGTATTGAACAATTCTTCATTGTATAATTAGTCTGTACTAGTTACCAAACAATAATTTACAATGTGGGAAACTAGGCAGAGGATTTGAAAGTACAAGAAAATCATTGTTCAACTAAAAATGATAAATATTCAGATTTTTGAATGTTATATAAGAAAGGGATCAAGGCCTGTGAAAAGTAACTGTAGAGTTTTAAATATAAGACAAATGAGAGGTCATCTCTAGAAAATTCCCCAACTGTCAAACTTGGGGAAAGAAAGAATAGGTATCTCAAAATTTTGCTCACTTTGGAGATACTCCTTACCTCTAATCCCAAGACATCTTATGTTTGCTTCTGGACCTGTGTCATATTGTCAAAGGCCTTGTTTTGAGAGCTGAATTCTGTGTTTTATGCAGGATTTTAAGCTTAGATTATTCAAGTTCTTCTTTCTACAGAGTTGCATAACTGAACAAGAAATGTTTTCATTCCTGGTCAAATGAAATATGTTCTGGTCTTATGGAAGAAAAGATTAGAATCCTAATAGCCTTGTATTGAAGATAATGCTACTTCCATGTTTAAGACTCAAGGCCTTGCATTTAGTCATCTACTCTTCATAATGATTCCATAAATAAAATTAGATATCACTGTATCACTGTCTTCCCGTTCATCATCGATTTGCTCGAGCAGGCACCAGTAAAATCTCCATATGTCCTGTCTCATGATAGTAGAGCCCAAGGACATCTGCTTGCTCCAGGAACATAAAGAGCCTCAAACCATTTCATCAGGTCATGGGAATGAGGTACACAATTGTTACTGCTTTTATATAATCCTTTTGCTTATAAAAACTAAGAGAAAATGTGTTTGGCAAATTATCTAAGTAACATGTTCAGAAAGTGATTGATCAGGAATTTGGAGTCAAAATAAGACACATTTTGAGAATATGATCTTAATTGTTACATGATTGTACACATAGGAATCGGGCTTGTTGTTGATGTAACAAGCAGCTGTAAACAATGTAGGTAGAATGCCTTATAAATGTCCAATTGTACATCATTTTTATTGTTTTTCAATGCATGTCCCCCAATTTTCCTCTCCCATATGCTGACTGACTACTCCTCACTGCAAATGAGCTCTGGAGGGAGCAAGCCAGACTGGATAAGATTATAATCGCACAGATATGTCTTGTTTCGGGAAAAGGCACAGTGTCAAGAGAGGAGAATGGATGCTCTCGGTCCATGGGCGACACCCCTTCCACTCCATGATATACGGACACCAAAGACACCGTACATCATGGTGACATGCACTTAAACTTAAAGCTGGTCCAAGCGCTTCTGTGTTCCCTGGGGAGCTGCCATAAGCTGTGATCTATGGAGAGGGCCCAGGGCTGCTCTCTGCTTGGGTTTGTTCTGTTTAGAGTAATCCTCCAAATACAATTATTGTTTTCACTGCAAAGAGGCATTTTTGGGGAGTTGGATGGAAGTGATATGCATCAGAAGAAAGAGCAATGGAGAAAAATAAAGGAGTCTTTGTAAAAGTGTCTTTCCAACATAACGTAACGTGTTATTATATAAAGAGTTAAATTGGGAATCAAGATATATGACCTGTAATACTTTGTCCAAAGCAAAAATCCTATGAACCTTAGAAAGTCATTTTACATTCTATTTTTTTCCATGTAATGGGAGAGAATTAGACTGGCTAAAGTCCTTTAAAGATGGGTAGGGTTGAAAAATAATTGTTATTAAAATTTAGGGTCTTGATCTGATTGGGCTTGATATCTTTTCTATGAAATACAATAAGGACAGAGAAGTGGTTGGTTTTTTATTTTTTAAATTTTATTGTATCACTGTAGAATAGACAATTACAAAGCTGTTCATAAGGAGTATTTGTTGGAGAGCAAGGGAGATGCCTCAAAGGTCTGGCACCATCTGCCCTATGACATTACCAGGTATAGTCTTGTCGTCCCCTCAGTGGCTCTGTGAGGGGCTGGTGAATGAATACGATTCATCCAAAGCGGTATCACGTTGCAGGGTTCAAGTTCTGACCATCTAAGTGTTGCTAAGTAAGGCTTCTAACACCTGAACACAGCTTTAGAGCTCCCTCCTTTAAAGATATGTTGTTGTTATTGAATTAAGTTACAAGGTAATTTCTTTATAAGAAATCAGTGCCCTAGACTCCTGACTTTCAGTGTAAAGGGTATAACTGGTGACTCCGCTTTGAATTTTCATTAGACTTAGTGAAATTATGTCAGGAGAAGCTGAAAAACAGGAAAAAAAATCACACTGTGTTTAAGCGTAGTTATAAAACAGTTTTTTTTCCCCAGTCCCGGCGATGGCCTAGAGCCATTGTTATATTTATCAGGGATTGATCATTATTGCTCTTCCCAGGATATTCCAGAAAAAAGAAAAAACATCATTTTTCACTAGCCAGACTGATAAAAATGCTAGAGCTATAGCTCTGAAAAACATATATATATATGTATATTTTAAGTCCTGAATTTCACTGAAGCAGAATGCAATTAAAATAGCTGTTCATCTTACCAGTTCTATTTTATAAAGTAAAAGTAATGATGCAATTTAAAATATAATTTTAACTTCTATTGTAAAAAGAAAGAGTAATGCAACATTCTAAAGCAGGAATACTTATTTTTAATAAAATTAAAATTTTACACGACATATAAATCTCTCACACATCATACCATGGCTCATGGAAAAGTGGATTTTCTATATGCTCTTTGGGTCATTTTATTTAATTTTGTTTATTAATAAAATTTTTTATTCTCTAATGTGACAAAACTGTACACAATTTTCTTCATATCACTGGTTATTTGGTGTCAGATCCTGACCTTAGTCTGTCTTTTTAAAAAAGATGATATATTTATTCAAAATGTTTATACATTTGAAACCTTGCAAATCATATTTGGAAAACTTTAGATCCGATAACTTCAATAAAATAGAATTCAAGCATATGTTTAATAGGTTTCTCAAAAGCCTTTAAATTATATATATATATATATATGTATATGTATTCACAAAATGCTGTTCAATATACCTAAAATACTGTTTTTACAATATGTGGTTTAACATAAACAGATCTGTAAACTTGATCTCCCTTTTTATTCCATCTTTGATATCCACACTTCTGGCTTATCTGGTTCCAATCTCAGTTTGGACTTGTGTCATCTTATGTCATAGAGATGATATCTGCCAGTGAAATAAATGGTAAAGACTGGTTTGTTTCCTCATTTTTTGTTCAGTTGGGTTGTTGTGTTTTTGGCTTTTGTTTCCTAATTTGTTGTGTTTGGGCCACTTGTCTATCATACTGAACCCATTCTGAGATTTCATCAACACACACTCGTTTCCGTCATCGTCCTTTTAACATTCATAGCTCTGCCCTCCTCTACTCAAACTAAAGCTTCTCAATAATGACACATCTAAGTGATATTTCCAAATTAGATGAAAAGCAATGGATAATTTAGTTTTTACTATATTGAAATACAAGTAACCTTTTCTCTAGTTTTATTTGACTCAGTTTCTGCCTCTATGTGTATCTCTCTCCCTTGCTAACATGTATATATGTACATGCAATCACACACACACGCACACACACAAATACATGCACACACACTTTCAGTTCTTACCATAATAGCAAAGTTTGAAAATGCTACCAAATCTACCACCTTCTTTCATTCAGTTCAGGTTTCAGTGAAATATCAACAAATATTTTTCAATGTCTACTATGTGCATGGCTTTGTATGGAAAACAAGCAACAAAAAATATATTTATATTATGGCATTTTAGAGACCTTTAGAGAAATACATTTTTGTGGCATTGATGGTGAGAAAATAGTAAAATTTAGTTGTTAAGTATTTGAAAATGGGATTTATTGGAATTTGGGGGTTTTTAAGTGGCAAAAGAGGGATGAATGAATTCTTTATAACCATCTATATTGTCAGCTCATCATCTGATTAGCCCTGCTAATCAAACAGCTTCTGAATCCCTAGCATCTCATTTATGCAAACACGATAGGATCTATTATAGCACTTGACAAATGAGAAAACTTGAGTTCAAAGAAGTTTAGGGACTGACCCTAGCCAATAAATCAATTTATAAACTTTAATATATTTCTAGTAACCTAATGCCATTTCCTTAATTTTAAACCTTAACATAAAAAATAGAGTATAAATATATAACTCAAATGTACACAAGTTTAAAAACGGTGTGATTTACCTAGTTGCAGGTTTAAGAGAACACAGTTTATGTTATCTGTCATTTCACCAAACTAGATAACCCCTCTTATGTGAAATTCAATTGGCACTGCCTCCATTGAAACGTTCTTCTCAGACCTTTCCATGAAACTTCCTCTATTCAAGAAACTAAAAATAATTTGTTGGGCACTCGTGAATTTCTATTCCTCATGTGTCAGCTAACGGTGGTCTTCCTTCTCCCCACTGGTCTGAGAGTAAATGCTAAGAACAAACCTCTTTTCTCTGCAGCAATGTCTATGTGTCTCACATGGTTATGTTCAATCCCAGTGTGGTTTCACTGACACTGATTAGGAGTCTGGGGAAATGAGACTTCCACTTTGCTGTGACCTTCCAGTGGACTCAACATGAACTCCTCTCTTAGCTACCAGTCTGCTCACCTCCCCATACACTTGTATTGGTTTTGTGGAAGATGTTTCAGGGAACTGTTTGCTCCTGTTCTCAGAACAACAGAAACGTGGTTTTCATGCTTGACTTCAGTTGCAAACAAACCCATATGTCTACAACTCTCCTTTTTGATGTCTGACTCCTTTTCCACCCCTAGGTACTGACTGGTTTATGATGGGGGTTTGGACATAGATATGGACAGGTTGATCAGCAGGGGATGCCTTAAAACATAAAGCATCTGGATTTTAACACTGAATTTGGCTACACTTCAATGGTTTTTCAAAAAATATGAACTGACTTGTAGATAACCAGATGACCACATGTAAGCTTCCTAATCAACAGATCAGCATTAACCTGAAGATGCATCTCCAGTGGCCTAACAGTGAGATCTGACCTTGGCCTTGACCTATTGAACATTCTTATCACTCTATCATTTGCAGATTGATTTGTCATTTGAAGTATGTTGGAAGAAAAGTCATAACTCCAGAATGTCAGCATTCTTTAAGTTGTGTAGTAGCAGTTAGGAAAAGAAATAACATCTGAAGTGCAGTTTCTGTATAAGGAAATGAAAAATTTAAGTCATTGCTAACTGAATTATACTGCCCCTGCTCAGTGTATCTGCTCAACTGAGATGTAAACAGACTGCCAGCAGGTAGATGCAGTTAGATATTCTTCAGGTGGACAATATCAAATCCATTCCGATACATGCCCTGGAGCTGATGTCTTTCTCTCAGATATTCATATTCCTATCAATGGTGTTATTCCTTATTGGATTCCCACATTAGATACTTAATGCCAACCTCATTTCTCTCTCTTTTCCTATGTTCTGATGACCACCTGCCTTGATGATCTGATCCTTTCAACATCTTACTAACCTGTTTTCTACTATCAACAAAAGGAAATGACAGAATCGGGGCAAGAAATAAAATTTGCAAAGCTCCTTATGTGATTTTGATAATTCACCAACTCTCCTCAGCTTATTTCAGAAATACAGTATTAGAGAATATTCTCTCTGCAGGGACCTTCCCTGTTTGGGTGCACCAACTTTACAAGCACATTCGAGTTCGGTAATAATACAAGTAAAAGCAGAGTCTTGAGGATCAACTGAAAATCTAATGTGTATTTCTGTGGCCTCTGAGATTTGTTAAAATGTTTGTAAACAAGAAATTATGTAAGGGATTTTGAACCCTCAACCCAATTAAAGGTTAGTGTGAGTTTCCTGTATCTCAGAGGTGAAGGGGGTTTGTTTGGGAGTTTGTGTCACAGTAAGAAACACCAAATGTAATTCTTTCTTTCTGTTATTATTCATTGGTTGAGTGCCCATGTAGTAATTGGGGCTAAGAAGAATAGACAAAAATGCAGAGATCTTGAGGCCAAAAATTGAACAGTATGGACTATAACAGCTAAGATATCCAAAGACTAGTAAAAGGAAATGATCTAGAAGTGATGTAAAAATAAACCTTGACCTCTGCTTCCATATATAGTAGGTCATCAAATTATGTTGTTTTGTTAAAAGTCATTTTGTTAAGATGTTGTTGAAGTGATGAGAAAAAATTTTTTTGAAAACTTTGTTTGTGATCTGTGTCTTTTGCTTTGAGTCAGTTTCCAAGGAGCTACAAACAACATTAAGTGGCGACATACTATGAAAATGCATGTATACATTCATTGGATGCTCACTTATTTCACATTTGGGTTTGTAGAAGGAAAAGCCATGTTTTATGTCACATAGAGTGTGGAGTGAGTGGCACGAGTTACAAAGAGGCTGAGGCGTTGTATTTGCAAGAATTCTTCCAAGGTTATCCTTCCTTTGGATCTACTACCTGAATCCAGGAGATATACATATAGCTTCTTCCATACTCCTTGAGATATATAAAGCTTTTCCACAAAGGTATATGGTTACACAGTGAGACCAGAATGCATTATAGAATAATTCCAAAAGGAAGTAGAGATTCTGGTCTTTAATAGTAGACAAGTCAAGATAAGACAGTATGTAACTTCTAGTAAATATCTTTGGAAATAGAACTATAAGTGCATTGGCTTATAATTCAGAGGAAGAGTACTTGCCTTGTATGTGCAAAGCACTTAGTTATTTTCCTGGACCTGCATGGTCTCTGAGCACCACTGGTAGTGATCTCCCTGCATCAAGCCTAGAGTCATCACCTTTCTTAGCACTGCTGGGTGTGCCACCAAACTAGTAGTAGGTCCCTCAATAAAATTCTAATTGATTCATGAATGCAACACAGTATAGTTTGAACTTGTGACCATGATAATTATTTCCAGCAGTGGGATACAGCAATCACACAGGGATCAGAAAGGTGGTATCTATACTTTGTCCTACATAGTCTCATCTAACTCCTTCTAAGAAAAGACTCATATAAAAGGTCAAACAAGGAAGACTTAGATGAAATATCAACATTCACCTTTCTGGAAATAACCCTTTCTCTTCAAAATGGCTGCGACTGCATTAATTTATCAAGAATATTTATTGTTTTTCTGCAAATACCTCGAGAGATTAAGAAAATGAGCAGTACCAGTGCAGTGGCTGAGGTCTAGGGCCTCTGGTATGCAAACTCACGTGATGATTGGAAGCAAGGCTACTCTCACCTACACTGCCTACACTCGAGTGACCATGAGTGTCAGGCATAGGTAAAAGAGAAAATATCTTCTGATACTTATATTTTTTGATTACTAAGATATCCAAAAGTTGGAGAGGGATGAAGATAGCAACTTTAAATGGCTAGTGGTGGCCCTCTATGGGCATAATTCTATTCTCTAAGAGTTGAAACTAACTGTGTTGGGATAACATGGCAGGGTTACTCAAGAAGAAAGTGAGGAGAGGCAATTTGACTATTCTTGCTATAGGGCTCCACTATTTCTATGCCACAAGTAAAAAAGGAGGGAATTTTTGGCAGGTTTGATCATTTAAACATCCATAGCTGATCTTGAGTACACATAACAACTTTTCTTTTTGGAGGCAGAGGTGCATGTTTGGACAACTAACTAATTCTCATGGTCTATTATGATTATTTCCTCAGGAGTTACTACTAAAAGTACATAGGGAACCCTACACTATGCTGGGAATTGAACCCCAGGTATCTGCCTGAAAGATACGTAACTTACCTGCTGTACTAAATGGCTCCTGTATAACAACTTTTTTAGAACAATTCATGAGCCAGGTGTTCCAGCTATCCACCAAACTGTATTTATCTTTGTGTAGTGGGATAAAGATGATGGATGAACACCCTTGCAGCAGCCAATAACTTATAAAAGCACTTTTCTATAGGTTTGTGTGTATGTGTGTGCAGAAAAGCATATGAATTTGTTGCTGATATCCCTTACTTTGTTCCTACTGCGAGTGGGTATTTGATTTTTAAGATGTCTTAAAAACATTCAAAGCTATAAAATCCCTCTTACTAAAAAACAACTCAGATCCTTTTTACTATTATTGTTTAATGTCATACACTGCCATATGTGATGTTAAATTCACTCAAGGATATTAGAAGTTATAAAAAAGCAGCAACAAAGAGATTATTTTGTTTAACTGATGAGAGGTCATTTCTCCATAATACTTTAACTCCTTTGCTGTAAAATGCAGTATACAAATAATATCAACTTCAGGCTTTACAATGTTGAAATGCTCAAAAGGAACAGTAATCTACAGAGCCATAAACAATTCACTAAACTACTAAGGATAAGTCTTTTGTTATTTTCCGTAGGCTTGACTACTGAATTGTAATGACCACTGTTGCTTTTTAAATGCACCTGGTGTTTCCTGTCACTGTTTATATTTTTATTGTCTATTTTCATTGACAGAAGCTTCCAAAGTCACTGCTTTAGCTTGTCCCTTGATTCTCTCTCTCATAGTAAAGCATGGTAATTTCTCACAATACCTGGTCAAAGATGTGGAATAAGGAGCTATAATAGTTTCAATTGGAAACTGTGGAAAAATCAGAAGTTATTGTCAGATAGTTAACAGCATTTTCCGTGAGATTAAACTCATGAAATGGAGCATTTGGGTCATTGGATAGATGTTGCAAATAGCATAATAGAATAAACAGACCCCGGTTGCCTATCTAAACAAAAGAAGTGTTTTCATGGTGGCTGCAGATATTCAGCAGGATGTCCTGCAGGATATATTTATTTTGTATATTCTTATTAACCTTTGAATTGCCCAGGACTTAGGGATACCTTAGAATATCACTGTCCAATGAACTTATGTAAACTTCGCATCTTCATGAGGAGGCGATCTAGTATGCAGATTGCAAATTTGTCTACCCATAAAATAATTACTTGCAGGGAGCTTACGGCATGGATACTGAAGCTTTGGGCTATTGTAAGCAGCTATTTCAAGCTTCTGTTTCACAGTGAAAATATATAAAATCATTTCATTATAGTAGACACTCTTAACTGACAGCTAACATGTATTAGATGCAGAGCATGGGCAGGTCAAGTGACAGGCATAGTCTTTACTCTTTATTGCATATTCCCTCTCTACCCAAAAAAGCAGAAACCAAAAACAAGAGACAATTTTAACATACTCAACTAGTGTATTGTTGTAAGAATGTCGCCTTCCTTACCAGGTACATTCTGTATTGGTCCTTATCAGAGAGTTTGAGTGTTGAGGCTCTTTAGAGCTCAGCTACTGTACCTCCCCTCACCATTCTACAGTTAGGTGTCATCTGCTGCCTTTTCCTCTTTTGCAATCAGATATTAAGAACTCCTTTAGTTTCCATAAAGGAATTGTTTTACTGGGGGTAGGAAGAGGATTTCCACCCAGTGGTATTCAGGCTTAATCCTGGCTCTGTGTTCAGGAGTTATTCCTGATGGGACCATGGAGACCTGGTTGGAGATAAAACTGCATGGACACTCATACTATGCAGTGCTGATGATAGAAGTTGGGTGGACCACAAGCAAGACAAACACCTTAGCCCTATACTATCTCTTTCTGGTCAGAGGAATTTCTTAGGAAAACTTCCTTGTGTAGCCATAACTACAGCACCTCTTGTAAACTGCCCAAACGCATAACATAAAATAAATCTGAATAATATCCGTCCCCTCAAAAAAATAATTGACAATTGGTATTTGAATTATGAGGTAGCTTGGCTGTCCACGCAGGAAAGTCTAGTTGTATGGCTTCTCTGGTGCCACAAACAAACCTATGACCCTTGCCCAGCCTATCCACAGCTTCCGCTGCAGACCCTATGACACACTCCATTCTGTAATGGGGGAGATAACTTTGGTACCTTTCTTTGTCCATCATGCAAATCAAATAAAACAGACATCCATAAAAATAAGATCCATTAATTATTTTCCTACAAAAGTCTTTTCTTTTAGTTATTAAAAAATGATTGGAAAAAATTGGCTATGGTCAGTTTAATGCATACCAATTTCCTCACAAGTGTAGAACTGGAGTCACTTTTTGATTATTATTTTTATTTTTAACTGCAAGTATGTCCTACAGTACTGGGGGACAAAGCGATGGGTATGAAGTTGCGGTTTCTCCCTGACAACATCCAGTTTTCCTTGGTGAAGAGTAAGATGCTTCAGAGGGCTTGAAGGTGCTGAAATGAATATGTGAGGGATATTTAAGATGCTGAAGAATATGTGAGGAAAGTGCCATATATATAAATCTCATGTCTTCTAGAAACTCTAACCATCTTACTAAATTGTGTGGGAAAATAACTGTGCAGACCACAAAACCTATGCCACATAATTCACTAATCCACTAGGAGTTGCTTCTATTTTAAGGATCAGTGTCAACAAATCTTCCATTCAGGTTCTATGCTGGGCTGCAACTTTTCTTCAGTCTTTACTTCCATAATTGGTCCTTAATTGGCAAGAATAAGGCTAAAGTTCTCACTAAATTGTGTTCGCTCTGTAACACATTGCTTAGTGAAACCTAGACATTTGAGTGAATAGATCTCAAGATGGGACCCTTGCTCATCTTACCGTGGCTGTAATACTGTCCAGTTACTTAATGGCAATGAGAAAATCCCTACTTCTTTATCTTTAAAATAGGATGATAGTAATAACTACCTCATGGACATTAGACAATTGTAAGGATTATAGGAGATAACACCAATGCTCAGTAAAATTTCAAGCACATTTAAGCCACTCAAAATATATTAGCTGCCATCATTATTTTATTAAATGATCATGGTCTCAGACATGAAACTTCTCAAGGGAAACGAAAATATTTCAGTTCTTAAACCCACATGTATTAATTTTAATGGCAGAATTCCAAACACCTTTAAAAACCTATAGAGTTTGAGATTGAGGGCTTTTGTGTATGCACATGTCTTATGGCTACTGAGTTATAGTCTATTTTGTTCATATTTAACTTTATTGAATGAATAATCCAGTGTCTGAGTGATTTACTTCTTAATCCCATCTTTAAAGAGTTCAGGTTTTCACTGTGACTGGTGAATGTTGTGGCTTAGAAGACACAGCCTGGCCCAGCTTGGAGCAGCGTTGGACTATAAACAAATGCATTGAGGCGTGTTATGGAAGGCAGGCTCTCCTTCTTAGGAAGGGGGCACTCAATTCATTCTTATGCAAGGAAGTCCTTTTCCCATTATTAATGAATATTTTTAATCCTGAAAATATCACTCAGACTTAGTCATGCATCACTGCACTCATTTTGTTTCAAAATTTAAAGAAATCATTTTGACGGAGGTTAATTCTTGCTGTTTGGCTTTCTACAGTAGCAAAGACAGAATAGCGTTTCTAAGAGGTGACTATTCAAAATTTGCACCAAAAATCTTTTAAAATGTCTATGCTAAGTGTCAGTGTGCTAGCTTTAATCCATATATCTATATTGATCCTCCAAAGTGGCTTTGATTATCCTCTTTTATATGTCGTAAAATTTTCCAGTACACATTTAGACTCCTACATTCTACTAAAGAGGTAAGCATGAAGCTTTAGAAAGGGAGGCTTCACCAAAATACATGAACACTTACATAATTCCAAGACTTTAGAAAAGCTGATCACTTTAAAAGTAAATTCCAGATGGATTAAAGTCATCTTAGATACAGATATGTCCCAGAAAGATGAGAGAGGAAATAGCATAAATGACAGCAAAATAGAAATAACTCATTAGCAAAAAATGTGGATGAGAAATTGGTAAGGATTTTTCTAATTCATAGAGTTTCTATAAACCTGAAAGAAAAACTCAAATTCACAGAGCTCTAGTATTATACTGTAAAAATAGGTACACCAATATAAGGTTATTCTGTGCTCTAGCTTTTCAATGACAAAGTTATATGGGAGGTAAGCAAAGCATGATTAGTCTTGGTGCTCAAGAGATATCATGTTGATTTTATTTTAAAGGGCCTAGTTTTTTCATTTTACATTAGGGAGTAAAGCTTATTGTTTTTTTTAATCTCCGACAAACTGTGACGTTCAGGCATTGGACTATTTGCCATTATTATTACTAAATTTTTATAGACATTTATTATCAACCCTCTCAGCACCCAGTTGAACTCACATGGTAGGAAACAGCTTTGTATTTTATGGTGAAAAGTGTATTCCTTCCTAGAAAAATTCCTTCATCCCTAAAGATATACATTTCACTCATTTACCTCAACCTTCAACAGGAGATAGGATTGTGTTTGTTTTGCTAGGCAAACTTTTAAACCACTAAGCCTTGTGTGTTGATGCAAGGGTATCCGTAATCACTCTAATCAGAATGGGGGTTCATCAGCCAAGTATTGGGTAAAAATCAATGTATTTTGGAAAGTGACTTCATCTAAAGTCTGGGGTGCAGTTGAACACTGTCCAAGTAAGTCTAGGAGCATCAATCATGCAGAAAAATATTCCTGCTGGCCAGCCCATGTGGTTTATCAACAAAGAACTGACAGGTGAAGAGGAAAACTGCTGTATGGGAGAGGAATCTTCAGAATAAGATGCCAAGATAGGGAAGAGGAGATGAAATTGTACAGCTTAGGTCTGGGTTATGAGACTTGTATTTTCCAAATCTTACTTCTTCTCCATGACAAAGTTCAAATAGTTCTCAGAAGAATAACGACTTATGACCAAGGAGAAACTAACTGTCAATGCCTCCTGAGGTTTGGAAAACATAAAAAATTCTCCCAGTATTTGTGTAGTCATCATTTTCCAATTTCCTCTGATCCAAGTTATTTATGAGCTTTTTAGTGCGGCCTGCACGGCGCTGAGTACAGCCCAGAGAAAAATGTGGTTATAGGCCTTGATGCCGGCTGCTTAAAAATACACGAGACTCTTATAAATACACAGACATTTTCTCTGGTCACTCACTGGGCTGTTACCCAGACTTGTCCCTGCCTTACCTTGAGGATGTTGTTCTCAGATTACAGACTTTACTGTCCTTTTTCGACCAAGGAGGAAATATAAGAAGATAGAAAGAAATGAAAATTGAGAGACCAATTGCTAGTCTCCCACTGCCTCTTGGGGCAAAGGAAAAATATGGCTACTCATCTTAAGAGAAGGAGCAGGATGGAGGGAATGAAACAGGAGCCCGGGGAGAAGAGTAGAGGAAGCTGTGGGAGGTGGAGATCCCAGGGTTTGCCTGGCCATGGAACTGACCCGAGGAGCAGGGAGACAGGAGCTGCCCAGAGTGAATGTCGCTATGCCGGAAACTGCCGCTTCCAATTTTATTTTCTGAGATAGATTTGAAATTTTTCTTTCTTACCCATTATAAACTCGCACTCATCTTGAAGTAGGTCCATTTTAAAGTGAATTGATAGAAAAGTGATTTTCATCAGCACTGTGAGAATAAATTTGTAGCATGTATAGGAAGCAGCAGTTTCAGGGGTGGCCGTCTTTATGAAATTGTGATCAGAGTTAATCCGAGTTCTAGAACACTGCCTGGCTTTTGCCCACTACAGCTAAGAGAGTGCAACCCCGCTGAGCTCTGACTTATTTTTTTTTAGGGTAAGCATCAGTAAAAGCAGCCTGCTCTAAATTAAGGGCAAATTTGCAAATTTGCAAGTGTAACAAGAAAACCACAGAAACTCTTAATTGAGTGTTTATTATCTCCTGGGTGTGGGCCTAGATATTTACTGAGTTCTATACAAGCGATCTGCTAGTTGTTAAGGGCAAAGCCAGTTGATGAGAGGACAGTGTGAGCGTTGTAGAGTGCAGACGCCTCTGCTGCCCAAGCCATGTGCTGCTTGTGCCTACATGGACGAGCACATGTGACTCCATGTTTCTCACTTCCTCTCCTCCTTCCTCTCCTTAAAAGCCCCCCAACCCAATACAATCTGTTTTTACTTCAAAAAAAATGGAGTACAGTGGAATGAGTGTGTAAGGGCTGATATGGTAGGTCAGAAAAATCTTAGCCGAGGTAACCTTCCAGCAGAATGTTAAATCAAGCGGGATGCTCGTTTTTAACTTTACAAATAACCTGGCACCCAAAATTTAGAGCAGCGATGCTGGCACTTGCTTTATATGCTATAATCCCTGAACTTCTTTTTTTTTTTTTTTGCTTTTTGGGTCACACCCAGCGACGCTCAGGGGTTTCTCCTGGCTCTGCACTCAGGAATTACTCCTGGCGGTGCTTGGGGACCATATGGGATGCCGGGGATCGAACCCGGCCGGCATAGGCAGGCCGCGTGCAAGGTAAACGCCCTACCACTAGGCTATCGCTCCGACCCCCTAATCCCGGAACTTCTTAGAATAGTCACCAGTCATCCCTGAGTACAGAGCCAGGAATACAACCTGAGAACCACTAGCAATGGCCCCAACATTCAAAAATTTAAAAGAAACCTGCCAGCAAGATAGAGAGATTTAAAGCTTTCAGCCCCTGTGAAAACAAATTGGCCTCCTGGAAGATCTGATGTAACATCTCTCAAAGGGTACACACAGTGGTTTAATGAAAGATTACTAATAAGGTTATAAACGGATTAGGGCAGGCAACAGATCGTTGACAAGTATAGGGAAAGTAACAAGAGCAAAGCATATCACTCAGGGGGGGGGAATAGGGAAGTATTAACACTTACCAGAACTGGGCAAAAGGGAACACTACCAGATATGAACTGTGACCTTTGACTCAGGAATGTGGCAAGTGCCAGCCAGAAGTCTAGAGGACAGGACTTAAGAAGATAAATAACTAATTGTCTTCCTTTGCTTCCTCTCAGAAATTTGCTTTCCCTTTGTCTTAACCCTGTTGGAAATTTCTAGCCGCAAAGCTAGAGAACAAATAAGAACAGGTGAAAAGTATTAAGTACAAAGGCCAAATTATAAAGCAAGCAAATACCACCTTCAATATAGACAACTAATACTAAGAAAATGTGACCATAAAATGATAGATTATGAGGGAGAGAAGAGGGTCTTTTATTATTGGGTGCTGCAATAGGATATTGGGTCAGATGACAAAAAAACATATGGAGGACTAAAGCCAACATTATTTTCTCTGCTCACAGTGTTTTCTAGAGCGGGTGGGCTCTAGCAAGGGGAAGGTAAATGGAGACCAAGACACTTTAAGCTGTGTTATTTCCAGCTGCCTCTGAAGGCTTGGTTTTTTATCTCTGATATGTAACGTGCTGTCATGTTCTGTGATTATAATAATAGCAGCAGAGATAAGCACTTTGAAAGAGATGGCTGTGGAGATGAATAGATTGGATGGTTTCTTAGTACTTTCCGGTTACAACTTTTATGCCCACTGCTTTTTCTAATGCAAAATTTTCTTTATTTAAAACACACTGAGCTATCAAAAATATGGGAGAGAATATTCTTGCCTGAACTTTGCTTAGAGTCATGAACAGTTCATCTGTTTCCACTGGTTAGAACTATTTTAAAAAGAAATTTAGTTACCCCAAGTTAAATACCAGATTTGACATAACACACATTGGTGTAGCTTAAGTTAGCCCAATAGAAATGACCTCTCTGAACTCCCTCCTTTATCTATTGACTGGCACAAAAATATTGCCATCAAAGTAATAATATAACTAATTGGGTCTTACCTGCAAAGTGCATGTGTTTTAGTGAATAGAGGCTGATCTATATAATCCAGGCAGGTCCCAACTCTCACTTTACCAGATGGTATATTAACCCAATTCTAGTCATTTATCAATGACTGAGTCAGGAGAAAAAGTGAAACTTAAGGAGTTTAATCCTAATTGACTCAATTAATAGCAACTAGGGACAAGATTTTCGAGAGTCTATGTCTCCAATGCATGTTCCTATCGCATCCAGCTATCTTCAGAGTTCCCAACTGAGGCTTACTAACAAACAGACTAATGAATAACAAAGCATGTGCCCTCAAGGGTCAGCCAGAAAATATAAATGTGTGTCTCCAGGGATAAATATTAGGGAATAGTGGGGCCATTGGCAAATGTAGACTACAAGCTTTTCATTATAGTATGTGTATTGGATTCAAAATACAAAACATATTTCAGAAATGTCTTATATTTACAATCAGTGAAATTTATGAATTTTAGAGAATATGACTTTTTTACTACTGTACATGATCTTAAAGTTCCTTGGTATCTTTCCTCTGGTATTTTATTATTACCTCTCTCTTCCATATTTCAATTAATTATTGCTTCACTGATTAAATGCTTTTTGATGTTAGCAACTTTTAGGGTTAGCTTTTTACGAGATGGGGAAATATTAGGCCACACCCAATGGTGCACAGAGGTTATTCCTATTCAAGATCCTAAAACTTCAGGTCTAGCCTGGGACTTTAAGAAGCAAAACGTGGACTACAGATTGTTGAGCTATTTTCCTGGCCCAGTATGGTGTATTTTAAATTGTTTTAAATGTGTGTGCCCACATGCTAAAGAACAAATAAATACATATATTTGCATAAATCTACAAAGTGTTTCTGAAGTTTACAGTGAAATCATGTAGAAGAATAGAGCTTAGTGGAAAATATGTCACTTAGTGATCCTCTGTACTTAACTTGTCTGTAGCAGCTAATGTTAGAACTAAAATAATTTTTGAAATCATCAGAATTCAAAGGAACTATAATTAAAGTTTAACTCTCTGGAAAAACATTTAATTTTATGTACCTAATGAAGTGATTGAGAAAAACATGTAAACATGTCAGTATTCCTTAGCCATCCATCATATGTCAAAACAATGAAGAATGTAGGTACACAGATGCTAAGGGTCTATTCTTGAAGTCCTTAAAGTCATACACATGTACGCAAACACGTACTTATAGACACAAAAGTAAACAGAATTCATAAAGTCTTCTAGAAATATTCACTACTTAGCCAAATTAAAATTAAAGTCTAAGGTGATCTATATGAATGTGTTTTCCTTGAATTTAGAAAATATGTATATGTCTACTAAAGTAAGGAATCCGAAACAAAAGGAAATTAATGCTTCTTTTATTTTTTTCTGGCCCAGAAACTAACATCACATTTTAAAAATGATCTAACTATCATAATGAGGTAGTTAGATCAATATGAGGCAGAAGGAAATGCATATAAATGAAAATATTTAACTGGGGCCTCTGTTACATCTCTGAAGTGGGAATTTTGGCTATATTTGTTCAAATTATAGTATGGATTTTGATGCAGAAAAAAACTATCCGATCAAGTAGAAATCCATACTCCCAACTCTTTCCAAAGAAGTGAGTAGATATAAATTTCCTAATAATACAATGTTATTAAAATTGGCATCATTATTCTCTTTTTAAAAATGTTTTATGATATCACAGTAGGATAGACAATTACAAAGCCATTCATGATTGCATTTCAGTCATATAATGTTGCAGCAGCCATCCCTCCACCAGAGCACATTTCTCCCCTCTAATGTCTCTTGTTTCTCTGCTCCATACCACCCCCCACCTCTATGGCAAGGACTTTCCATCTCTTTCTCTCTCTCCCTCTTTCTCTCCCTCTCTCTGTCTCTCTCTTTTTTCGCACATTGTGTTTGTAATACATATATATATATATATATATATATATATATATATATATTGAGAGGTCATCATCTATATCCCTTTATCTACATTCAATAATCAGTTCTGATTTAGCATTACCATTTTCAATTATTTTTGGCAGACTGATCCCTTTTATATCTTGTCTAACCTCTGCCCTCCACACACTTGTGGTAGATTCCAACCCTTGACAGTTCATCCTGGACTCTGTTTTGCCTAGCCTTGGATATTAGTCTCATTTTTATATCCCACAGATGAATGCAGTCATTCTATGTCCTTCTCCTTCTGACTAATTTCATTTAGTATGATAATCTCCATGTTCTTCCATTTGTAGTCCAATTGTGTGACTTCATCTTTTCTAACAGCTACATAATATTCCATTGTGTAGATGTGCCATAATTTCTTTATTCAGTCCTCTGTTCTCACGCACTCTGTTTTCAGATTCTGACTATTGTGAGTAGTGCTGCAATGAATACAGAAGTGCAGATGCTGTTTTGCTGTGTGTTTGGGGGCCCCCAGTTTATATTCCCAGGAATGATATTGCCAGGTCAAATTGAAAATCTAGTTTAAAAAACATTTTTATATATACACATATCTGGGGCTAGAAATATGCTATAGAAATTTAGGCACTTCTGTGAGGTAGAGCCTTTCAGAAGGCACCACATTACTCCCAACTACCATCTGGTACAATCCAGGAGGTCCAGATATGGCTCTCTCACCTGAACCATCCAAATATGACTACGATGGCCTAGGTGATCTCTGGCACCACAGGGCCAAAGCAATATATTACTCTTGGGACCTTGTATTGAACATTCTGGTTGGCTGAGATAGAAGAGAGATATCTCTAAACCTCCTAAGCATGGTTGGGAAATTTTCGTCCTTTAACAAAAGCAAAACTTCCTGTGGTGGGATGTCCTTCCTTTCCTTTTTTTTTAATGTAAGGGACAATATAAAATCATGTTATTTACTAATACCTTACTCAACTACTTAGTTGAGTAATACCTTACTCAACTACTTAGTTGAGTAATACCTTACTCAACTAAGCATTCTGAGGAAAAGTAATGCTTGCATTTGGGTAAATTAAAACTATCCTGTTCTTTGTCTGGTATAAGAATGCTTCTCAAATGGTAGAACCTGTGGCACAACTACTTACAGGATTAAGTAGGGGTAAGAATTTAATTTCATAGTATCCAATAGCAGTTGATAAAAAACACAACCAGTTTATGAAAAATAATAAAAGGTAGTAGGAATTGTTTTTGCTCTCTATTATTGGAAGATAATTTTCTCAGAGGCATTGCCAGATTTAAAAAAATATCTATGGCATAAAAGTGAAGAAAAAACAGAGACAGAGAATGAAAGTAGGAGAGAAAAATATAGAGATACTGAGATAGAGGTTAAGGAAAAACTGTCTAAAGAATAAACTCACTGGATTTTGCAATTATAGATAATTACTTAATTAGCAGCCAGAGGAAGACTTGATTTCCTGATTGGAACAACACTCGTTTCCCAAGCTATCAAAGAGTTTCTTCAATAGAAGGAAGGAGGATCCTCCAACAATGAGATCATATTCATAAAGATATGTTATTTTTACTGCTTGTATAACATCACTAAAAACAGCTATATTTGAGGTTCATGGTGAAAAATTAAGTAGTATATTGAGTTACATTTTTTCAGAACTAATGACCCAGTAAGTCAGTGTTTATTCCTCACAGATCTAACCAGCATATGTCCAGAATATATAATACTACAAGAAATAAATTGGTGCCAACTACCTTTATTAAAAAAATTGAGACATACAATGAGTGTTATAATTCCAATATAAATCAAATGAAATTAATTTCATGTATGCATCTTTTCTTAAAATATTTACATTTCCTTCATTGAAAGTCAGAAGACTTTTGCTAAATTAATTGTAAACACTGAAGGACTTCAAAATTAGACTACTAACAATGCTCAGAATAGTAGTAACAGTGTCCTGGACACTCTTCCACTTATCTTCTGTGAACAGACTATTTGGGGCTCAATAGGTATCCCCATTTTACACACGAGTAAATAAGGTACAAAGAGATTAGCTCATTTGCAGAATGTAACACATATAATAAGGGGATTAGCCTGGATTTAATGCAGATAGTCTGGCTACCAAAGCATTCTACTTGCACACGGATATTTGAACTAATTGCAAAATGGAATGTCTACCTGACAAAATAAAACCAGCAGCTTTGAATATCTTAACAAAATTTCCAGATACTTCTTACTGACTCAAAGTGAGAATCAATGTTCATCAAACCTCTTTCCACTGAGCATTGCTGACCCATAGAATAGCAAGCATGGTTGCTGTGAATGTCTTTGTTCTACTTTTACCTACTTAACTTCAGTTTTGGCATATACTGCAATTCATGGGTAGATAAGGCAGTAATATCACTGACTGGATTGCATCTTTAGGCAGCTGAGTGTACCTGACTTTGTTTTTTTTTCTAAAATAGTATCAAGAAACAGGTTTAGAAACTCCTTAATGGCCATATAATCTCTTGCAGAATGTTGTAAAGAAAAAAAAAAACCCTTCCTTTTTTTCCCCCTCTATTTTTTTATAATTTCATTCTTAATATTCTGGAATGATCTTATTGTCATCATATCACTCAGTATAAGAAAGCCACCAAACTGCCATGATGTTTTGTTTTGTTTTTCCTTAGACACTAATATGCTTATTGACTTGTAAACTAGCTAGATTTCCATAGGTAATCTTTTGCAAGAGTTGCATTTGCATGTCATCCACATAACAATCCATTTAGAATCATCATGAATCGATTTGCTAGAGCTTACTTTTTTCCAGACTCCGGAATTATACCCTAAGAAAACAGAAAGCACATTCTCTCTACTGTATGAAATATGCAGGAGACTACTTTGGGTTACAACGCTCTTTTGCATTAGCAGAGATGCTGAGAAGCAAATTCTCAGCTGGTCGGTCTCACTCAGAAGGTGTGCTATGCTAATAACTGTGTATGGGGAAGCATTGCAGCTCACAATATAACAAGTTAAACCGCATGTTGTATTAGCATTATTCTTAATGCTAATGTAATGTCTATCCACGAAGGCAGCATTGTTAGATTGTTAGTACTGTAGATTGTAATGACAAAAGGAATTAGATGGGTTTTCTATGTTAAATCAATCATTAAGTAGCGCTATAATTATTTGCTGTTGGGAACGCTCTTTTTTCTATTGTAAAATTGACACAGTCTATGAACGTAATTGCTGTGTTTTCATCCTAGGGCCCTTTAAGATTAGAGTCTGGGAGGAAGATGTGCCACTTCTAATCCTTCTGACATTTCAGAGGGACTATCCTGGCAGGAATAATATCACATCACCGTGTAATTAATCAGTGCATTTTCCTTTGGTCTGTAAAGCCCATTTTTCCCTATGCATTTGAGAGACAAGGAGGTGGCATGTACGAACCTTCTACAGCGTTAATTACAATGTGATGTTGGGTCCAATTATATTCTTGGGCAATTTGACCTTTTCAGGTTGCATATTCAGACCATTTCATTGATTCTGAGGTGGAAAATTTTAGACATCAGTGTGTGTTAGTTTGAGATCATTGAATGCCTGTTTCCCTCAGAGGGTCATGAATAAGAAAATCTCACAAAGTATAAGTTGCTGATGATGACATTAAATTAAAAGATAAAAAATCCATATTAATGAAAATGGCATTCCTTCGTTTTACAGAAGAGAATGCCAGCACTAAGTAAACGTTTGTTTAAACATAAAGACATAATATTTATGTTTTACCTATTATAAATACCTATGATGTATATATATATATATATATATGATACACATATATATATACATATATATCCATTTACACGCATGTGACTAGTCTCTAAAATGAAAGTTTATTATTACTGATGTACTTAGGTTTGGAAGTAAGGGACAATAATGTTTGCTCAAATCATTTACTTATAATGAATTCACCAGCAATATCTTAGAATCAATTAAGCACCAGATCTAGAAGTACAGAGCTATGTGAGGTTTCAGTCTTGTATGAAATTATAACTAATATTATCACAGAAAGGGGACAACATTTTTTGAACTTTTATTACAGAGAAACAACGTAGGTGCTCTGGGGATGAGGAAGGTAATCTCTGTCTCTCGATGTCTCAAGAAAAATACATAAGAATACAGAACTAGATTAGAAGAGAAAATGTGGTAGAGTCATAAGAAATGTAAAAATATGAATTTAGAATAGAAGAATCATCTAGTGTCCGTGTACGGTGGGTAGGGAATGAATCAGAAATGGTCTCCTGGAAATTATCTCAGCCTTATTCTGAAGATAATGAGGAAGTGATGCAAGCTTTTAATAAAAGGCAGAATGTAACAGAAGTGGTGATTTAGTGTGATTAACTCAGATTTGTTGAGTTATGCAGGGTGGGGAATGGTGATTTATGATGACTATCTTCTTAGTAGTACAGGGCTATTTGATGTCTCATAGATTTTGAGACTAGTTAAGACTGATCGAGAACAGAGTGCAAGCACTCCACGCAAATGCAGGAAGCACCCCCATCATTAGAAAACTCATCAAAACTCATCTACATGTGGCTTATATGGCGCATGAATGATGCATGTAAGCACTCTGAATATGATATGAGATTTTTTAATATATTTTATTTTCCTTTATTCTCAAAGGGATTAATCTTAAAGAATCTGAATAATGAGGTCATTTGCTGATATTAAAGAAATCAAACCAAACAAAGCCAAGCAGTCAAGATAGCAGAGCAACCTGGGCCTTGAGATGCCAGGAATCATATTATTTCCACTCACAATTTTCAATATCCAGTCAAGAAACATAAATGTATGAAGTCTCTCTATGCAAATATGAAATGTTTCATTATTTAGCTATTTTTCAAATCTGTGAAAATGGGGTAAATTAGGAAACAAAAATCCAGGCTTAATTGCAGTTTGTAGGGTGAAAACTCGCAGTGACTGTGGCAGTACTTCTCTGTGACAGGTGCTATTTAACAATTCATCATTTATTAAAGCAAGGCCAGGGAAAATACAATAAGGCTGTGATTTTCAAGAATCATAACTCAATTTTTCAAGGAAACAGAATAGATAGTGTGGTGCCTGTGAAATTCAGAAAATATTTATGACTCTTTATTTGGTTGACTTTTATTTATTTGGTTGTTTTTCTCTTTGCTGTTCCCTCTCTTAACCTCACAGTCATGGAATTTTAGCACATATTTATTCACATGTCCACCAGTGGAGGCAAAATAAATTTGCCTATCCAACAAGAAGTCTTTGATGTCCCTGAATTGTGTCTGTCTATCTTTAAACCTCTTTCTGTAAGACCTCTGAATACTTCGGCCCCATTGCCTTCTTCATGTCTAAAACTGCCAATCTTCCCATCTGCAGCCTCAGAAACTAGAGGCTTCAGGCTCTCACTGGATTGTCTTCAAGAGAGAGCCATCATCACCATGAGATCAACCTGGGAATTAGTAGATAAATATCTTACCCTGAGCTCCATATTATTCCCCAGAACCTGTTAAAACTTACTCTGCAGTGTGCTGGGTCTTAACTGAAATTCCTTACCTAAATGCCTAAGTCAGATACCTTCTGTGATCTTCGTTCTGGAATCCAAGAATGACCTGCTTCTTCACATGGATGATCTTATTCCGTGAAAGTATACACTCTTTATTTCATCAAAAGCTTTATTTTCTAGGAAATGGAAAAATTTCTCCATTTTTCCAATAGCAATAGGGAAGACATTTAGGCAGGTTCCTTCTTTCGGTTTTACCAAGAAAGAAACAAATTGAAAAAAAGTAAGCAATGAATCAATTTATATATTTTGATTAATATTATATGACTATAATATTCCATAATGCCTTGGACATGATTTTAAGATGTATGCAATTAAATACCAGTAAAAGAACAATTAGAAGAAATAAATGTCCACTCATTTCAATGAACTCATTTCTTATGACAGAGATATGATGAGGGAGGAATTAGGTAATAGTGATGAAAGTCAGTCTCTCAGAAAAGAGACATCACCTGGGTTCCAGTAATCACACTGTAACTTATCTAGGTAGTCTAATAGAGAGGAAGTTTTGACATCAGAAAAAAGAAGGAAAAAGAAGTGTATGGCAGTGGTTTATTATTGTATTTTTCTTCTAAATCTCAATTTACCTTTCAATTCTAATTTACCATTTAAAGCAAGTAAATTCATTCTGCAAATATAATCAAGGGATGTTCATATTGCATTAATAGATTGTTTTAGTTTTTTACTTCTCACAACTTAATTATTTAGAGCCCAATTCCCTTATTCAACATTAGCATATTAAGGCAAAATCTAATTTGCAGTAAGCAGCTTGAGGCCACAGAACCACAGAAAAAAGAAAATGGACGCAGGTATATTGAATATTTCATCTCATCAGTGCACCTAAATTTTGTTGAATACTTGCATCTTTTAGTACTTCAGTTCAGTAAAATAAAGAGTATTTTTTGCTAGACACGCTTCTTTTTTTTTTAAGCCCATTAGTTTCCCCTTTGAATAGGAAGTAGTGTCTAGTCAGTGTACTAAAAATAAACAAGGTAAGAAAGAATTAAGGATTTAAAACAAGTAAAAAGTTAGGAAAATTTTTCTCTTTTAAAACACAGCCAACAAATATTTCAGACCTTTGAACATTGAGTCCATTTATTGTCTTACAAAATTGGATATGACCAACTCTCCATCTCACCTTCCTTATTCAAGTTACAGTATTTACCTGCATCAGAATATATTTGAAGACATAGATGGAAACTGTTGAACTAGGTGAAAAATAAGTAACAAAAATGAGAAAATATTCCCTTAAGACACCTATTATACAGTTGTCATTGGGCAGGTAGCATTACTGATAATAATTGGAAGAGAAAGTTCCACTGATCCTTTGCCTCTCAGTTCTTGAGATTTATGTAGAAAAATACTTCCATACAGTCATCAACAAATAATGAGTAGACAGCATAAAATTATTTGTCTTTTTACTATAAACTTGGAGTTTGAGATCAGGAAAGTAATATTCAAAAGTTCTTCTCAGCTACTCAGAGTTAAGATCGGAGACTAGAGACAGGTACAGCAGCAAGTAAGGTGCTTGCTTGCACGAGGCCGACTTAGGTTAAATTCAGGGCATGTGATATGGTCCTTTGGGCATGCCAGGTGTGATCCCTGAGCTCAGAGGCAGAGGCAGGAGTAAGCCCTGAGTATAGCCAGGTGTGACTCCAAAAAACTAAAAGCAAATAAACAAAAATAACTAGGGCAGGTTAAATATGAACAGCAATTATGGAATTACCTTTGCCTTTGGATATGGAGGTGAGGATGTAAAGAAGGAATCAGTCTGAAACTCTAACAGTTTATGGAACTAGACAAGCTTTGACCCACATGATGATCTTCTCTTAAAATGTCATCTTTGTTTTAATTTGAAGCTCCAGTGATGGGTAATTCAGGGAAGTTACTTTGGACAGTTTGAAACTAATTTTCTGAGACTAGAGAGTTGCCAATCTTTCCTGATGTTTGTCTTTAAAGATAAAAAATATAACCAAGGCCATATTTCACGAGTTTATGATTAGGATTAAATCTTTCTCATGTCTTCTTTCCAGCCACCATAAACCCAGTTTAATTGACAAATGAATCTACGTGTTTAGTGACTGAAATTGATCAGGAGAAGTTTAAGTCTGAGGGAGAGACTTGAGGACACTTTCTATTTGTCTTATTACAACTTTAAAACCAGAAAATAGAATGTTTATACTCTTCACAAAGTAACCATGGTAGTCCTAACAAGTTGTTCACTGAAAGCACAAAATGCCTCCCTTATTTAAGCCCCTACATTTCAAAAGTACATGTTCTGTTATAGTTCTTTCTGTGAAATATTAGAAATAGCAAAAGCTCTGGAGACAGCCATTGCTTTTAAATCACTTCTCATCTTCATCATTTATGGTTATTACCTGACAAATTTGGAGCATCTTATTCTATTCTTTGAGTTTACTTGCCGTGTTTATTAAGTGAGATAATATACTTAAGTTCTTGGAACAGGGCACTTAAGTATGTTATTTACTCCAATTTGGGTCTCCCAGAGAGGAATCGAAAGAGCTATGCTTGGAATATCACGTCTCACTCAAGTGAGAGAAGGAATCCGGAGTTCTGACCTCCGTCACTATTCCAGAACCAGGGACGCTGTCTCGTTTGCCAAGGCATCGAAAATCAGATGGGCTGGACATATAATGCGATTTGGAGACAACTGCTGGACTAGAGCCATTACCGACTGGATCCCACAGGATGTCAAAAGATCACGTGGTCTCTCACCTACAAGATGGTCAGACTTCCTTGTCAAGACCCTGAAGGAACGGTTTGAGGCTCTTCATATTCCTGAATCAACCAGATGCCATTGGGCTACATTGGCACGTGATAGGGTCCAATGGAAATGTTACTGGCGCCTGCTCGAGCAAATCGATGAATAACGGGATTCAAGTGATATTATATATCATATATTTTATATGATATATGATATATAATATATCATATATTATCCACTTAAGTATATTATCTACTCCAATTAAGTAGATGTTCAATAAATGTCAGTCACTACTATTATTCAATTAATATTATTTCTTTTCTCAAATACTGTAGCCTGTATACCTTTTTTCAAGTACTCCCCCTTTTCTGACATGAGGTTTAAACAGAATTTCCTCTCTTCCTGAATAACTGCAGTGAAATGGTCACAGGCACAATGAAAGACATTGAACAAGGGACAAAGCAAAGCAAGCATTAAAAAAAGAAAATAAACTTATGACAGATGAAATTCGATTCCCATCATGGTGTTACCGAGAACCTAAGTAACTGGAACTTAATTAAAAATTAAATTTCAATTAAATTATTGGTATTTAATTATTACCTACATCCTTAAGCCTCCTAAGTGTATGTTACTAAATATGATGACGATTTTTGGGGTGTGGGGGACAGGAGTCTTGACCCATACCGAGTATATGTCCTGTTGTTGCTTCTAATCCGGGGACTGATCTCAACCGTGTGCAGGACTAGACGGTGAACTATGCCTCCTGCACAAAGCATATTCTCAGCACTGTGATACTTCCCAGCTTCTAAATAGATCACACTGTTTATCCTGCTCCCTTTCTTCCACATATATTCACACACAGACATTAGATATATGTATACAAACAGGAAGGCCAATATCATTTCTAAGTTTATTAAGTAGCTTATTAAAATTTCAATTAATTTTAATTTTTGTTATGATTGACTAAGAACATTGCATGGTAAATTATCAGGGATTATATACAAAGAGTCTTTATTCTCAAGTGCCTGATAATTAAACACAGAGAATAGATAAGCAAACAACTATCATACAAGTCTGAGTGCAGATTGATGGTAGATAAAAGAGAATGGATAGAGAAAGAAGGCAGCATATAAGAAGCCTGAGTCTATCCCTGGCATCCCATATAATCCCCACATACCATCTGGAGTAATTCCTGAGTGCAAAGCGAGGGAGTAACCCCTGAGCATCATCAGATGTGACCAAAAAAGCAAAAAAATAAATAAATAAATAAATAAATAAAAATAATTCTAGGTACTCTGGCAAAGGAAGTATCCAATTGTAATCTAAGTAATATATGCCAATGTTCAGTTAATTTGGCATAATTATTAATTAGTTTTAAATAATTATTTTCCCCAGAATAGGGAAATTGATTCTTAATTCCATTCTTTCAAATCTCTTCATCAAAGACTGAATTTTGAAATTCAAATTATATTATTCACTTTGAAATTTGAAAATATTATTTTGAAAATAAAAAGGTGAGAATTGCCTCTTTTGTCCTCTTTCATTCTATTTTAATCTCCCATCCATGATCAGAAAACCCACACTTCTCTAGATACTGGAGGCTAAGAAAAAGAAAAAAAGGAAGTGGGAGACAGATGGAGGAAGATGCACTATTAGAACAAAGGGAATTTATGCAACAAAATGAAGACTTTATAAAATATTCTCTTTGCACTTGAAAGGGTCTTATGAATATGGGCTACTGAAAGGAGAAAGGTTTTTAGAAGAATTGTGTTGACTAAATAATAATAAATAATAATACACTTTTCCTTGAATACAAACATAAAAAACTTAGGTAAAAATAAAGAGAGCCATACTGGATAAATAGATTAAGACACAGAGAGGGTCAATTTCCTATGACAGTTTGGGAAGAATCAGTGAGATTCAAACCTCTTTTGTGAAACTTTTTTCCAAAGTACTTGGTGATTAAAATAGGAACTCACCACTATTATTCAACAATGCACCTAAGTAAAAGCATCGGGAAGTCAATGTGCCAAGAACTGGACTGGATTCAATTGTACAAACAAGGATTGGATAAAACTGCACCACAGCCTTAAGCTGTTTTAATTAAATAAGGTGGAAAGACTGGCAAAGAGTGAAAAGATTGAAATGGTATAGAGACCATCTAAGAAGGCTAGTTTAAGTGTAGGCACTTGAACCAATAATTGATTTGTTCATGAATGTTATCTATGTGCATACATTATTTACCTCAGATTCATCTTAACTGTTGTCTGTGGCAACGATTTCCCGGGTTTCTTGTCTTTCTTCACTTAATAGTAGAGGCTCCATGTTCCAGTTTTCTCTCCCAGACTGCCACAGCTCTTTAAGCAGACATTTGAGGAACTGTCAGCAGCAAGGGACAGAGAGCAGAAAGGGCAGACAAGGGAAGCAGAAGGCAACGTTGAAAACAGAAGAAGAAGGAAGTGCTGCAGTAGCTGGCCATTGTGCCAATTTCATGCTTTCACACCTTTGAATGAGTGTTCAAAGTGTTTCATTTTGGGCGCCTCAGACAGTGGAGCACTGATTGCAATGGCTTCAGGCATTTCAGGGCACAGCTGGCCACTCGGCCACCCCTGTGTCCATGGCAGTTTTCTAAAAATAAGGGAAATAAAATATAGGTTATTTTCAGCTCTGATGCGCGAACCTCTCTGTGAGCAACTGCAGGATCAGTTTGGTGGTTTTGTCCTCCCTTTCCTTCATTTTCATTTTTCAAACACAACCGAGGACACATTATTTTTAAGAATAAAAAACGACATCATCTTTTATTCTTCTTTCACGTAGCATGGAAGAAACAACAATAAGTGATACTGTTTAACAGCAGAAATTCTGATTTCAGGTTATCCCAGGGGTCTAGCCTATCACAAATTTTGTTTACAAAAAAGGGGAAGTTTAAAGTAGATGGAAAACAGTGCAAATATTCCCAAAGCAATGGTTGATAAGAACACAGACTAAAGCAAACAAAAATACATGTACTCATTTATTGAGTTAGAAGGGGCTGGCAGAGCAAGGTAAGCTGTTGCTGTTGCGCTTTGTAGCTTTTACGGTAGGGCTCAGCTTTGAATCCATGATCTCACACAGGAGAGACACGTGCTCTACCACCGAGGCACATACAGCTCAGGCCTTCAGTGCATACTTAAATTAATGGCTTTTCCTTCCTGTTTTTAAAATAGCACATTATATTTTTTATTTATGCTACCAAAAACACTTATTGATAACTTTAATGTAAAGATTGTAGTGGATACTGTTCCCAAATTGATCACTTAATCACATGAATCCCATTATTCATCAATTTGCTCAAGCAGGCACCAGTAACATTTCCATTGGACCCTATCACGTGCCAATGTAGCCCAATGGCATCTGATTGATTCAGGAATATGAAGAGCCTCAAAGCATTCCTTCAGGGTCTTGACAAGGAAGTCTGACCATCTTGTAGGTGGGCGGCCACCTGATCTTTTGACATCCCATGGATCCAGTAGGTAATGGCTCTAGTCCAGTGGTCGTCTACAAATCACATTACATGTCCAGCCCATCTGATTTTTTGATACCTTGGCAAACGAGACAGTGTCCCTGATTCTGGAATAGCGACTGAGGTCAGAACTCCGGATTCCTTCTCTCACTTGAGTGAGGCATAATATTCCAAGCATATTTCTTTTGATTCCTCTCTGGGAGACCCAAATAGCATTCTCATCCTGCTTTCATAGGGCCCAGGTCTCTGAGGCATATGTTAATGCAGGGAGAACAGTGGAGTCAAAGAGATGTGCCCGGAGCCAGAGGTTCTTTGTCCTTTTAGCTATTTCTTCGATGCCTTTGAAGGCATTCCATGCCACTCTCTTTTTCCTGCGCAGCTCAGGTTTTAGGTCATTCATCATGTTGACTTCTCGACCTAGGTACACATAGTTGCTGCATTCAGAGATGTTTGTTCCATTGAGAGTGAATGGGGCCTCACATAGGGAGACACAGATACACCCGGCAGAGCAGTTCCCAAAATGCTTCTTCTATATTCTTAAATTGGCAGTCTATTGCCAAAATATCTGAATTATGCAGAGTTCTACAGCTTATTGGCGTCAAATTCATTTAATTATATACCTCAAATTATTGACTTGTAACACGTTTATGAAAAGAAGTTTTCTTTATGACATAAAGGAATAAATGAGTTAAGTCTTGAAAAAGGTTTTAAAGATTATTTAGATCATTTATTTTAGTTTAGCAATGAAAAGTTGACAAGTTATAGGAAGGAAGGTTGGTGCACTGATGATGATTGTGGTGTTGAATTATGTGTGTGAAATACCAGTAATAGCATTGTAAATCACAAATATTAATCAATAAAACAAAAATTTAGATAGAAAAATTGTAAGATCATACTGTTAGTAGAGAAATACCGAGTTGTCCTAGACAAGGATTTTGCATATTATTGGTATTATGTGTGCTTTATATAAATTTTCCATTCGCATAAGTCTCTTCCACTCTTTTCCATCCACCAGTATCATAGCACATCCTGGACCATATGGGATGCCAGGGATTGAACCCAGGTCGGCCGCATGCAAGGCAAATGCCCTACCCATAGTGCTATCGCTCTGGCCCCATACTAAGTTCTATATTAATTTGTTTTAGTATTTGTCATTCATGATGATTATAACTGATTAAATTGTGAAGAGGCAAAATATTGTGTTTTTGGAGGAGTGCTGAAAAAAGTTCTCAAACAATATCCCTAATAGGGACATGTTGGAAAGTAAATAAAAAGTTAAGTGGTTTCTTCATCTATTTATTTAGTTCCATTTTGTAATTCCCTAAATTCTTGAAACTGCAAGAAATTCAGAGTCAAATGGAAAAAAAATAAAAAAGCATATATCTAGAGAAATTAAGCTTCCTAGTTCTTTGTCTTAAGGTGCTAATTTCTTACTATTTTGGTCATAGGTAATGAGAGATGAAGATCAGTTATAGTTCTGGATAAAATAAAACATTGCTTTATCCCCATAAAATGTAAGTATGTGACTTGCATAAATAGAAGAATTTTTATTTAACCTGAGAATATATTAATATAAGAAATTTTGTTTCTAATCATACAATTAGAACCCCGAGCCATGACAGAGTGTGTCAAGCAACCCATGGTGTATTCGATATGCCAAAAAATAGTAACAATAATGGATGGACCTCATTCCCAACGAATAGATATGTTACCGGCACCTGCTCAAGCAAATTGATGAACATTGGGAAGACAAGTAATACAGGTGAAGTGAATCATACAAGTGAGGGAAATTCTGACACTAAATTAACAAGCACAAATCATGTATCTTTGAAAATCAGGAGCAGAGAATAATAAGAGGTGCATCCATTATATTCTTAGTTAATATTCAGAAAATCATAACTTTGTCACCACTCTGCTTCTGAATATATAACAAATTGTATTTTTGAGCTAGAGTTTTTCTCCATATACAATATCCTAGAGTGCAACTTAGCTTAAGTTTAAATTTTGTTTTTAAAATATGTTATTTTCGAAGGAAACTTAATAGATCAGTTTCAGACCCAATTTGAGCAAAGTTTGTGCTGCTAATCCCATAAGTATACCAATTTTTATGAAGTTGTATACTACCAGATTTTAGGAAAAAGTGTTAAATAACATTATTTAATGTTTCTATTATATATTATTAGCGGTAACAAAGTAATTTATTGTGCTTATCACTTTAATTAACTCAATGAACAAAGAGCCTAAACATTTTTGATGTTTATAAGAGAAGAAAGAAATATATTTCCATGGGGTGCTTCTGAATATGGATTTGACAAAAGATTAAATTCAAGAAAGAGTCTCTAAAAAAGGATAATGGTTTTCTAAAAAAAAAAAGACTCAAATGTATCTTGCAAATTAAATCTTTGTTTCAGTACTTAAATCTGCAGAGTTCGTCTCTTTGATGTTCAATGTTAGAAACTGAAGATTCTCTGCTGAGGCCCACTAGTGCTGAGGAACACTGTGACCACATTCACTGGTGCTTATGAGTTCATGTGGCATCAGGACTCCATCCAGCCTGGTACTTAGAGTTTTGTGATACAAAGATGTGCGCTCCAGCCCTTGAACTACACCCCTGGAATAAGAACTTTAGTTTCAGTATGCTTTTATTTTGAGCTTCACAAATTGTCTTCCCTTTCTTAATCCAAAATCTTGGACTCTAGTCAAGTTCACTTAAAAGTACATTCTTTGCCGGAGCGATAACCCAGCGGGTAGGGCGTTTGCCTTGCACACGGCCGGTCCATGCCGGCCGGGTTCGATCCCCAGCATCCCATATGGTCCCCTGAGCACCGCCAGGAGTAATTCCTGAGTGCAGAGCCAGGAAAAAACCCTGAGCATTGCGGGTGGGACCCAAAAAGCAAAAAAAAAAAAAATACATTCTGAAGATTCAGTATAGTGGTAATACACTCACTTTGCTTGAGGCGGACTCAGGGCCAATCCCAGCGCCCAAAAATGTCCCCTGAGCCCACCAGGAGTGATCCCTGAGCCCCCTATCAAGGCCTAAACCCTTAGTACTACTGTGTATTTTTCCTTACCTCCAATAACTTCTGGAGTCTAAACAGTACAATATGTATGCTTCCTATAACATTAGAGAGATTTTCTGAATCTCTCTAATGTTATAGGAAGCATACATATTGATATAATTTTTTCCAGCCCTTGCTCTCTTGATATTCAATTTGTTATTTGTCAGGTTCTGATGATACCATCTAATTCATTCTGCTCCTATTCAACTATAAAAATATGAAAGTATAAAAATATGTATTTTTATTAAAATATAAAAATATACATTACTTAACTCCCTTATACTTCTTAACATTGAAAATAGAAGATATAACTGTCAGCTTGGGTACTGGCATGGAAGAATTTGATATTTTATTTTATATTATATATATATTTGATCACTGTATCACTGTATCACTGTATCACTGTCTTCCCGTTGTTCATCGATTTGCTCCAGCAGGCACCAGTAACATCTCTATATGTGCTGTCGCAAGCAAATCTAGCTCAGGGCAAATGCTTGCTCCAGGATAGGAAGAGCCTCAAACCATTCTTTAGGTCATGGAATTGAGGTCCATAATT
Source organism: Cryptotis parvus (assembly GCA_021461705.1). Classification (NCBI taxonomy): domain Eukaryota; kingdom Metazoa; phylum Chordata; class Mammalia; order Eulipotyphla; family Soricidae; genus Cryptotis; species Cryptotis parvus. Next base: position 117,700 of record JAJIBD010029093.1, read on the forward strand.
GTTACTAGTTTTTGGCATAATAAATAAAACACGGGTAGCTTGCCAGGCTCTGCGGTGTAGGTGGTATATTATCAGTAGAAAGCTCTCATTTTGAGCTTTTACTGATGAAACTTACAGGGGAAGATTAGTTTTAAGCTTGGATGGAGCTCTGAGAAACTATGGAGTCTGAATGTTGAGAATGACTGACTCCGTGATGTGTGGGTTGCTCTGGCTTCCCGTTAGGCTCACTGGGATGACAAGCATCAATTAGACCCTGTATAGAACTGTATACAGTGTATAAATGTGAAAGATACCAGAAGGACCTTATCCTAAAATCAGTATTATCTAAGAATATCACTTTGTGGCTGCGCGCAAGGGAGCTGTCGGTCTGGCGTGGGTGGGTCTCTCTTCCGGAGAATCTGGCATGGAGGTTGAGAAAGGGCAGAGCCCAAATCTCCGCTCAGAGTCTGGCCGGCATGGTCCTTCCCCCCTCATGTGTGAGCAAACCCTTGAAGCAATGTTGGACTCGGACAGGAGCTGGCTGAGCCCTTAGCGGGAGGTCAGCTGCATGGATTGCTTCCACGTGGGGCCAGCCAAGCAGCGCAGCTGCATTCATATTTGATACTTATGAAGAAATGGCCTATTTGTATATATAAAATATAAACTAATATATAATATGTAAAATATATAATATATAATAAAATATAAACATAAATAACATATATTTGCATTTTAAATTGTCAATAATATCTTTATATACATAAATACATTTAATATGAATAATTATAACAATCCAAAAATCATAACAAAAAAGTTTATTGCTTTATATTAATGAGTTTGTATATACTAATTTTCCAATATACTATTACTATAGCTTTAAGTAAATAAATGTTTCTTTTCTATAGTTGTATTATCTGAGTTCTATAAGAGCATTTATCACATTAAGTGACTACATGTGCCAGTTAACCTGTGATTGCTAGTTTAGGTGTATTTAATGTAATTATAACCAGCACCTCCTTTCACACAGAGTTCTTGTTATTTGATAATTATTTGGTCAACCTAAATACATATAGATATTTATATATGTACATTTATACATTACTCATAATTACTTGTAAATGATGTGTTGGCAGGCTAAGACCCATCCCTTAATTGGGTTTGTTGGTAATTTTAACTTTCAGTCTTAGATAATAATCACAGAACTCTGGAAATAGAAGTCATTGGTTGGTGAAAAACTTTAAAAATTATAAACATATTAAGTTTAATAGACCATTTAATCTGTTCAAAGCATATGTTTTTGTAAACAATTCCCAGAGGTGTAAATCCTTAAACAGTTTCTGAATTTAGTGTTGTCATATGTGCCCACAACTCTTAAGTACTGAAATATAGTAATTGCAGCTTCTGATCCAGTAGCATAAAATTTAGTGGAAAAGACAGTACATATGGGTTGGGGCTGGAGCAATAATCCAAAAGGTAGGATGTTTGCCTTACGTGCAGCTGATCCAGGTTGGGCCCGCAGCACTCCATATGGTCCCTGAACACTGCCAAGAGTAATCCCTTAGTGCAAATCCAAGCATAAGTCAAGAGTAAGAACCATTGGATGTGATCCAAAACCCAAAAGTAAATAAATTAAATTTAAAGTACATATAAATCTCAACAAAACATAATTACAAAGTATTCATATGATACAAATGCATATAATTAAGTTATAACATTTGCCAGCACAGTGTCAAACTACTATTATATCCTCAAATGCCAAAGTACTAGTGTATGATGTTAAAGTACTATTATATTATATTGAATACCTAACTCTTATAGTTAATTAAAGTGACATAGAGTTCATATATAATGATTGATATGCTTTGAGTATAAGTAAATAATAAAGAAACAATGCCCCTAGATAATGAAATAGTAAAGCCAACTTCTGAGATAGAAAAGATATTTGAGGTCTTAAGAAACTGAAGAGATGAAGATATTTAATAAAATAATGGAAATTAGTAATGGGTATGCGGGTTCATAATAATTGCTAATGGAATGGTAGGAAAGGTAGAAAGTGTATGCCTGACACCACAGCTGCTATAGATAAATAGTTGGGCAGATTAGGAGCTAAGGTCAGTATCTCTAATTATCTGCACTTAGGAAGGTGGATGTCTATATGCTGATGTTCATATCCATATAGATAGTTATAGAAGTATCAGTTATTTCAAGTTTGTCTCATCTTGGTGCAATTAATAAGAACTAAATCTGAAAAACAATATTCATATTTATTCATTGCATGTTCATTTACTGAAGAGGGATATTAGGGTGGGACTTCGAGATGGACGAGGGACATGGTGGCCAGACCTGTTATTTCAAAGAAAACCACTCCAATCACTGTGACTATCAACTTATCCCTTGCTATTTTTTCTTTTACGTTTTTTAATTAAAAAGGGCATTTACATGCTAATTGGATCTTTATTTCTTGAGAGTCCCTCTGCTCTTGTAAAGTCTTCCTCTTCTGAAGCATTTAATCCCCAGCTTGAAACATCACTGTTGATTGCAGTGGAAAGACTGTGATGTCACAAATGGGGGATTATGACTTCACAAGGGAAATAAGAGAGCAAGACAGACAGTTTCAAGAGACCAGATCTTTTATTTATGAGAATGTCTCTATTAATAAAAAGGGTGAGAGATATCACACATATAGAAAATGACAGCAGAATTGTAGCTAAATAAAATGTTCTTCAAAATTATCCTGGCAATGTCACTTTCTCTTTAGAGGATTTCTGAGAAATGCTATTGCAGAGGATAGGTTTGAGGTTTGATATACTCAGCACTAGAGACATACTTAGCCCTGGGGTAATCAAAAGTATAATCAGGCCACAAAGCAAGTTCTACCGTGTTCTGCCTAAGTGTATTGTACAGTGTTAACCATTGCCCCTTTGGAACGTCCTTCCAGTTAGTTTCGATATCTCTCTTCCATTTTATGTTGTATTGAAACCATTTGGTGTAAGATATTATTTGGGGGAGATATTAAAAAATATAAAGGGTAATTAAATAAATATGTTCCCTTTTGCGAGAGTTTGGATCCTTGTGACTTATAGTGAAGTAGTATATTTCATCCAAATAACAGCAGCTTTCAGTATCTTTCATCAAATATTCAGAAATGTTGATTGTGTTCTCTATTTGCTAAAATATATTATACACAAATAGTCCTGCTTTCATTACTGATAGAGATAATATGTTTCTACTCTATGTTTTCCTGATCATATTGGCTAAAGATTGATCAAATTATTCTTTTCAAATGAATATTATTTTCACAAGTTAACTCTATGTTTCAGAAGTCCAATCATTTTATTTTACTTTTCAAAATGTGGTGCTTAGTCACATTCTCCTTTTTTAACATATGGACTTGAAACCATATTTTCTGTTCATTTGCCTTTACTGTTTATGTAATTTGAAACATTATATTGTGATCTTTGATTTTTTGTCTTGTGTCATTTGTGCCTCATAGTGTTTTATTGCTGAATTTATAAATATTTGAACTTTCAATATAGGTATTTTTAAGTTGATTTCTTTTTTTTCTTTTTTGCTTTTTTTAGGTCATACCCAGCAATACACAGGGGTCGCTTCTAGCTCTGCACACAAGACTTATACCTGGCAGTGCTCAGGGCACCATATGGAATGCCAGGAATCAAACCCTCTTTGGTTGCATGCAAGGCAAATGCCCTATCAGCTTAACTATAGCTCCAGCCAATGATTTCTAATTTAGTTGTTTTGTTTCATGAGACAACACTTGGCATCACTTCACTTATATCACTTGTCTTCCCGTTGTTCATCAATTTGCTTGAGGGGGCACCAGTAACATCTCCATTCATCCTGTCACAAGCAACTATAGCCCAAAGGGATCTGCTTGCTCCAGGAACAGGAAGAGCCTCAAATCATTCCTTCAGGTTATGGGAATGAGGTGCATAATTGTTACTGGGTTTTGGTATATCAAGTAAAACACGGGTAGCTTGCCAGGCTCTTCTGTGCAGGTGGTATACTCTCAGTAGAAGGCTCTTATCTCAAGTATTTATCATGAAACTCAAAGGAGAAAGATCAGGTTTTCCCTTGGTATAAGGAGCGGTTGAGTCTGAATGTTGAGAATGACTGACCTCATGATGTGTGGGTTGCTCTGGCTTCTTGCTAGAGTCACTGGAATAACAGGTTTTGGCTAGAACCTGTCTAGAACTGTATATAGTGTATAAATGTGAAAGATCCTGGGAAGGACCTGATCCTAACATCTACTACTAAGAATGTCATACTATCTTAAAATTTTATTTTGGTACATTTTCAAAGTCACTTTAGAGGTACACACACACAAAAAAAAACACACACGTATACATAGTCTGCTGTTGCTTAAGTAGTTTTAATAAAAATAATAGTGGTTGATTTTGTTCTATGTAACATATATTTTTCCTGCCTATTCTGTCAAAAAATATAAAAAGGGAAATAGCAAGTTACCTTTATTGTGAATGTGTGTATTTCTTTCATACATACATTCTTTCACACATGTAATTTTGAATTGGTTATAAATAATAATATTTTAATTTTTATTGCTTACTTTTATTTACTTTTTACTATTTTCTTATTACATTCGAAAGCAAAGGCTCCATTATAGGTAGGTATCTAACTTTCACATTCTTTTCCATCCTGAAGTTGAACTTGCCAGTATAAATATACTGATGAAAATGTTACACATATTCCTATTGCCTAAGTCCTTTTAGTTATTAGTAAGTCATAGATATTCTTATCACTAGATGTCTCATACACCGCATGCTTATTATGATACCTGGTATCATTATTTTCCTTGAACTGAATTAAATATACTGACTTGTTTCTCACAAACCCTACATGCACGAAGTCCACTACCAATGTTTCATTTGTATTTAAGGAATAATTCAACAATGTGTTTCTCAGAACACATTCAAGTCAGTAAGAAAATTGCGATTATATATGTCTAAAATTAGACTTTGATTTGAAAAGAGCATTTTGAATATTCATTATTTCCTCCAGGTCAGTTTTCTAGGAACTTCTCTGCCTTCAGTGCAGTTATGTGAATTTTTGACATTGACAGACAAAGCAGTGGAACAAAAATAAGTCTAAAGTACTCCTCACTTTATGATAAAAGAGTTGAAAAAATTAGTTTCAAAATCACTATCAAACAAACATTTTCCTTCCTCCTACTCAAAAAACAAGAAACTAATACAATCTCTTTAAAAGAGCTGATTATTGGTCATGAACTTGATTTTAGGCCCAATTATAAGCACAGAAAGTCATCATAAACAATATTGTTAATTGCAATAATAACAATATTTTAACCAACAAAAATTAATTTTAATTGATAGTACAATGGGAAGGGCACTTGCCTTGCATGCGATGGATACAGATTTCATCCCCAGCATCCACTATGTCTCATAAGCATTGTGGGGTTGCTACCTTAGTGCAGAACCAAGAGCAACCCCTGAAAATCACTGAGTATAGCCCAATAAAAGGGAAAAAATAGCTGATTAAAAATATATGCAATACTGCTTGTGTGCTTATTTGTTTCTGTATATGTGTGTATGAGAGAGAATGTGTGGCAAATGGTTGAAAGGAAGCTGCATTTAGAACAAACAAGAGGAAGGCATAGACTTGTGAACGGTGTGGTGTTGTTGGAACTACAAGCATGGAAAGTCACCAAAAGCAATATTTTACTGCAAAAATTAATTTTAAAATGCTATATTATTTGTTCAAAGATAACATAGTATAACAAATTTTAAAATAAGGAGTCACTTATGATTAGTCTCTTAAAATGTTGATAACTTGAAATCCTAGAATAATGAGATTTCAAAGGTCATTCTACAATAGAAAAACAAAATAATCAATAACTGTAGTCATGACCCAAAAATATTATAGGACATTCAGCCTAATTATACTGATTAATTCTAGTTCAAATATAAATGCATTTTATAAAACTTTCCCTAAAAGTAACAAAAAAAGGAGTAATTGATTTTGTGTCTAGAACACTTATCCCCTCATAATAGCTAAAGCAATCTTTTGGGAAAAAGAAGATGGGAGGCATCACTTTCCCCAACATCAAACTCTACTACAAAGCAGTAGTAATTAAAACGGCATGGCATTGGTATAGAGACAGACCTGTAGACCTATGGAATAAAACTGACTATCCTGACACACACTCTCAATATATGATCACTTAATCTATGATAAAGGAGTAAAAATTTGATAAAGGAACAAAAAAATATTACACGGAGCAAAGAAAGCCTCTGCAACAAGTGGTGCTGGGACTGGAAAACTACATGCAAGTAAAATGAACTTAGACCTCTTTCTAATGCCATGCATGAAAGTCAGATCAAAATGGATTAATAATCACAGCATCAGACATGGATATATAAGGTATATCAAAGAAAACAGGAAAAATTCTCTATAAAATCAAAGCTAAAGGCATCTTCAAAAATGAAACACCAATGACAAAGCAAATGGAAGCAAATATAAACAAATTGGATTATATTAAACTGAAAAACTTCTTCACCTCAAAAGAAATGGTGACCACAAAAAAAAGTAGCCACCATAGTGGAGAAGAATATTCACTTAATACCTAGCTAAAGCAATCCTCGGGAAAAAGAAGATGGGAGGCATCACCTTTCCCAAATTCAAACAGTACTATAAGACAGTAGTAATTAAAACAGCATGGTATTGGAATAAAAACAGACCTGTGGACCTATGGAATAGAATTGAGTATCCTGATACCCAACCTCAAACACATGATCATTTAATCTTTGATAAAAGGTGCAAAGAGGGTAAGGAAAGCCTCTTCAACAAGTGGTGTTGGGAAAACTGGGCAGCAACATGTGAAAAAATGAATTTGGACCTGTGTCTAACACCATGCACAAAAAATAAGATCAAAATGAATTAAAGATCTCAATATCAGACTTGAATAAATAAAGTACATTGAAGAAAATATAGGAAAAACCCTCCACGACATTGAAGATAAAGGCATCTTCAAAGGTGAGAGACATCACTAACAAAGCAACTGAAAGAAAAGACAAACATATGGGACTACATGAAATTAAAAAGCTTCTGCACCTCAAAAGAAACCGTGACTAAGATGAAAGGCAGTCCACAGAATGGGAAAGAATATTCACCCAATACCCATCTGATAAGGGGTTAATATCCAGGATATATCAGGCACTGGTAGAACTTTACAAGAAGAAAACAAGCAACCCCATCAAAAAATGGGGAGAAGAAATGAACAGAAACTTCAACAAGGAAGAAATTCGAATGGCCAAAAAACATATGAAAAAATGCTCATCATCACTAATCATCAGAGAGATGCAAATCAAAACAACAATGAGACGTCATTTTACACCACAGAGACTGGCACATATTCAAAAGAGCAAGAACAACAAGTGCTGGCGTGGATGTGGGGGAAAAGGGGACACTCATCCATTGTTGGTGGGAATGCTGGCTGGTACAGCCTTTCTGGGAAACAATATGGACATTCCGCCAATGACCAGAAATTGAACTCCCATTTGACCCAGCCATACCACTCCTGGGAATCTACTCTGGGAAGCCAAAAATACGCAGCGGAAACACCATCCCTACTTTTATGTTCATAGCAGCATTATTCACAATAGCCAAAATCTGGAAGCAACCAGAGTGCCCGAAAATCGATGACTGGATAAAGAAGCTCTGGTACATCTACACAATGGAATACTATGCAGCTGTTAGGAAAAATGAAGTTATAAAATTTGCCTATAAATGGGTGGACATGGAGAAGATTATGTTGAGTGAAATTAGCCAGAAGGAGAGGGAGAGATACAGAATGACTGCATTTATTTGAATGACATAAATATATATGTACATATTATGATACCAATATCCAAGGTCAAGTGAAACATATATCAGGAGGTCTTGTCAAAGGTGGAAATTATCACAAACGTGTGGGAGTCAGAGGCTAGGTAAGACAGAAAATGGAACAGTGTGCTAACAATTTTCGAGGCTACTAATACCAACCTAGAACTGAGCATTAAATAGAGGCAGGGGGATACACATGACAACCTTTTAATGTATGTTCTGTAATCCATAGTCTGGAAGGGAAGGAAAAGAGAAAGAGAGAGAAAGGGAAAGAAATAAAGAACCTGCCATGGAGGAGGTCTGGGTGAGAGGAAGGGAACCGGGGACGTTGGTGGTGGGAGATGGGCACTGGTGGAGGGGATGGGTGCTGGAACACTGTATGACCAAAAACCCAAATAGGAACTTTTTAATTGTTTATCTTTGTAATTGTAAAAAAATTAAAAAACTTAAAAAAAAGAATATTCACTTAATACCCATCTGATAAGGGGGATAATGTCCATGATATATCAGGCAGTGGTAGAACTTTACAAGAAGAAAACAGCCAACCCATCAAAAACAAAAAAATAGGGAGAAGAAATTAACAGAAACTTTCTAGAAGAAATCTAAATGGTCAAAAAGCATAAAATGTTCTCCTCATCATTTATCCTCAGTGAGATGCAAAGCAAAACAACAATGAGATATCATCTCACACCACAGAAACTCTTTTTGGATGCACACATCCTGGAAAGCAAGAACCCCTGCCAGTATGGATGCAGGTAGAAAGGGACTCTCATCCACTGTTGGTGGAATGCTGACTGGTTCATCCCTTTTTGGAAACAATATGGACATTTCTGTAAAAACTTGATATTGAGCTCCCATTTGACACAGCAATACCACTCCCGGGAATATACTCTGGAGATACAAAAACACACAGAAGAAACACTATCTCCTCTTCTATATTCATTGCAGCACTATTCACAGTAGCCAGAATCTGGAAACACCTGAATGCCCGAGAACAGAAGATTGGCTAAAGAAACTATAGTACATCTACAAAATGGAATACTATGTAGTTCTTGGGAAAAAAGAAGTCATGAAATTTGCCTACAGATTTCATGGACATGGAGATTATCATGCTGAATGATAGAAGGAAAAGGACAGATATAGAATGACTGAATTAATTAGTGGAATATAAATATATACCAGTGTTTTACTAATTGTAGGAAATGGTAATGCCAGACTAGAGCGGAACATTGACTGTACACAAAGGGATTTACATGATAATCATAAAATGTCTGTAGGGCAGATGTTTAGAGAGAGAGAGAGAGAGAGAGAGAGAGAGAGAGAGAGGAGTTCCTGATATAGAGGTAAGTTGGGGGAGGAATCTGGGGACATTAGTGATGGGAAATGGGCACTGGTGGAGGCATGGGTGCTGGAACACTGCATGACTGAAACCCAATCATGAACATCTTTGTAATTATATATTTCATGGTATTATAATAAAATTAAAAAAATAAAATAAAACTAGAGCACTTATCTTCTTTTTTAAACTTAATTTGAATATGACTACATGTTGAGTCTAACTGCTTTGTGAATCAGAGGTATGCATATAAATATGACTAGCTAAATTAAAAAAAATTAAAAAAAATATTTCATGCTTGCTATGTAGTAAGGGAGACATCTGTCATTTCTTGTGTTTGGAGAGAAATCAAAGGCAGACTGCAGACAAGTGGTCAAATTTTATGGTATGATATGTCGGTTTAATGTCCTGATTGAAGGCTCTTTTTGGCATAGAGAAATTTTATGTGGGCAGCTGGAAACAGGGCAATCCATGTGCTTGTTTTCATTGCATGTCTATCAACTGGTGCCTAACCTAGATGTGGCAGGTAAAAGTTATGAAGTTCTAAATACTTTAAGTTGAAAAGTATAGTTAAAGTCCTGCCTACTCTGGGACAATGGTGATTATGGAATTTTTTTTTCTTTTTAATTTCTGAATTGTTACTAAAATTATTAGTGAGAAATTTTACAATTTACATGTTAATGTTAGCAGACTGGTTTCTAGAAACACTAGAGTAATTGATGCAGGCTGATCGTCACAGTTCCAGTTTTGATGATAGTCTGGTGATTTTTGGTTTTCTTGTTCTGTCTCTCAGCAGTAACAAAATGAGGATTACCAAAGGTATAGAATGAGCTCTTTAAATCACCTAACTCTGGACTTGATCACAAACAAGCCACAGCTCCGGTCTATAAATTAACGTAGAAATAGAATCAACACCATCCAGCACCTAGTACAAAAAAGGGAAGAATCAAAAGGCCTTATGGGGGGCCAGAGCGATAGCCCAGCTGGTAGGGCATTCGTCTTGCATGCAGCTGGCCTGTGCCAGCCCAGGTTCGATCCCCGGCGTCCAATATGGTTTCCGGGCACCATCAGGAGTGATTCCTGAGTGCAGAGCCAGGAGTAACCCCTGAGCATTGCCGGAAGTGACCCAAAAAGCAAAAAAAAGCCTATGGAAATAACAATATTTACATACATATTTTAATATCAATTTTGTACAGGTTAAGAGGTGGTAAAATGGTTAGAGCCTAGCACCCCTTCAAATCTCACCCTCAGATTGATTCTTGTGGATGACTTGGCCTCACAAGCATCTCCAGATATAGGCTGGAAGGTCTCAGCACTGTCTGTCTTAGAGGCCAGGGTAATCCCTATGCCATCGCCTAAGACCCTAGCTTTGAGATGTTGTTCATAGAATATTTCCTGAAGTTATACCCATAGGCAATGCAAAAGATAAAATAATACTAAAGAATGATGTATTAGGAAAACCATTTATACCTTTAGCTATAAAATATGGTACTTTCATTGAGTGTTTTCCTATTCTTAATCCTAGATTTTTATAAATGTATAAATGAATTTGAATAAAACTACTAGTTTTATGTTCAAACACTATAAAAAATTTTGGAGACTTATTATTTTCAGTTGCTTGCATAGTTTAATAGAAATAAATACAGCAATGAGCCTGCACAAGCTAATAAAAATATTGCTATAATTTTTCTTAATGCATTAATATTAATTTTGTATTATGATATGAGTCTTTGAGTATCGGTAAGTTAGGTAGATAATTCTTCACTATATATATGGAATATGAAAACCAATTCAAACAGGGAATCTGTGGAATGTATAGGACAAGCCTCTTTACCTCAAAATAGTAAAGAACAAAAACCAAAAAAATTCCACAAATGCACTATAGGGTCTCTTTGGGTTTCTAAAATTTTATGAGCATGGAAAATTCATGGTTCTAATATTTTTAAATTATGATATAAGAAACCATATTTAGTGAGATTTATTTAACATAATTATAAAATGTAGTCATTACTCTAAGGAATCTAATCAAGCCAAATCCATAAATTCTAGTTTGAATTCATAAAATTTAAATTTGTAATAAATATAGACTCAAAATATGGTTCTTAAGAGAGACTAGAAGAAAGCAAAACAGAATTTTTTTTCAAAAAAATTGCTCTTGGAAAGTAATGAAAATTTAAGGTTTCTTTAGAGCACATAATTTTTCATCTCCCATATTTAAATATTCCTCTTAGATTGAATTTTTATTATTGGCTTTTTCATTAGGACCTTGGTTATTAAACAAGAAAATGGAAACAGTAACAAAGAATAACCAATCTGGAGAGATAGTAGAGAGGTTTAAGCATTTGCCTCGGAATGCTTTTGCCTGGGAAATGGCCTACAGTTCATTTCCCAGTACCACATGGTTCCAGAGCACAATGCCAGAAGCAATTCCTATGATGAGCTAAAAGTAGTCCCTGAGCACGACTGAGTATCATGTATCACTTGTATCACTTATCTTCCCATTGTTCATTGATTTGCTTGAGGAGGCACCAGTAACATCTCCATCTGTCATCTCTCTCCTGTACTAGTGTAGCCCAAGGGCATCTGCTCACTCTAGGAACACAAAGAGCCTCAAACCATTCATTATGGTCATGGGAATAAGGTTTATAATTGTTATTGTTTTGGCATATCAATTATGACAAGGGTAGCTTGCCAGCCTCTGCAGTGCTGGTGGGAGTGGTGGCTCTCAGTTTGTGTACTTACTGATGAATTGCAAATGGGGAGAGATGGGCTTTTCTCTTGTGTGAAGTTCTGATAAGCTGTGGAGTCCGGATGTTGAGAATGGTTGCCCTCATGGTGTGGGTGTCCTCCGGCTTCTTGTGAGGCTCTATTGTGATGTTGGGCCAGGGCTAGAATCTGCTTTCCCTCCCGGGCGCCTCAGGCTCAGCTGAGCACAGGGAGAGCTAGTAGCAGCTCTGTTACATGTATCTGTGTCCAAAATACTAAACTTATGACAATAAAATGGTGGACACCAAGTTAAGGAGAGAGAGATGTTGTTTGAACCCCTTAGACACATAGGAAGTAGAAAATAATCCCTTAAGATAAAATATGTAGTTAAGTGAATAGATGATACTGCACTAACTCCTAAAAGGAACTGTCATGTAACATGATGGAAGAGCTGATTAAACAGTAATCATGTGTATCAAATAGTAGAGTTGTACAATGCTATATACCAAATACATTTCAAAAAATTGTATCAGGGTCAAGATCTGAATCTTTAACAGTCAAATCAAAGTTAGCCTAGGATCTGGTGATAATTAAATCCTAGAACATTTTTATTTCAGGGTAGATGAAATTCATTGATCATTAAGTCCTGTGAATTGGGGATATGAAAAACTTTAGAGAAAATTCAGCATCTGTAATTGAGGGTCTGTCTAATTCAGTCCTATCTTCGGTATCATGGAAGAAAATGAGGGCCAAATTCAAATGAAAAGTCAGTTATCAGAATCATTGTTAGTGAAAATGAAAAACACTACTGAGTTCCGCCCCAAAATTAATTTTTAAATGCCTCACACACAAAATACAGCTAACCCAATAAAGGGGTTTGTAATATTAGTGCCCAAATTATATTTATTTGTTAACATAGTATTCGTATTTCCAGTTTATTAATATATATAATTAACATTTGAAAAATAATTTGCATTCTTCCTTTTATTTAAGTTTGATGCCTACCTTTCAGAAGGAATATTTTATTTCCACATAATCAGAGTGAAAAAAGATTTGTTTTGCATACAGAGTAGAAGCCTTAGCAGAATGGTGTATAAGTTGTGCTCCATTTTTTCTATGATTATCAGAATTTGACAAAAAATGCATTGAATATTAGCTTTTGCAAACTGGAGAAATAAACTTGCAAATTCCAATGTGCCACCATTTTAATAAAAATGTTCCATGCAAATTTTGAAGCTATAGTCAAGAAGATTTCAGGCTCAAGAGAATTGGTTTTGCTAAGGTGTTCACCTTTTCCTTTGCAAAATCCTATAAATTGCACTCAAAGAAAAAAAAATTACACATATTCAGGCCCAAATTTTGTAGCAAAATATTCTTTTTATTCCATCTCTGACCTCTTATTACCAATATGTTAAAAAGATTGAAATCTTTTATTGAAAACTCCCAAAACAAAATTTCCAAATATGACAAATAAAAATTCTATACTTACAGTGAGTGTCTTGATTCCATTTGCTGTGAAAATGTTGCTAAAAAACACATAATTTGGTGCATAAATTGTTCTTCTAGGAGACTTTGAACACATGCCTTCAAAAATGCAATAATTCAAGGTGATCTTACCATTGATTCATTATAGGAAACAAGGAGTTATTAAGTGATATAACTTGTTGGTGTGTATTTTACTCTGTTCATATAAACCAGTGAAGCAAGATCAATTTGTTTCTCGGTTGAATTAGTTTTCTTGTGGGCACCTCAAGCATATATTCAAGAACAGCTTCCAAGAAACAAATTTATTTTCCTGAAATGATGGTCTTTATTGGCAGCATCTAGTTCTTTTAATTTTACAGTTGGTTTCCCAGTTATGATCTCTGTTTTCATGAAGCATAAGGAAAATCTTAGAACACTTAAATGTGCTTACAATATAGTATATGAATTAGTTACTTCTTCGAATTGGCAAAAGTCATAGAATAAAACTGATTTCTTAGTCACTGAGTCACTAACCCTTCCTTTTGTGATTCTTTCTGTACAGTAAATTTATTTGACCTGTGTACATCACAGCTTGGTCATGACAGCTATTAAAATGTCACATTTATATCTACTTAATTATCAATCTATATCTAGCTCACTATATAGCCAACTATATGACATATATATATGTGTGTGTGTATGTATGCGTTTGCATGAATGTATACCTTCATCTATGTGGATAAAGATATAGAGACTTAGAGATATGAAGTGTTACAGTTTTATCCCTGCTTCATTCAGTTGCTATGTATCTTACAGGTGCCATGTAAATCTCCTAAACCTTGGATGTATAAGCCATAGGAAAAGAAGCAAGTAAAAAGCAATGCAGAACCTTTAAGCTCTCAAGAATGTCGTAAAACTGTGGAACTCAGATATATAAATATATTGAAACCCTAGAATAAGCATTGTATTTAAGTGAAAATAATGTTTCTCTCCAGTATTACATCATCAGACAGCACTGAAGAAACTAAGATATCACTGATTTATATTTGGTTTCTGTAACATTAAAAATACCAACCATATATTGGTTGGTGACTTTTCACTGCATCTGAAGGCAGGAAGTAGCACGGGTGCATTTTAAATGACTCATCTAGCTCTGCCCAGAAGGACTCTCTCATCCAAGGAGACTGCCATTAGTGAGTAAGTGAGAAGTGACATGTTCTGTCTCTCAAAGGGTTTCTTCGTGTCCACTTTGGTAGGTCTCATTATATTGCCTGAATCCATTAAGTGAGACACAAGGTTACCCCATGAAATGTTTTTTGTGACTAAAGATGGCATACAGCTCTTTAATCAGTGACAGAACGTATCCTCTGACAAGACTGAATGATGCAGTGCACTCAAGTTCCGTCCACCTCAGGGAGGGAGTATAGCTTACAAGGACAGGCAATATTCCTATTAAAGCAACATTCGATGATCTGTCTGTACCGGATTAGAAATAATTACCATGGAAATAGTTAATGTAAATATCTATTTTAAATGAAACCTTAGTCATAAAATTATGCAGCTAGCTAGTCCATGATATTTCAGTGAATACCTTGAGTTTCTAAGATAATGAGGCTCTCTTCAATTTTTCCCTAGAGTCAGAGTGACACAAGAGTATTAGAAAAGTGTGTAGGATCCCAAAATGAATGGTGATTCTGCTGGGTGTAGACAGTGTGGTTCCTACCATCTATTTTCTTAACAGCAGCAGTAAATGCGCTCTGAAGGTGATTCTCTAAGTTGAAAATCTAGAGAAGTGGCCAGTCATGTGTGGCTAACCTCAGGATATATTTAAAGATATATTACGGGTCATTCTGTGTGTTATGTGACATGAATCAAGAGTTATAGAAGGGGATAATCAACAGGAGAATACAGAAATGTGGTCCATTAGCTGATATCATTGTTTTGCATATAAATATCAACTTTAGGGAGGAGTCAGTTAAATTTGTTAAGTGGATTGGGTGCTTGCACAAGGCAAACCCACATGAGATCCAAGGACTCATGTGTGCTCCTTTAAGTCTGCCAGGAGTAGCCCTTGCATGCAGAGCAAGGAATATGCACTGGGCATAGTCAGTTGTAGCCCATAAAACTAAAAATACAATAAATTGGAATAAAATCTAGATGAATAAAACATAATGTCCAAAAATGGAACCAACAGTTTTTATTTGCCCTCCAAATTCCTAATTCAGTCTCTCTGTTAGGGAGAACGGGTTGTTGGGCCACACTCAGTTATGCTTAGGGCAGACTCCCGGCTCTGGACTCAGGAGTCAGTGGTGGCAGTTCTGATTGGATCCTATGGGGTGCTGGAATTAAACTGATTTATGTGCTGCTTACAAGAAAAGCACCTTTACCTCTGTTTTAATTCTCCAGCTTCTTTCTGAAGAATTTTACAGCTGTATTAAGTATCAATAAGTTATTCTGAAAATACACCATTACTAAAATATGGCAAAAGTAGATGTAGTTCATTGTAAGAAATGATTGGTGACTTACAATAACTAAAATATGATGGTTACTAAAATACGCACAAGTAATATATTGAATAAATAAAAAATGAGACATTGTAAACAATTCATGGAGTACTATTCAGCCGTAAAAATAATATTTTGTCATTACAACGAAGACATCAAGTGCACTACAGAATGATTGGTCAAAAAATAAAGATATGCATTACATGATTGCAGTGATGTGTGCAATATGCAATTTATGAACAGGGGAAAATTAGTCATACTTAATAATTTAACTGAGGAAGTAAGGAAAATTTAAAGCTTTCAAAGAAATTAAACCATTCCCAACATATATATGAAGGTGCATATATATGTATATGTTTATATACATATGTAATATGTGAATATACATAATTCAGAAGAAAACAAACAGCAGTGTTGTCTTAAAACTACAAATGTAGTAATACAATTAAAAATGGCTTTACCAGAAATAAACAAATAGCTCCAAAAAAACTGACCACATGCTCTGTTTGCTGGAAGGCTGCATTCGGTTTCAACACTGAATAATCCCCAAGCAACTCAAGAAACAACCTTAGAACACTAAGATTAACTCAACTCCTGAGTACTGCCCAGAGTGATCCTGAAACCAAATAAATCAATAGAAAAAAACAAAAAATAGTCTTTATTAATTGTATAGACATTTTTTCCTAAGAAAGGCACTTAAAATATTCAACAGTATTAATATTAGGCAGATGTAAATCAAGAGTTATCACATTTGTCTGAAGAGTTGTATTAAAATGCAACAAATGTTGGATAGGATGCAAAGAACATTAGAATCCTTTTACAATGTTGTAATATACAAACAGAACATAATGCTGCTGAATATATGAAAAGATTTGTAGATTTTCTGTATTAAAAGTGAAACTAAAATATCAAACAGCAATCTCATGGGTATATATCCATAATATGATAAAATGTTTGTATGTATATGTTTTCAGATATATATATGATCACAATAATACCAAATTGAATATATTTTAGCTGAATATCTTTGTTGGAAAAGATTTTTTTGAGAGTGAGTTTGTGGGATCAGATTGTATATCAGTGTTTAATTTTTGGATACAACTGAATAATATTTTTACAGAGTACAACCAATTTACACACCCACAAGTAATAATAATGTTTTTGACTCTATATCCTCACCTTAATTTGTTTTCATATTCATTTTATGTTCTTTATTTTATATTGTTCATTTTCACTGATAGGAGGTAATATATAATTATTGTTTTGTTTTGCATTTTCCTGCTAATCAGAAATGCTGAGCGTATTTTCATGTGGTTTTTTGCAATCTGTATTTTCCTGATAATCAGGAGTGGTGAACACATTTTTATGTGGTTCTTGTACTGGTGATGGTATAGTCTTATTCCCATTTATTTTATGAGACTACTTGCTTCTTTTGTTGAGTTTTGTGAGTGCTTTCTACACTTTGAGTATTAGATCTTCATCATTGATAATGTATATACATTCTTTATCATGCAGTAGACTGTTCTTTTTCTTGTATCTTTCACAGTACAGAAACGTTTTAAATTGATATAATTCCATTTGCTTATTTTGTTTTCATTCTCCTTGTAATGAGTTTGAAACACTGAAGACACCACTTAAGTCAACATCATTGAATAATTTGTCTATGATTTTTTGATATATCATGGATGTAGGTATTATATCTAATGCTTTAATTCACTGTAAATTAACACAATTTGTGGTAGGAGACAGTAATCTGATTTCATTTTACATGTAGCAAACCAGTGAAGATGTTTTCCTTCCTCCTTTTTATACTGCTGAACTCTTTTTCAAATATTTATTGTCTATATATGTGAGGGTTCATCTCTGGGGTTTCAATTGTATTTCAATTGTCAAGTGTATTTCAGTGAAAAGTTTTATCCTTATCTTTGTTTCTCTCTCCTTTTTGTGTTTTTTTTCTTTATCTTTCCTTTCATTGGTTTTTGGACCATATCTGGCAATAGTCAGGGCTCATTTCTGGCTCTGTGATCAGGGGATCACTCCCAGCAGGGCTCTGGGGACCATATGTGATGCATTTTTTCTTTCTTTGAATCCATCATCTGAAGCTAGAGACCTAGAATCCATTATTCTTTAGAGTAAAGCTAATGCATTTCCTATGTGATTACTGTTTTTAATTTTGATTTGGAATCATTCTTTTTGCAGGCATTTGGCAGGTTTGTCCAATCTTGCTCTGGGGTAGTAATCAGGGCATGATTCAGTATTGGTATCATTTTCTATTTTCATTAAGTTGCCCTGAGGACTTCCAGTATTTGATGCCAACAAATTTAAATTATTAATTTTATTACAACAAGAATTCTATGATGGCAGTTACTCAAATGCCTTTTAAATTGGTTTTTAACTAGAAAAATAAAGAGAGAATTCTAACACTTGGGAACAAAATAATGAACGAATGAGACAGAACAGCTATTGATATAAAGTCAGGTAAGGGATATTTTTAAGGTCAATATTCACAAATCATTGGCCTAAGATGAGATACTAATGAGAATATTTAACTGCATATTAATAACATCTCATAGGTACGTTGAAATGAAGAAGAAGCTAATCATATAAACTGTGGCATTGACTGTTTAGGAAAAGAACAAATCAGAGTTCACTAATTAATATTCATTTAATTGATTCCACTTCTTAATTAAAATATATATTTTCAGCATAACTAGTTAAAAACCTACTATAATCAGAAAAATATATAATCAAAGACAAGGAATGGACTCAGATTCATTTCTGAATGTTCTTGGGTAAATCACAAAAACCAATTTAAAACTGTCTTCACCTGAAAAATAGGGACATTAAAACCCACACACAGGGACATTTGTGTGACTCAAATAAGGTATTGTGCGTGAAAGCATTCTACAAACTGTGAAATACTCTGCACATATAATTTATGAATTTATAGCTATTTCTCATATTCAATTAATATTACTGGAAGCCCTGTGAAAGTGGTGCAGATGAAAGAATAATGAGATTCTACTGAGACTTTGTCCATCGGATGACTCATAACTGACCCTGAATACCATGAGGGTATAGATTTCATTTCCATTCAGAGTGATGTGAATGGTTCTGGGATGAAGGATGCTATTGTAGAATTTTTGAAAAATTTTTGTCATTATTTGTGTTTATCAGGGGTTACAAGATTAACTTTAGCTAGTGAACACGAGAAATCAGTCAAGTGAGACTAGCCATGGTTCCCCTGTGCCATACATAATCAGCTACGCTTATGTTCTCTCTACAGTTCTGTGTGTAAAACATTTCCACCCCTTACTTTGGAACACTTTGAGGGTGATGAGAGGCTAAATGGACAGAAAAATCTAGATGAGAACGGAAGTAAAGTTTTGGTCTAGTGTAGTTTTGGTTTAGTTTTAAGAAAACCAGGTTGAATCTGAGGCTAAAAGAGCAAACACTTTGTGAGAGGTGTCCAGAAGACCATTAATAGATATAGAAAAGAGTGTAGATGGTTTTGGGAGTTATGGCGCTCTATTCTGAGAAATAAGCAGCTCTATCAACTTAGTGGAAATGCTCATGGATGACTATTGAAAGACTGTGGAGATCCCCAGGATACAAGATGGGTTTAAGAGGGAGGAGTGTGTGGGGCTGGAGCGATAGCCTAGCGGGTAGGGCATTTGCCTTGCACGCGGCTGGCCCATGCCGGCCCGGGGTTTGATCTCCGGCATCCCATATGGTCCCCTGAGCACCACCAGGGAACTCCTGAGTGCAGAGTCAGGAGTAACCCCTGAGCTTCGCGGGTGTGACCCAAAAACAACAACAAAAAAATAGAGTGAGGAGTGTGTAAGAGCACAGTAGGAAACATAATCCTAGTCACATACAAAGACATTTCACATTCTCTCTTGCCACAAATATTACAAATAGAAAGAAGTTAGTGAAAACCTGATGCAGGTCTCAGAAATAAAGAATGTCTGTTAATATCTGCTGAATGCTCAGGTGTGTTCTGGTTGTGTTTGTAGTTTTTGCTCTCTTGTTGCTATTGTTAATTTTGATGATTCAGGCCTCTGCTAAAAGATACAAAGATAACTTAAATAGTTTCAGGAAAAAGCCAGGGGCTGCAAAGAAGAAAATGTTTGTTTTAATATGACACTGTGTGAGTACACACTAAGGGAAAAACCAATGTTTAGTTGCCAGAATTGTTTAACAAAAAAGATCTCACGATGGTATAATAAATTATTTTAAAAAATGGAAGGTCACCCATCTGTGCACTAAAATCCGAAGAATCACTTCCATAGCCTCCTTTCATATTCTCTTAAAATCTTGCTAGTAATCAGCGAATGCCAAGGAACTGGCGGGAACAACATAAGCAATTAAGGGACAAGCATGTGTAGTCCGGCAAACGCCTTCCAAACCTGAATTCATTTATGCCTCGCCTCACTCTTATATGGTAAATAGTACATCTCAGTTTTACCAAATTGTGAACTACAATCTTTAAGCAGTAGAATGAAACATGAATATACTTTTACTACCAAGCCTACTACTATTTAGCATCACCTTCTACCTTGTGTTAAGATTTAAGTAGGAATTTAGGTTAATATATACTCTTGTGGATGGTGTGAAATTTTTTCATGAGAATTAAGTTATATGGAAATTTTTTTCTGAAGAGGGGATTGGTTGGCTACATGGTTTATGGAAGATGCTGCTGCTCTACAAATTAATGGAACAAATAATCAAATCATCAGTAAAGTGAGTACATAAAATTCCTTAAATTTTCATGAAGCTAAACTTTGAAATACTTCCCTTAAGTAAGAATAAGAATCCTAATCCAAATAGATTGTAAATCTTTGATCTTCCTAGTGTATATTTTTCTTTCTAGGTCTATAGAAAAGACATGAGTATATTTTTTACTCTAGGTCTTTATTAATGACATATCTTAGTAGTATGTTGCTTTACATTAAGAGAAACTAAGAGGCCAGCAAATAGAATGGACATTTCCAACTACTACAAAGGAAATTCAGTCATCCTGGTTCCATTTCATGGAAAGCAGCAAATACTAAGGTCTAATAGGGTAGACCTCAAGAGAATCCCAGAGACTCCAGGGGGCACGGAGTATATCCTGAACTCAGGTGATGTGCATTTGATCTCTGAAACCCTATATGGTCCCTGAGCCAGCCAGGAATGATATCTGTGCACAGCCCCAGAAGTAATCCTTGCACACCATTGGGTGCAGTCTGAAATCACACAATAAACAACAAAGAAAATGAGAATACCAAGAGTTTGTACCAATCCACAGAAAAATCCAAACTCTTGGAACATGGAGAACTTTGTACTAGATCCATAGCAAGCAAAATACAAACTTCCTGGTTAATTAAGGGGACTAAATTGATTGAATGTAACCAGTGTCTTATAAACTTACTTTCTACAGGTAAGTTTATAAGACACAGGTTATTCAATCAGTTCAAACATTTGATCTCAGCAGTTTGATGCAGGTTTTCTTCAGATTGTGTCTGAGAATAGCTCCACTCTGGCATGGTCAAGAGACACAGGGTTCCCTTCTGGGGATTCTTGGCCAACCTGACCAGCTATTCAATGCAGAAGACTCAGGATGTAGAGTTGCATGGGCTGTGTGGTTCTTGAGATTACTCAGGGTACAATAGAAGTACTTAGAGCCTCCAGACCTCTCACACAGAGTATAATACATGGCCTGAAATCTAATTTGCGTCAACTTCCTGAAAGTCAAGCACCATACTTTTTTCTCTAGCTCTTCATCTGATTTTTTTAGAATCCCTATTCAGTTTCTTACAGAGAAAGGGAAAACTGACTTCTTCACTTATTTCCCCCCATAGTTTAGTCTCAGTTTCATTTCTGTTGATGATGCCAAAATATTTTTGCCATGCTTTCTCCTCATGGGCATGCCCATCTGCCTGCACTCTATCACTTCCAGGTAGATATGACACAAGTTTGTCACGAATGGTAAGTACTTTTTTTCCTTACTTTTCTTATTCTAGACTGAACATCTGGTGAGATTAATAAACCCCACTTGAGTGAATGCAATATGGTCTCTTAGTGAAACACTCTGAGATAGGGTTTGGCATGCCAATTATGATTACTGTGCCATATTATACAGAGGCAGGCATATTACACACTGGTCTAGGTACTATAGAATGCTTTATATTTGATGCACAAGCCACTTTGTCTTATTATCCCTAGGAGTGACAGATATGTATTTAATGAGCAAGATAAAACCACTTCCTGTTTCTTTCTGTGACAAGAATTCTAACACCCTATTTGACTTACATCCATGTCTTGAGATACTTTCAAAATTTTGTTTCTATACTCAGAATCCTGTATTCAGTCTTATTCTGTGATTCAAGTGTCTAAGAGAGTACTCCAAATATTGCAGACCCTCAATGAATATTAGTTGAATGCATCAATTGAAATTTCTTAATTTTTTGTTGTTCTTGTTTGGTGCCACACTTGGTGGTACTCAAGGTTTATTCCTCACTTTTAACGGCAAATGATCCCTTGCAGTGCTCAGAGGACCATATGGAATGACTAGGATTGAACCATGATTCACCACAAGATAAACACCCTGCCACCTACTATCACTCTGGTCCGAAGACTTATTAAATCTTAAATAATATAGTTACTGAAATTCCCTCATTAACTAACATATTTCTTTTATGAACCTTTTTAGAATACATAAATACTGAATACTGAAACTCACTCATTAACTAACATATTTCTTTTCCTGATGTACTTTGAATGGTTTTATTGTTAGAGAGCACATCTTAACTAGCTATGAAATCAAGTTCCACAAATGTTTAGACAGACTGAATAACCAACAAAATGAAGTCTCCCCTAAAGTCAAAGTTATGATTTATCAATGTGAATGGTATCCAGAAAATGTTTTCACATAGGAGTAAATGGATTAGGTTAAATTTCATAAATGTCATGATATATAATAAAGAATTCTAATTTAAAATTGATGGATTAATAGTATATGTGTAAAGCTTCTGTCCCAAAAGATTCTGTCACGACAGGTTTCTTGCCCCTATGGAAATCTTAATATATTGTAGTCTGAAAATTCGAGAATTATAGAAAATTAAGTTGAATTTTGAAATTCAGACTATGGAAATAGAAACAATCACTGGGATGCTAATCTAAAGTATGGCCATTTCCCAAAGCTCCTGATTTTATCAACTTTAGAGAGACTAATCCTGGGAGGAACACAAGCTACATTCTATTGCTGTTCACACATAAATTCCCTTCCACCACGGACGTGTCCTGAATCCCAATGCCTGGCTAACCCCATCACTAGTAATCAACCATCATCCCAAGAAGTGAACATAATCAAAAGCTAAATCAAATAAATATGTCTTACTCTCTGTTCTTATGTCGGCCAAGTTCCATTTCTGGTGGGAGGCCAAGGGGAACGGGTGCCAAAGGCATATGGCTGTGGGCACCATTGTGCCAGAAAGATGTCAACATATTGGAAAGGATTCAGAGAAGAGTAGCGGGGTGATTAAGGGGCTGAGAAATTTACTTATGAGGAGATTAAGAGCGCTAAGTGTGTATACTCTGGCTAAGCAATATAGGAGAGGCAGCAGAGATGCCGATAATTTGAAGTGAAGACAATTTCATACAAGGAATTAGTAACATGGGAGCTAGTGGAAGTACTGTGCTTGAAAAAGAATAGTAAACAAAGACAAAGAAAGAGTTCTGCTGTCATCAACATTTCTTATGATTCAATCATTTAAATTCAAAAGATTTTATAGAATAAGCTGTGAGACTAAACATGGATTTTTAAAGAAGGGCATAAAATAGAATATGAAAATAAATGATGCAGTTCTGGGACAAAAGACCATAGACATCAGCGTGCATCTTTTCCATTCTCTCTCTCTCATTGGAACATCATTATTAACAAGAGTCTGCAGCCAACATTCCAGCTTCCAGCTTTCCTTAGCCATAGAAACAAGGAAATGTGACTCAGGGTTCCGTCATTTGTATTCCTCTCCATCCAATAAAACTACCATCCCTAATTTCTTATCTTTGTGAAGTCCCTGGTACATAGCGATCATTCAGTATAGGATAATGGCCATTTTTTAAAAAATGATAATTACTTATAAGTAGTGTATCAAACATTTTTTTAAAAAACTAGTTTAAGAATTTTGATTTAAATCCATTTGGAAAGCTATGTTGTACGCAAAGGTTTAGTTTTAAAATGAGTATTTCAGTGGCCAAAGAGATAGTACAATAGTTAAGGATCTTACCTTCAATTCAACCAAATCCAGTTCAATACCGAACTCACATATGGTCCCTTGATCACCTTCAGAAGTGAACTCTGTTACCACTGCAGACTCCCAAAATAAATTAAAAATTAATACCTTTATTAATTATATTATTGAACAAAGTTTATTTAATATAGTTTAATTATCCAATTCATTCAGGCAAAGTACATCACTCAATGCACTTTTTATCCTTGAAGAACTTTTTGGGTACCAATTTTGAAATGTTTTAATTATTCTGTAAAGAGACCATAAACTACTTTTAGTCATAGTTATCAAATTCACTCAGCTACAGTTTCTAAATTCTCAAAAGGTGTACATCAAATTTTATAAATTTACAGGTAATATTAAAGCACAGCAAAAATAGAGAGAAAATATTTATTAAAGATGACAATTGTTCCTGAAATCTGGGACTCTTGCCTTTCGCATGACCAAACATTGTTTGTTTTACAATATTATATATGGGCACTTGAGCACCGCCTAAAGGCATCCCTAAATACAAAGATAGAAATAAGCCCTGAGCTCCCTTAGATGTGCCCCTCAAACTGGATAAGAGCAAAAGAAAGAGAACAACCCTATAATTATGATTTTGATAGAAATCTAAGAGGTGAATATCTAGAATAACTAAATTTTTCTCATATTTGAATACTTCATATTTTCTATTTGGAGCAAAACTTTAAATTTTACATCTGATTTTTTTTTTTTTTTTTTTGCTTCTTGGGTCACACCCGGCAATGCTCGGTGGTTACACCTGGCTCTTTGCTCAGGAATTACTCCTGGCAGTGTATGAGAGAACATATGGAATGCTGGGGATTGAACCGGGATCAGCCTCATGCAAGGCAAATGTTCTACCTGCTGTGCTATTGCTCTGGCTCTGATATTTACTTTTTTCAACCTTGATCATAAACCAACTTGCTTTCTACTTGTGTAGGCTTCCTGATTCTGATTATTTTATGTAATACATTTAAGTAACATGTGGTCCTTCATGGAGTTATTAATTTTTCTATATTTTGAATTTGGGGGCCCCAAGTGACAGTGTTCAAGGTTTACTACTGGCTCTGTGCTTATGAGTTATTCCTAGCAGTAGTAGGGGACCACACTTGGCCCTAAGGATTGAACTGGGGTGAGCAAGGTAAGTGCCTTAACATCTATTCTATCTTTCCAGTCCTTGCCTATTTAAATTAGCATAACATTTTAAAGGTTTAGGCATATTAGAGTATGAATTGGCATTCTGCTTTTCTATAGGGCTGTGTAATATTTTATGATATGTATATTCCAAAATTCTATTTTATTTATATGAATGCATATTTATAGCTGTATTATACTTATTTTATATCATTAAAGTACACCAAATACTGTTTTACTTTAAAATCCCTGGATATATTTTTTAATCATCCGAGTCAGTGTATTATGGTTGATTCTATCCTCTCTCCTAGGAATAAGGTACAATATTTGAAGAGAAGTTATTAATATTGGAATATGCAGTTCTGTCAAATTTTGCTAAAGATAACTTAGGCCTACCATTCCAATGACCAATTGTTTTAGTACAGTGCATCCAGCTATTTAGCTATAGTAAAATGTGTAGACAACGTTTCTCTTAATTAAACTAAGCTTTTGATCTTTCTAAAGTAGATCTACAGTATATTCTAACAACATATTGGTATAACCTTCTTATACCTTTAACAATAAAAAGTAATATACTTACCATAAACTTCTTTAAGGTTTCTCCCTAAGAAAGTGGATACTTGGGAAGGCTTTAGAAATATGTTAAGAACCATACTACAACTTTAAGAGTTTTATAGTTACATGAATGGTCTTTAAAATATTTCATTTTCATTTCATTCACAGAATGAATAATCCAAAAGCATTGCATGAAGCGAATCAAATAATATACAACCCCCAGGCACACACTGTGGATTAAGTGATACAGTTTAATAATACCAGAACTAGGGATAAAAGATTGAATGCATATGAATATGGGAAAAGCTTAGCTGGTCCTCATTAATATCTAATAACTCTATACATCTAAGAAAGTAGAAAAACAACTAATTATGTTATACATGCATGTTATGTAACACATAACATTAATGGCACTTTTCTGTAATGGTCATTATAATATTCTTATTAATTAAATAATAATAATATTATTATTACTTCAATTTCTTAATATACCTCACAGTACTGAAGGTTATCCCTGTCCCTGTGCTAAGGAATAACTCCTTGTGCGGGCTCTTGGCATGTTACATGTTGCTGAGGATCACACCTGATCAGGGCTTGGTCTTATGTGTTGCTGCGGATCACACCTGGTCAGGGCCTTTCAGGGCAAGAGTGTTGCCTGATGATCTACTGTACCCCAGCCCCTAGTTACTGAGCTCCTTACGAATGCACTGGTACTCTTCTCTGCAGTCTTCCACATGAAGCTATGAAAAGGCATATTGGACATTGAAAGGAGTATTAAGGTCTTCAGTGTAAGTGAAACCACGTTAATCGCTAAATAATCAAATTCTGAATGTTAGCAGTAGCTGTCATTGTTAATGTAAAATGTATTGTCTTAAGTTACTAGCTTTCTTCTTGTGATAATTTCAATATTTATAATTCTCTTGTTCACCATCTTAAGATCCCCAGAAAGAAGTTAGTAGACTTTTTTGCTTTTGATCTCTTTCAGTCATCTTTTGTGTGTCTTTTTTTTTTTTTTTTTTTGCTTTTTTGGGTCACACCCAGCAATGCTCAGGGGTTTCTCCTGGCTCTGCACTCAGGAATTACTCCTGGCGGTGCTCGGGGGACCATATGGGATGCCGGGGATCGAACCTGGGCCGGCATGGGCCAGCCGCGTGCAAGGCAAACGCCCTACCCGCTGAGCTATCGCTCCGGCCCCTTGTGTGCCATTTTTCATTGATAGATGCTAAAACAAAGGTAGGTGCTAAAGAAAAAAATCTATTCTTAGCATTCATATTTCTAGCCAAATGTTACATTCCATTTTAGGTAAATAGGCAATAAGCAAAAATATCTCCTTTTGTACCTATACAGTCTATGCCCAATTATTTAGTCAGTCTTTGATCCTCCAGTTCTGAATTTAAACTACATACACTGCCTTCCCTCAGACTTTATTATTTTTAATTCTTTCATAGATGTCTGCCAAAACATCCTTTTGTACTATGTACTTTTCTACTACATATTTTCACATACTCCAAGAATGCACTTCTTTAAACTGATCTTATTTCAGTCTCTTGTATCTTACTTTACTTTCCTCAAGGCTTCCTGACACATTTTCTATTTCATTCAAACAAAATTCATCATTAACCTCCCATAAACAGGTTACCTTCATATCCATTACCATTGATTCTGGTTGTTTACACACACACACACACACACACATTGCACAAATATGTAGCAACATAAAGTATGGTGAGCACTCAGTAGATATCATCTGTTCTTGTTCTCATTTTCAGTTATTCCAGAGTAAGTCTTCCCTATGTTCCCCACTCTAAAATACTTCCTGTGTAAATCCCTTTGACAGTATCACACTACTAGAATTTGACTTTTTAAAAAACAATATATTAGTCGCCTGTACTGCTCATTTATTTAGAAAACTGTGCTTAAATTTAGATGGTGTTCAAAATGTATTCCATATGTGCTATTTAATAGTTTCAGCAAATATATGAATGGCTGGTATCAAATATTATCACTGTACTTTTTACATGCATAAGTTCAACTCTTAAAGCTATATGTAAAGATAATGTTTGGAGCTGGAGAGAAAGAATGGCAAGTCTGGAATTGCTGGCATGCAACCTACCCAGATTTTATCCCCAGCACCTCACACAGCCCTCAAGTCCCACCTGGAGTGAACCCTGAATAAAGAACAAGAGCAAGGAGGAAGTCCCTGAGCCATGCTAGATGTGGCCCCCAAACAAAAAAAAAATCTGGTAATCTCACCTGTATCTCCATAAGGGTGATGGTTATTCATTATTCTACGACAGCAAATAGCATCCCACATTCTGATTATTAAAATAAGGCTATTCCCCTCCCAAAGACAATATACTTTTTTAAAGGTCGGGATCAGACTTACCTCTTCTCCTAAGAGCTTCTGATCCTATTAATTAATAATTTCTGATCAAATCATCTGAATTAGCTTACTGTTTAAAAGCAAAATTCTGGAAGAGAGAATTGAAATGTGTAGCAATGTGTCCAGGGGTCCGGAAGCTGGAGCTGCACAGATGAACAGGATGTTTTTTCTTTTCATATACCGCATTAGATTTGCTCTTTATCCAGGACCTACTGTGCCAAATCAGGCTTGTGATTAAGATCAAGTCTACCGGGAAATCAGCGGAGAGTTAGAGTGTTTGAAAAGGGCCTTGCTGTCCAAAGTTTGCAACTCTAGCAAACAGCTGCTATGGTTCTATTGTTTTATTTTTGCTTCCTTTAAAGGGCAAGGTTTGAAAAATCAGGGACTTTATAAAAAGAATTTCAGTACAAAGAGAACACTCCAGGAATCATTTTCTCTTAAAATAAGGTGAGTTGCCAACTGCTTAGAATCCTATGTGTATGGTAGTTGTACCAGTTTCAAGGGCCGCTTAGTCCAAAAAAACCTTTTTTCAAGATGTAAAAAACCTATCTACCCTCTGGCAAAATGGAGAATATACAGACTCTATTTCCAAGAACCATTTACAGATCCATTTAGAGTCTCAGAGAATGTATATCCCATTCTGTGGGAAACCTAAAGTATTTCCTCATTGAATCAGAGAATATTAGGATTGGAATAGACCTTAGAGGTCATCTAGTTTAAATTTCCTTTATTTTCTCCTTTCTCTTTTGACTTTCAGAGAGGAAACCAAGTAAAAAAGAGAAATCGCACAGTTATCACAGAGGGAAAACTGTAATATCAAGTTAAGTTCATTCTCTGTCACACTTCAGAGATTCTGCTAGTATTTATTTCTGCACAGGTTCACACCAATGTGTTCAAGGGGTCTCTCTGAACAGTTAATTAAACAAGTTAGTTGGTCTCACAAAAACAAAATGCTTCCTAATTTTAAGTCTAAGCACTAATGTTTTCTAGATCAGTGTTAGGTAAACAGAATCTCTTAACTACTTTTTCCGTTTCTGTATTTTGGAGATGAAAAGGAAATTTAAAAAATCGCACTTAAAATTGTGTTTGTGAGGGCGGGGGCGGCCAGCGGGTAGGGCGTTTGCCTTGCAGCGGCGCGGCTCATGCCTGCCAGGGTTCGATCCCGGCATCCCATATGGTCCCCGAGCACCGCCAGGAGTAATCCCTGAGTGTAGAGCCAGGAGTAGCCCCTGAGCATTGCCGGGTGTGACCCAAAAAGCAAAAAAAAAAAAAAAAAAACCCACCAAAAAAAAAATTGTGTTTGTGGACCTAGAAGCGAGAGGGTGTGTATATCAATGTGCATGAGTGTATATTTTTATATGCTTTTTGGTATCGGGTGGCTGAAGTAGCCAGTTAAGACTGACAGGGAAACATTGGAGGAGGGACATTTGAATAAGAAAGAAACATAAGCATTATCTAGCAATTGCAGACTCCGTGAAAGAAAAGAAAGGCGGATCTCGACTTGGTCATGAAGAACAGACACATCCTTAGAATGCAATGTTCTGGACTGAGGTTCCCCTGGGGGAACATGAAGAAATTCTACACAAAAGGTGGGGGTTTTACACAGTACATTAAATGACTAATTTAGTTGTCTGCTTGTTTCTACTTGCTTCCTTTTTGATTGTTTGTTCATGGAAGTATATTTAAGGGAACCAGTAACATCATGATGTTTATGAGCAACTGTTTTACAAAAGGATAATGTTTAAAATGTCATATTTAGTTAAATTAGTGTGTGCACTTTATGACTGCAAAGTAATATATTAATAAATATAGAAGTATGCATATATAGATTTAGCAAGAACTAAGCAAGTATGCCATGAAAATAGACCACACGCACACACAGAAAACTCTGCAATAGGAGGAGAAAAAAACCTCCGTACATTGTTTAACATTGAATCATTAGCTATATGGGGACAGATACTTTAGCTCCCTGTTCTTAACAATGTTTTCGGTTAGTGTGACCCTTTCTCTAATGAGACACTAGAAAATAATGATCAAGACCCAATTTGTGTCTTGGTAGAAGTTTGTCATCTTTTGATTAAGTCAAATTTTTTTGAATTTCGAGATATTCACAAATTATTAAAAGTCTGCCTATTAGAAATAAAATTGAGAGTTTCTGAATATTATTGTTCAAGATCTTGACGGCAAGTAGGTTTGGGAAAGTCAGTGATGAGTGTATCAGTATCTGTGATGCTCAAAATGCATGGATTTAAGTCGACCATGCTGTGTCTTTAGCTCAGCTCAGCTCATTTTAGTTATAAGTAAATTTAAAAGTGATTATTAATGGGAACAATTAGAAATCTTAACTCAGAGGAACTGACACTTTCTGTTGTTTGTATTCTTTCTTAGTTGCCATGAGTATACCCAGTATTAAAGTGTTTCACATGAACAGTGATGTATAACAAGAAAGCTGGTATCCTAAGCAGCTTTCATTCTATAAGCAATTGGAAAAGCTAAATCATCACTTCAAAATTTAGTGGCAGAAGCTGTTAAGTAAGCGTAAGTGTATTAAGACTATTAGAGGCTGGAGCGATAGTCCAGCGGTTAAGGTGTTTGCCTTGCACGTGGTGGACCCGGGTTTCATTCTCGGCATCCCAAATGGTTTCCTGATCACCACCAGGAGTAATTTCTGAGAGCAGAGCCAGGAGCAACCTCTTTGCCCTGTGTGACTCAAAAAAAGTAAAAAAAAAGTAAGTGTATTAATGGTAAGTTGTCAGAAAAGGAAAATTAGAAATATAGTTCTTTAGAAATCTAAATAAAGGATCAATTCAGATTTTATGAATACTTAGATGTATAACTTCATCCCTTAAGATTTTTTTCTGACCTTGGGCTAACACAATTCTATAAAGAAATCTTTGTCTATACTGTTAATGAAACCTACTTTGAGTCTAAATAGTCATAGTCTGATTACTACATTTTAATTTGCTTGATTTTTCATCTTATAAATAGCAAAAATTTGTTTTATTTTTTCAAGAAATATTTTTTGAAAGTATGTCATGCATGATTGGTGTACAAGGTATGAAATCATCCATTTTGCTTGAGAAAATTTCATATCGTGTGCTGCAGTTGAGTGGAATATCAGTACTTTTGGACTATCAGACTGTGCTTTCTGACCTGTAAAGCTTGATAGCTACAGAGATCATTGAGAGTTACTGAGGAAAGACAAAGATGAAAGAATTTTTTGGGTCAAATTTAAGTGAATCACCTTTTGTTTTACTGAAACATCATTTAAAATTGGTTTCAAGGCAGAACTTTGGGTTGAAATAATAAGGCTAAGATAGTATAGATGTTTTTCTATAGTCACAATAATGGTAATGACTGCTATCAAGAATTCTGGCTGGAAATTCATGTCCACTGAATGTTTATCTCTCTATCACTGTATCACTGTCTGTATCACTGTTTTCCCATTTATCATCGATTTGCTCCAGCGGGCACCAGTAACATCTCCATATGTCCTGTCTCATGCAAGTAGAGCCCAAGGGGCACCTGGTTGCTCCAGGAACATAAAGAGCCTCAAACCATTCCATCAGGTCAGGGGAATGAGGTCTATAATTGTTACTGGTATTTGGCATATCAAATACGACACGGGTAATTTGTCAGGCTCTGCTGTGCGGGTAGCATACTCTTGTAGTCATCTCTAAATCCAGTATTTATTGATGAACCACGTGGCCGCCGCCAGGCTGTGATAGGCTGGTCTGCTGGGTGGAGTTCTGATGAGGGGGAAGTCTAGATGTGCAAAATGGAGGCCCTCATGGAGTGAGGGGTTGTCTAGCTTGTTGCGAGGCTCTGCTGGGGTGGGAGGCCAGGTCTAGAACCCACCATCCCCTCCCGGGGTGCCTCGTGAGCGGCTGGGCACTGGGAGAGCCAGAAGCAGCTCTGCCCCATACTGTGAGTCTCTAGATCAGCATACCTGGGCCGGATTGAAAAAAACACTGCTGCAGGGTGGATCTCGGTGAGCCAGGCTGTGATAGGCTGGTCTGCTGGTTGGAGTTCTGATGAGGGGGAAGTCTGGATGTGGAAAGTGGAGGCCCTCATGGAGTTGGGGATCGTCTGGCTTGTTGCAAGGCTCTGCTGGGGTGGTGGGCCAGGGGCTAGAACCTGCCATCCCTCCTGGGTGCCTCGTGAGCGGCTGGGCACAGGGAGACCCAGTAGCAGTTCTGCCCCATGTCTGTGAGTCTCTGGATCAGCATACCTGGGCGGATTGAAAAAAAACTGCTGCAGGGTGGATCTCCATGTCCAGGCTGTGATAGGCTGGTCTGCTAGTTGGAGTTCTGACGAGGGGGAAGTCCGGAGGAAAGTGGAGGCCCTCATAGAGTGGGGGGTCATCTGGCTTGTTGTGCAACTCTGCTGGAGTGGCGGGCCAGGCTAGAACCTGCCATCCCTCCCGGGCGCCCCCCGAGCGGCTGGGCAGAGGGAGAGCCAGTAGCAGCTCTGCCCCATGTCTGTGATTCTCTTTTCTATCTCTCTATATTTATAGAATTACTGCTTTCTACAAATCTCTAAAAACCACAAATTTATCTGAACATGCATGAATTCTTAGATTTACTTACGTGTTTGATGATTGACCCTAAACTAACATGGTACCACTTTAAAATGAAGCTTAACTGGAGCAGTTTTACATGACATAAGCACATGAAATTTGGACCAGGATTCACAAATTCAAATAAGGTTAACATAGTATTACAAATATGCAATGGAAGTTGGTTCCCTCTTCATTCCAGCAACAAGATTAAATCGAGAGAGTTTTCTTGCTGTGTATTTAACAAAATGGTCTTCAGAATGCAGGCAAATTTTGATTCAGCCTCACTCATTGGGCCTCAGCCAATATCTCTCTGCCCTTGTTTTCCTTACAGGATCAATACACCTGGAGTGGAAGATACAAGATCAACCAAAAACTCATTTTTGAGCAAGCTTGTTTTTCTAAAGTGTAGTTTTAATAATGATTCATGGCCGCTAAAGCTTGTCTTAGTTTCTTGTCACAGTTTTAATGCATTTAAAAATCCACCAGACTATTAAATGTTATAGTCTTTAAAAAAAAAATTCGTTGCTTTTGGTGATTTTTCAGGTTATCTAATTTATCATGCATCTCAAAAAAGTTGTGATATTTTGTTATTTTCCCAACATGTGTGATGCCGTACATTATATAATACTTTAAGTATTCATAGGCTGTAGTTGTTTTTTATCATACATTCGAGAGAATGATGTTAGAAATAGGTCTGAATTGACATTTTTTGCATGTAACCAACAAGTTTCCCAGGAACCATTTGTTGAAGAGTCTTTCCTTGTTCCACTTCATATTGTTTTCTTTTGTATCAAACATTAACTGTCCATATATCAGAGGATCTATATTTAGAGTCTCAACTATATTCTTCTGGTCTGAGAGACTGTCCTTATTCTAGCAACCACAGTTTCGATTATTATAGGTTTATTTAAAATTGGGGCAAGAGAAACCTACCATACTTTTTTTTCCCTAGGGCTGTTTTAGGTAGGGAGAAGGAATATTACTCCATATAAATTTTTAGATAATATCAGAGTGTAGTTCATTAGAAGGAGAGAGAAACATAAAGATCAGGCTAACAAATTCCCCAAGACTACAGAAATTGAGATCTTGTTTTCAATAGGAAACTTGGGCTTTGAGGAGGGAGGGAAAAGGAAGAGGGGGCTTTGGGGAAATGTTGAGGGAAGCAAACATTTGTGGAGGATGTTTGGCCACATGAAACATGAAACTCTGCCTCTATTATTAACAGTATTTTAAACGATGGTGTATAAAAGAAAATGAATGATATGTTGAAATTCTAATGTCCAAAGTGACTACACTGTGAAATAGTTTGCCAAGAAGTGATAAACATTGTGTTAAAGCTGTGTGCCCCCAAACTTTGTAGAAATACTGCTGTCATAAGAAAGCCTCTACCATGTAAGGCCACAGTGAGAAAGGGTCCATGTGACTGGATCTTCACCTCCATCTTTTTCTAAGATGTGTACTTTCTCTAACTTCCCCACCTCATGAATCTGAATCTCTCCATCTATTTCATCATATTTTTGTAACTAAATTTCTCTAAATCAAACTATTTTACTTCATCAAAAGTATAAGGACATTAATAATTCAATACTATATTGTGCATCACTTTAATTTACTATAGTGCTATTGTTTTATATTATATTGCTTTTTGAATATTCTTGATGTTAGTCTGAAAACAGCGTCTTTATCATGGAACTGTGGTGATTCTAGATGGAAAAACTAGAAAGTGATACATAGACAGTAACATTTAAGAATGTTTGGTTTACTAATACTTTATACCATGCATATGAAGTAGTATATTTAGTGATGCCTGTGGGAGAACTACTGTGAGTAGTTAAAAATATAGTAAAATGTTTGGTTTCTTAAGTGCTTTACCTTTAATGGAATGTACTATCAACTGTTATAAATGCACATATATTTTCCTTGTAAAGTTTGTGTGTGTGTGTATCAACATCACAATTTACAGTTTACGGTTGATTCAATTCTATTTTGTGTTGTCACCATAATCCTATGTTAAATAATTCACAGATCATGCAGGAATGCTGTTATTTATTATAATGGTAGGCTAATGATTAAAATAATACAGATTAAGTGTATAAAGTACAGTATATAGCCAAGACATGACATGGGGCAGACATGGGGCAGAGCTGCTACCAGCTGTCACTATGCCCAGTTGCTCATGAGGCGCCCGGGAGGGATGGAAGGTTCTAGTCCTGGCCCGCCACCCCAGCAGAGCCTCACAACAAGCCAGACGACCCCTCACTCCATAAGGACCTCCATTTTCCACATCCGGACTTCCCCTCGTCAGAACTCCACCCAGCAGACCAGCCTATCACCGCCCGGCTCATCAATAAATGCTGGATTTTGAGATGACTACAAGAGTATGCTACCCGCACAGCAGAGCCTGGCAAGCTACCCGTGTCGTATTTGATATGCCGGATACCAGTAACAATTATAGACCTCATTCCCATGACCTGATGGAATGGTTTGAGGCTCTTTATGTTCCTGGAGCAAGCAGGTGCCCTTGGGCTCTACTTGCAGGAGACAGGTCATATGGAGATATTACTGGTGCCGCCGAGCAAATTGATGATGAACGGGAAGACGGTGATACAGTGATATAGCCAAAATTGTTCCAGAAGACAAATGAGTCTTTGTTTTCTTTGAATTTGTGAAGGGTGATGTAAGTGGTCATTTTGAAGATGAGACTACATGACTCTTAGAAGACCAACATCAAATTTATGTGGATATGGGAATGGTGACTGTTACAGCCTTTTTGGAAAATTATATGGATATTCCTCCAAAGACTAGAAATTGAACTCCCATTTGACCCAGCCATAGCACTCCTGGGGATATACCCTGGGAAGCTGGAAACACCATCCCTACTTTTATATTCATAGCAGCATTATTTACAATAGCCAGAATCTGGAAACAACCAGAGTGCCCAAAAAATCGATGACTGGATAAAGAAACTTTGGTACATCTACACAATGGAATACTATGCAGTGTAAGGAAAAATGAAGTTATGAAATTTGCCTTATAAATGGATGGACATGGAGAGGATCAACATGTTGAGTGAAATTAGCCAGAAGGAGAGAGGCAGATGTAGAATGACTGCATTTATTTGCATGACATATATATATATATATATATATATATATATATATATATATACATATTATGATACCAATATCCAAGATCAGGCGAAATGTGGATCAGGAGGTCTTGCCAAAGGTGGAGGAAACTACCACAAATGTGTGGGAGCATTGGTTAGGTAAGACTGAGAAAGGAACAGTGGGCCAATAATTGTTGAAAGTCTATTACAATCCACAACATGTAAGAGAGGGAAGAGAGAGAGAGATAGAAAGAAAAAGAGAGAAAAGAGTTGGAGAACCAGCCATGGAGGCAGGCTAGGGGAGGTGGGAGGGTATCAGGGACATTGGTGGTGGGAGGGTGGGCACTGGTGGAGGGATGGGGGCTGGAACATTGTATGGCTGATACCCAAACATGACATTTTTGTAATTGTCAAAAAATAAATAATAAGCAAATTAAAAAAAAAAAACAAATTTATGTGGGTAATGACTAACAACTTGAATATTTAAATGAGTAGTATACTCTTGGAAGGATGTTTTTTAAGTAGAATCTCATTTTCTCCCTTCTGATATTAACACATATGACAGATTTCTGAGACAAATGATCCTCATCTTTTATGTAATATCATTCATTGTGGAACCTTACTAGTGTAATGACATTTTGCATACTACCAGATTAAGTACCACACTTATTAAGTACACTTATTAAGTATTATATGAACACTCTGTACTTATTAAGTACACTTATTTGTATAGAGTGTTTTCAAAGACATAATAGCCAGAAAGAGGAAAAGTCATTTACAGATCAAGATCTCAGTCCAGTGCCCTTTTACTTCTTGGTTTCAGAATCAAAAGTAAATAAGGGCAATGTCTATCAGCAGATGACAAGTGTATAACGGCAGGCAGGTCTAGATGCCACCGAACATACTACAGACCTTCACTGCACAGAGGAGAATCACTTGTGAATTTTAAATATATTCATTGGCCCATAAAGAGGTGAAATTAATTTTGATAATATATATAAAATTTAACCTAAATGTAGCCAAATACTGTTTCAATATGTAATCAATATAAAAACTAATGGGATATTTTACAGCTTGATGTTCATAGAGTCTTCAAATTCTGGATTCTAATTACAGCATATCTCACCTGGAACCACATTTGAAAACCCTCAGTGCCAAGGATCATGGTTGTGTTTATTAAAGCAGTGCAAAGCAGGGCCAACAATATAAATATATCTCATTGTCTCACAAACAAAACTCTAGGGAAAAATATTAAACTTGTGTAAAACTACAAAACACAAAATAATTTTTTTTTGCTTTTTTGTGGGGTCACACCCAGTGATGCTCAGGGGTTACTCCTGGCTCTTCACTCAGTAATTACTCCCTGAAGGTGCTCAGGGGATCATATGGGATGCCGGGGATCTAACCCGGTCAGCCGTGTGCAAGGCAAATGTCTTACCCGATGGTCTATCGCTCCAGCCCCACACAAAACAATTTTTAAACAAACAGAAAGCCAATAGAAATTACATTAATATCATTTCGATGTGATTGATCATGTTTTGCTGAATATAATTCATTTCTGGGCAAAAAAATGTAATTTCAGGTTTGACCCAATGTACGTCTCTTTTAACAGATACAAGCAAAGAATTTATTTGGACTTTTCTCAAAAGAAATGCCCCTTTAAGTATTTTTTACATCACATTAGCAGAAATAAAAAATTAGTACTTAATACCAACATTATTATATTGCAAAGGAAAAGTGACCCAAATTAAAATGAAAACTAAGGCGTGAAATTTCTAATCTCTGTGCATACTTGTTTGTGTGGGAGGGTTATTACTTAGAGAGATAAATTGATCATATGCATGCACACATATATACAAAACACACGAGTATAGGTACATATCCGTATATACATATGCATATATATTATATATACATATATACTTCCTCTAGCCTCTCTATGACTCACGACTGATATTCTTTTTTAATTGAGAAAGATCAAGTGATCAAGTGAAGTGACACATATATACAAATCACATTTATATAGGTACATATCCATATATACAGATCCATATCTATCATATATATGTATATACTTCTCTAGCCTTTCTATCACTCACCACTGATATTATTTTTTTTAATTGAATCTCCATGTAATAGACCATTACAAAACTATTCAATATTGAGTTTCAGTCATACAGTGTTTCAACACCCTTCCTTCCACCAGTTTCATTTCCCAACACCAATGTCCCTCGTTATTCTTCTACCTCACCTCCACAACCTGCCTCGGTGGTAGTAACTTTTCTTATGTGTCTCTATCCCTCTCTCTTTCCTCTTTTGTACATTGTACTACGATATTCTTTAAAACAAGTATACTAATTTTGGTGATTTCACATTAGATCATAGTTGCCATATCATACATTCAATTAAGGCCCAATATCAGCTCACAAGTTGGCACCAGTGATTTATGCTTGACTTTTGCCTAAAATAGATACTAATAAAAGCCAAAATCTGCATTTAAATGTTGCCAGATAAGCTGATTCAGGGTATAAAATTGGAGGTCTAGCAATACTAAATCAACTATCCGTGGACTTGAGTCGACAAGTTTGGAGAAAGATTCAATTCATATATTATGTATTCTAGTAGTACTAAAGAGAATTATTGCAAATTTTGAAATTGTCAGTTTTTACTATTCAATGACACTGTGTTTGTTACTGACTTAATTCCAAATTGTACCTATTCCAAAATCAAGTTTTTGATGCACTAAGTTTCTTATTTAGGTTTTCCAATATTTAATTGATTGGCTTGCATCTATAATAAAGTCACCAGCATTTAAAGACCTCTCAGTAAGGAAGACTTGGTAATGACCGTAGATAAACTTCTGCAAAAGTAATTAACATCTGTTGAGCAGATTGCTGTTTCTCATTTGAACGACATGACAACCTCTTCCGAAGGTCAAGCAATTATTATTATCTTATTTTACCAATGATAAAATTGAAAGCTAGATTGCTTTGTGGTCAAATGTCATATAGTGATGTAGCAGGGCCAGCAGTAAAACCGGTTCCTTAGATGCTGAGCCAGGGCACATTCAACTATTTACTGCTCATCATTTACCATTTTCCCAATGATTAGGCCTAATAGCATATGACTGTAATATGCCACTTTCCAAGTATTGGATACTTATCTCTTCTGCTGCAATATATTTTAAATAAGCTGATGGCATCTATTTCTCTTTAGGAAGCTTTTATTTTTTAAGTATAAGCTCATACAATATTCCTTTGCTTTAGCATGGCTATTTTGGGAATAATTATCTTTTGAATAAATATTTCTTTGTTATGCATTAATAAAATTGTAATTTTATGATTTACTTTTTCTCCATTTTTTCAGTTTTATTGTAGATTTCTGAGCATATTTTATGTAACTCAGAACTAATACTGTCAAGTCATGTTCTAGGCTCTAAAATAAGTTTCCTTGGGTTTAGTTATGGTTTCAATACAATCAATTAAAAGTAAGTCACTTAGACTTATTTGCTGCCTAAAGGCGGATGATTAGAGAATAAATAAAACTTTGGAATTCTTATCTCAATATAGAGACTCACAGATTTTGTTCCTGTTATTGTTGCAGATTTTCAGCTTTCTATTTTATAACATAAGGAGCAGCTGAAGTAAAACATGTTTTTATTTTCATTTTCAACTTTGCATATATTAGCAAATTAAAGGCAGATCAAGCTGCAAGAGTAGTTCAAGTTCTCGCCTCCCTTCCCCAACTGCATTTTAGGAACTTACAGTAGGGCTACCAGATTTTTCCCTAGCAAATCTTGGGACACATATTTGCATATCTGTTTGCATGTATTTGAATTTTAATTTACATAAATTTGCATGCTAAGTGTGAATGCTTCAACTACAAGTATATAAAGTAAAATAAAATTGATTAATTAGTGCAACCTACTACAGTTGTACCCAATCCCATTAATCTGGTTGTGCTGCAAGACTCCTAGTCAATAGTGGCCTGAAGGCTAGGGAGCCAGAATCCCAGCTGTTCCTCAAACTGGAGCCAGCTCCATATTCAATGATTTGCAGAAAACAGGAAGATGCAAGTGAAAAACTGTTCCTGAAAGAAAGCATACACATGCACACACAAACACGCACACAAACACACACACACACTCATACACACACACAGAATGCTTTATATTTAGCTAAGAATCAAATCATATAGAGTATAGTACTGAGTTAGTAATGCACAACAGATTGTATCATCTTAAGTTTCTAAGGAGAAATCATACATAGTATGATACTGTCTAGGAACAGAAGATAGAACTTTTTATCTTAAGTATTAGTTAACAATGAACAAGAACAATGTCTCCTAGTCCTTTGAAAGTACCTTCCCTGTTCCAGTGCATTCACAGAAGCAGTATAGTTTTCTAGAGATCCTGGGAAAAGACCCACCTGTAATATCACATCACTTACTACAAAGACCTCCAGCCTTCTAGTCATTCCACATTTCCTTCAACACAAAGTTTCCATGCACAACCATTCCATAACCATCTTATATTCCTTCACAAGTGCTTTCCTGATGTGTTTTTTTGTCATGCCAGTTATCCACCTGCTTTCTCTTCCTCTATCATCCAAGTGAGACCCTAAAGTCTTAATTCTGTTTCTGAAAGAAATCATACAATGCACACACAAACACACATACACATGCAGAATAAGTTTTACATTTAGCTAAGAATCAAATCATATAGAGTACAGTTATGAATGTTGATAATATCTACTCTTAATCTAAAAAACTTGAGGCTTTAAAATGTTTAATGATTTTTCATATGAATATAGATTTTCTTTGTGTAATGTTTTAAAATAAAGGTTTTTAGAATAAATTGTGTTCCAATATCGTCCCAGTATCCTCATGATTTTCTGGGATTTTGTCTTTGTGTTGTTTCATCATAATTTTCTAGGCATGTGAAGGGATCATTGCCTTTATGTAGTTTGAGAACTCATTGTTTAAATAAAAAAAGGATTACAAAAGACAAGAGACAAAAGAAGCTGAAGAATATAGGTAAATAATAAGGAACTTGGTAACATGAACTGGGGAAAACACCACCTGGTAGATAGCAGATATCTAACTAACCTAAAGAAATTAACCCAAAGGAATTAAAAAAAAAACTCTGATATACAAGATCCATCAGAATATCATGGAAAACCTTTGCTATTCAAACTTCTAGATTGTAGGCATAGTTGGGTCCCATCAGAAAAAGTTCCATTATTGAAGAAGCCCATGCTAAAAAAAATCAAAGATGATTAGTAGCTGTGACTCTTCCCATTGGCAATAATCTAGCAAAACACTTTGGGAAAACTATTTAAATTAAATCAGCAGATGAAAAGGTAAGAATGTTGTTTCTTCTTTCTGAGAAGGAGGCCTGACTTCAGTTTTGAGCACACAATTCTTTTTTTTCTGGTTCCTCATATAAATCTACATAACTTAACCATTTTATCTCCTTCCTAAATATCTTTTCTATGAAAGTAGGTACAGAACTGAAGCAAAAAATACTGAGGAGACACTCGAACCGATTTTTACTTTTCTACAAAGAAAAAATTTCCCAATCTTAGTCTGAGTTTTACGATCTCCCAAAAATATGGCTGGTGGGAATGATTCCTTATCCTCTGCAGATCAAGTGGAACCCAAGCACATTGGGCAACTGTCATGTGTTGCTAGTGAGACATGGGTGCTGATTGCCCAGTTTCTAAGCAGACTTTAATCAGTCATGAATATCCCAGACACTTCCCAAGTACTGAGATGCTAAATGGATTGTGGTGGACACCTCTCTCAAAGCTGTCAGTTCTCATCATCACTTCATGTAAAGTGTCCTGCAACAAAGAATTAGATGATATTCTTTTATGCAGGAGACTTCGAAGAATACTGAAGTGTGGCTTACATCACCTTCATGCTTTGTGAAGAGGCAAAAATGTACCAAAAAACTCACTATGTCTGTCCTCTGAAATAAATAAATCGCATGCTGTGCTTTATTTAATTTATTACACTCAAGTGTTTTATTTAATCCCTACAACAACCTGATGGCAGAATGACCATTTTAATCAACATTTTGCAGATTAGCAACCTGAGACATTAGATGATTTGTCACAGTTCATTCCCTCTGGGTAATTCATCATAGTTTACTCTTCTACAGTAGAAATGGGATTTATACTTAATAGATCTGAGATAAAATACTCCTCGCATGACATTCCATGCTTTACCACTTCTCACGTCAATGCTCCAGACTTCAGGTTTCATATCAAAAGTATATACCTGCTTCTACCACTTAGAGTCTGCAACTCTAATTATAAGAAGAAAGATCTTTGAGAGCTAAAGAGGTAACATTTATGCATACAATTACTATAAACAAATATATTTGTTCTCTGATCTGCTTGGCCACATTTTATTTAAATAAATACTTCAAAAAACTGGTGATTATCGTGACCATTTTTACTGTAATTCAAAACTACCCTACAAACTGGCCATGTCAGAATGATAGAATGAACTTTGAAGCCAGTAGGACATATAAGCAGGGTCACTTCCCCTTGGTTACTCCAATTACACAGCTTAAGCTTATAGGAACTGAATCAACCATGAATGTCAGCCCATTCCACGCTGGCTAGAAGGGTGCTATCTCTTAGCCCTTGCATTTAACCATGCTGAATTATGAATGTGCTTCCAATCATACTATTTGCCTTCGAGCTGCTTAGGATGAATGCAGAACCTTTCTTGGAATTTGATTTTTCAAATAGACTATGCAATTTTAAAGCAAAGTTTGTTCAGAAAGCTCTGCTTGTCAAGATTTTGCCAAATTGTAGGAAATGACTTTGATTCCAGGATGAGCTCATAGAATGGTTCTCTGCAAAACCCATGGCTTTATTTAATGGAAAACAAAATTGACCAGACAGGGTAGGATGTTTTCTGTACAATCAAATAGAAAGTATGTTCGGTAGTTCCTTTTCCCCCTCACTTACAGTGCTAGCAGGGAAATACCTTATTCTGTGTGAAGCTAAAAAACTTTACTTATATAAACATGAACATTGTTCTCTAATTAAGAAGAAAAATGTTCCATTTTCACCTAAAGACAAATATCATAAAAGGTAAAATTCAGTAGTAATGGTCTTCTAGGCTATTCTCTCACTCTAAGTAAGGTGTCAATTTCTTAATAGTTTATAGGAAACAAAGAGTAATAAATACAACTCTAGGTATTAGATATTTTGTAGATATTTTGTGAGCTATTTTTGTATCTTGTTTTTTTATCTTGCTTTTGTTTTTTGCTCTTTACTTCCATGGTATACTTAAGAAAATATTATAAAGCAGAAGTTAGATTCCATTGAGATTACTTGAATGTATATCCTGTGATTAGATTTGGTACTCACACAGTTTCCATAATTACACCTTCAAAAGAGGGATATAAAATAATTTCAGCTAAGTCATAAATGTGTACCTAAGTCGAGAAGTCAACATCATGAATGACCTAAAACCTGAGCTGCGTGAGGAGGAAGAGAGCAGTATGGATGCCTTCCCAAAGGTAAAAACAAAGAATCGAAAAAGACAAAACCTCAGCCCAGGCACATCTCCTCGACTCCACCGTTCTCCCTGCATTAACATACACCCCAGAGACCTCGCCCTACGAAAGCAGGATGAGAATGTTATTCAGGTCTCCCAAAGAGGAATCAAAAGAGCTATGCTTGAATATCACCCC
This sequence comes from Cryptotis parvus, assembly GCA_021461705.1. NCBI lineage: Eukaryota > Metazoa > Chordata > Mammalia > Eulipotyphla > Soricidae > Cryptotis > Cryptotis parvus. The sequence goes on from JAJIBD010029093.1 coordinate 161,299, forward strand.
ACTTCAAGTAAGAAGCGAACTGGAGTTCTGACTCCACCACTATTCCAGAAGGGACACTGTCTCACTTGCCAAGGCATCGCAAAATCAGAAATGGGCTGGGTATGTAAGCGATTTGGAGATACCCGCATGACTAGAGCCATTACCGACTGGATCCCACGAGATGTCAAAGATCATGGTCACCAATCTACAAGATGGTCAGACTTCCTTGGTTAAGACCCTGAAGGAACGGTTTGAGGCCTTCGCTAGTTCCCTGAATCAACCAGGATGCCATTGGGCCACATTGGCACTGTTGATAGGGTCCAATGGGAAATGTTACTGGCGCCCGCTCGAGCAAAACCGAAAGTAACGGGATTCAAGTGATCAAGTGAAGTCATAGATAACACCAGTGGATATGTACAAGCACCTACTCTTTTGTATGGTTGTGAAAGCAGTGTAAAGTTGATATTTGTATAACTTTTTCCAGTAAATGGGTTCTCCTGAATCAGGTAATAGATTTTGTATTAAGAAAAAATAATTCATTACATAGATCTATGGGTATTTCAGAGAAGTCTCTTCAAATTACTAAAGAAGATAGATCCTCGACTTGGGTGAAATGCTTCACATTCACAGTCATTAGGGAATATAAAATCAAAATACATGAGCTATCACGCTGCTTGGTGTATGGATGCAGTCACTAAGACAATATACAACATTACAGTATTGTATCACTCATTTCATTCTGAGAGTATTAATGTGTTTAATCCCATAAAGGATTTATTTTATGCATTATTCATGGAAAATAGTTATCTCTGACTGGCCTCCTGGCTTGAAAAATATTTAAATAATTTATTACAGTGAGGTAAGACTCCTAACTTCTAATCCTTTAGACAATTTCCTTGAAGTAATAGAACAGAGACTCAAGTACGAAATAAAATCAAAATAATTTCTAGTTTAATGACTTTGATAACTTTATTAATCTTAATTTTGTGAACATGGTATCTAAATTATATGATAGGTTGCTGCTGACTAAGTTCAAAAATAGATACTCCATTAAAACATTTAAAAGTGATTTACAATATAAGTTATCATCTTATAGCTAAAAAATCTTTACTAAATATTCTGCACAACATAAATACAGAATACAGTTTAAAGCTCTATGTTGTAGAAGTAAATTGGTTTAATTCTTTCCTGCTATATTGAAAGGAAAATTTTGATTGCTTTAAAATTTTATAAGCTCTTTTGTAGATGTCACAAGTTACCTCTTAAGTTAAGTGTTATAGAACACTCTAACCTAACTGCCACTAACATTTAGAGTAGGCTTTTTCAAAAATGAAAACATTTTTGATATTTGATGAGTGTTTTCCCAACCAACATTTTTTTAACCCGTTGAGAAAGAAAAAAAAATGATTAGTTTAAGACTTTGCAACCAATGAAATGTCACTAAACTGCACTCCCCCAACACTCCACAAATTGGAAATAAAATACAGGTAGTACACCTGATTAGAAAAACTGCTTGTGGAAACTAGTCTACTGAGTACATAAGAAGAACATGATTATATCTCTTTACAAAAAAATGATTTTTCTTATAACAAAAGACTTTTCCTCAGGTTCCTCCTAAATATCAGGCTCTTTTAATTCATTTAAGCATGACTTAATTATAACAGCAATTTTGAAGTGCACATTCATTATGAGAAGTTGAGTATACATATACTCAGTAAGACAACACCCCCATCATGGGGCATGCAGCAAATAATATGTACATGTTTGATAGATAAGTGAATAAATGAATATGATATATAACTTGCAGTCTCAATGCAAATAGATATCCATGAAAAGACCTTTAAGTTTCTAATACAGTTTTGGAGTAATACTGAGGGCCTCGGCATTACTGAGTGAGGCACATACTTCATAGATACTATATTCAGGTTATCTGGTTTGGGCGCAGAGCCTCCAACAACCCTTGGCCCATGCAACAGTCTTCATCAATGAGGAGTAGGAGGAAATTTAGACTCCTAAAATTTAGAATAAATCATGATATAGGAGGTTTTCATTATTGAGTTAATTGACCTTACACAAATTTAGCTAGCAACGCACATCCTACATTAAACAATTGAAAATGATCATATATATATATATATATATATATATATATATATATGAACAAGTTTAAAAATGAACAGGTTTTCTGCAGCCAGCAAAACCAATTTTAAGGTCTCTAGCTCTGAAGTTTTCCAGAAATCGCTATCTGAAATAATTCTCATTCACTCTCTTCTAAGTTTTACAGTGTTTCTTAATACCACAGTACAACAGTTGCTGCTTTATA